>CM068380.1:35730694-36330694 GCA_034770075.1 Aralia elata | reverse complement strand
TATTCAAAAATTCGAATTACAAGGTAAATCTAGAATTTCCAGTCGTTATAGTGTCGGTTCTCCGACATAAATAAAGGTACCCTTACTGTGCGGGTTGTTCATCTCAGCACATTGGTAAGAATCCATATCAAAGCAATTGAAGTGAACCACATTCTCAAAGAATATAATTGATTAGCACTTTGTCTAATTTCTTAGTTTAGTCGAATTAAGTGGCATAGACGTACTCTTTAAAATAGCTCGAAATCAATCAGAGCATTAGTTATTCGCACGAAGGATTAATATAAAGGCATATTAGCTATCACAAGCTTAAGAAGTTTGCTCGATGTGCAGGATTTATACAACAATAGTTAATTTGCTCAACAGAGGATCTTGTACAATATAATCAGGTTATATAACAACAATCTGATTTGCTCAAAGTGAGGGAATTTGCACAATATACAAAGTTGTGTAAGTTTCCTGATCTGCTGCTACAATTTACTCTACGATTCTGCCCTTCGGATAACCGACATTAACCATAAGTCATCCTACTAGTTATTCTCTGTTAACACACATAATGATCTAACTATCCTAATTGTGACTCATACAGTCTGTTCTTCGGTCCATTTAATTATCTACTATTAACAGACTCGTTAGACAGTTGTCCAAGTAAGGATTTAAGAGTAATTCAGCAGGTATAGAACAAGGTCTGAAATGTTTCGTGAGCTTATCGAAGTGTTTTATGATTCACCTACCACCCTACGATCACTCTACGATCGGGCATGGTCATTCTATGGCTTTCTGGCATCACTCTACGATCGATGGAGTCACTCTACGATTAGTGGGGTGACTCTACGATCACTGCCAGGCTTGGCTGACCCACTCTACGGTTAACAAATGGGCTCTACGAACGGAATGAAGTTACTCCACGGTCGGTTGACTCGGTCGCTCTATGCGTGTGTGTATTCTATGACCAGTTCGGTCACTTCTGTGATTGGGATCGACTTATGGTGTTAGGTCAAGTGTGAGACCTTAAGTCATTCGTTTTAAGGAACACAGTCTGCTAAGAGACTATAGTTGATTACGTAAACTAGACCTCGGCTTAAAAATCAAGGTCAGAGTAGGCGTTGGTGACTTCGGGGTCTGGAGTTCGGCTCGGATGATGACTTCGGAAGTCCCTTCGAGGGTTTGAAGTCGGATGATGAACTTTCGTTCGATTTTGTAACTACGGGGGCGGGTTCTGGTCTCAACGACATCAGGAACTTGACTTCGGATTGGGTTCTTATGACGCCCCTAAATCCGGGTCACCCGAACCGCAGACCTGGTTCGTCACTTTCTCATACATGCATCATACTATCGATAACTTACAGCGAAAATAAAGGAATATTTACATTGATATAACATAAATAATCCTGTTCCAAGTCTCGAAACCAAAACTTCTATAAAACGTAACTTAATACATAAGGGTAATTAAGTCTTAATACATCACAAAAGTCAACGAGTCTTAATACATAATCAAAATGGTAATCTTAACGGTACAAAGTTAATCAGTAGCTTTGCTTTTGCCTTTATCCTTCCCTGAGCTTTCACCATGAGCTCCACTAACTGAAATGTTTTAAGGAAAGGAAGGGTGAGCAACAAATTTGCTCAGCAAGTATAATAACAATAATCGTGAATTATCAAATGAAGACTTTATATCTTACAAGAATCAAGAGAATAAATGATAGCTCAAGAATTTGCACAATCTCAACGAATGATCTCATTAACACAATAGTAGGGCCTCTATGGACCGAATGATTTCAATGTTCCCAAATGGAGGAAATATTCTATACTGAGTAGTCATCATGACACTGAACTTTTACTAGAATTACCAGAAATTCATCCGATAACCCAACATACTAATACAATAGGTGATCAGCCTAATGTACCCGATGTTATGCATAACCCCTTTAACATACTGTTCGCGCGTGTGTCGGTTCCCCGACATATATACTGTTTCCCCTGCTATGAGGGTTGTTCATCTCAGCTTTACATAGGAATCCAAACCCAACAATTTGATCGGGTAGCTTTACTTAACAACAATGATGATTAAACATACGTCTAGCCGAAACAATTGGCTTTGACATCTATCTTATGTAGTTCATGGAATATAGAACTTGAAAGCTTTAATAACATGCGTTGAAACATATCTAGATAACGTGAATGATTATCAGTTCATTCTAAGAACATTTGCAATATAACAATGATTGAAGTAAAGGAACCTGCACAGAATATCTTGAATAAGATAAGAAACTCGCTTAATGGAATAACACTTGTAACAATACACAACATTTGTATAAGATAGGAAACTTGCTCAACACAAGGGTTAGACAAGCGTTAGGAAACTTGCCTAACACATACCTGTTTGCACGAAATAAAAATAGTGCATAAGGTTTAGAAACTTGCCCAACATAAGGGTTAGACAAGGGTTAAAGAAGAACTTACATTCAATATATAGAAAGAATGAAGTTAAGGAACTTGCAATACAATAGAATACTTGTCCAATTATAACCTGAGTAAGATAGAACTTCCTCAATAAATAGCTTGAATAAAGTTAAGAGAACTTGCTCAAATATAAGTTGAATTGAGTTAAGAAACTTGCGTTCAACATATAAGGTGAATGGAATTAGGGAACTTACCTGAAGCGCTGCTACAATATTACAACACACGCTCCTTAATATCCTACAGATGTAAATATATATTCGTATAACAATTAGTCACATAAAGACTAGGTTCAAAACAGACGTTGCATCATTAAAACACATTGATTGCCCTACGACTACCCAGTCGGGGGTCTCAATTTACGCCTTAAGACAATACTAAGTTGGTCGACATTCAATAAATAATTAAGCAATTAAGGTTAAGGTTTAACAAGGTATAAATAACTAACTTGTTTAACCATTTAGGACAGAAGTGTAAGTGTTGGACCCTTTGAACAAGTTTACTAGGTCCGACCGGACCGGACCCAGTCTGATTGACCCGACCAGGGTCGGACTCGGGGTTGGCGCTGCGGCGCCAAGTCTTAGAGCTGGACCTCACGCTGCGGCATGAGTCCCGTGTTTTTTCCATGACAAGGCTTCACACTGCGGCGTGACGCTTAGTACTTGGGCTCGCCGCTGCGGCGCGAGTCCCGTCCGTTTCCTGCCAAGTGGCGTCGTTGCAGCGCCACGCTCAAACCTTGGAGGTCACACTGCGGCGTGAGCCCCCTTCATTCCCTAGATAGGTCACGCTGCGACGTGAGTTATTGGCGCTGTAGCGTCAACCATCCAGTGGCCGGATTCTGGGCTTTTGCCCAGTTCGCGACGAAGACCTCCGGTCACTCCAACCTTCATAATTCCTTCTATACACATGCAAATTTGTCCATTTCGGACTCTATGGACTCCTAATTCATAGGGCTACAACATATCAAAAATTTAGAAATACCCATAAACATTAACATGACCAATTTGTGAGCCAAAGTACAAAATGAAAACTCTGTTTTCCTGTTCTTGGTGTTCTTCACCAAAATCAACCCCAAATCTTTGTTTTAACTCCTTTTAACTCTATTCCAACTGGGTTATGAAGGTAACCCATGGAACTACAATATTACAACATCAATTTGACCAAACAATTACTTAATCAAGGCTTTATAGTCCTCTAAATCATCCGAAAGTCATTTTATCCAAACAGTCTAAAATTTCATCCTTTATGCCAAGGTTCGGATCATTCATTGATTTCGTTCCACTTTGAGGTTATTAATAGCTTACAAGATGTCTTAGCAACAATAAAAATCAACCACAACCAACAATTACAACAACAATTGCAAGAAATGCTCAAACCCAATGGTTTGAGCTCAAGAACACATAGAACTCGAAAATCCTATCAAAATCTCATGGAATGAATTTATTGGTTGATTGTTTACCTTGTAAATCCCTTCTAGGTGCTAAGAAATTGTTAGGTTCGATTGGATTGAGCTCCTCTTCCCTTCTCCCGTCCTCTTGGCTTCTTGTTCTTCCGCGTTCTCCTTCTTTTTTTCTTGTTCCTCTATTTCTTCTTTGTTCTTCCTTCTTCTTCTTCAATGTTCTCTCTCACTCTCAATATCTGCAGCACTCTCACACTCAATCTCTCTCTATATTTTTCCAGCAATTTTAAAATGGAATGCTAGATGGAAGAAGGCTATCAATGGAAATGAAGGAGTGAAGGGAGCTGGTGGCTTTGGGTGAATGAGAGGGAATGACTCAAGAAAGTTCAGTAATTGGAAGAAAAATAAGGCATTGAGCCTACCAAATAGCAGCATGCTATCGCTATACACTCTAATCCCTCATCTGATTGGTCCAAAGGTTTAGGTTGGTTCCCTCTTGGAGTAACATGCCAAAATAAATACCCAAATACACAAAAATATACCCGAATACTCCCACTTTTGTACCCAATTTGGTAAATAACTCTACCTAAAATTAAAATGGGTACTCCCATAAATTATCGGGACACATAAAAATAATTATTATGGGATTTGGTCAAATATTCGGGATAGTCATATTATACATTTCAGATACTGAATAAAACACGAATGGGCTCAAAATGAAAGTCTGACACTTGGAAAAATTATCACTTCGCACACGTGTATTATTGAAATTTATTAAGGTCGAAAAAGACGCAAAAACATTATAGCGTGAATAGTGTCTCGATAAGCGTGCCCCGTAAATAGTGATTTTGTAATTTTTCGCAAGGTCAATATATTCACCCTAACGACACTACAACACGTAAAATTCAACACATACACATATTCTAGGTTATAACACAACCTTTAAGCACATAACACATAATAATATAAATAAAAATAAAAATTCATTTCATTCACCCATAAACTCGGGTTACAAGGAAATTAAAATTCCCAATCGTTACAGTTCTGACCAGGACAAAAGATATACATTTAGGGATATACTTCTGAAAAGGGGTTATGTCCACCTAGGGAAGTTAGGGTCTGGTACGGAACCAAATCCTGAGCAGCCACTAACGTTTTCGGGTTCGGGAGTTCGGCCTGATTGTCCCGATGCCTTTGGGGATTTGACTACGGGTTCCACTTCGGGAACCTCTTTATGGTTTGGGGGTTCGGATCAGACAATCGAACTTACGTCCGACCCTATTACTTCAGTTCAAGGTCAGATGACGAATTCCATTGGGATGACTTCGGCACCCCCGTTACTAGTTATTATTACACATTCTTTGCTAGCACAATCATTATTCAACATATTTTACACTCTTCATTATTTTTACTCGGGCTCGGCCACAAGCCCAACTAACAACACTTATGGCCGACAGAAATATGAACACAGAGCGCTGTGCTCGAGTTCCCCTTCTGTTCTGACTTTAAGGCTTCCAGAACCTAAGGTTTCTATGTGGTTCTTTCCATTCCATTTTAAGTTGTTATACACTTTAACACATATCAGCACAAGTCTTTTACTAGTCATTATTCTAACAGACTCTTCCTGTATTTAACATGCATGATTACATAATAACTGACTTTGGATTAAAAGTCTCAAGGTTAAGGGATTCATACCTTCTTGAAGCAAAGAACTTAGCAGTTGTTTACTACCTCTCCCTTCCTAGACTCCTTTGGTCTACCAAACTACAGTGTTCCTCTTGGACTCTCTCTTAATACTATTAATGAACAAACTAGCAAGCTTTGCAAACTGATCTGAGGTCTCTATTTATAGGAAAACTATTACCCATACACCGGTTCTTACTCAGATCTTAGGACTGGTCCGTAACAGGTTTACCCGCTGATTAAGAAGGAGTAGGTAGAAAGCTCTACCAACCCATCCTTCTACCATACCCACAGTAATCATCACTAGATTACTTGTTAAACAACATGGTGGAATAGGCCATTGGCCTAGTTCGGCTGAGAGTGCTTTTTAGTACTGTTATTACTATTGTATTCAGATTATTATTAACATGTGACTGAAAGATGGTCTTTCCACTCGAGTCAAATGATTGGGTTTCACTAGGCTCTGTCTTTCAGTTACTAGTGGACTTAATTATAATACCAGGTTGCGTAGTATTATTGGGCTTGTCCAATACCATTTGTACCATTCGTTGGGCTCTAACAGGTTGTTCACAACATAATTGATTAGGCTTAACTTAATCAACCTACTGGCCCAACCTTTACCAAGTACTTACAACAGTATACTACTACACATAAACAGACTATTAAGTCTTCCCATATCTCACAATTACACTAGTCAATCAAATCCAACATTTAATCCTTAATAATTCGTTATACACAGTTAGCTCAATATTACCAACCAGATGTCAATTATCATAACCATTCTTCATAGTTCATTTAAACACTTGATTATACCACACAAGGCTTATTCCCTCAAGCTTAGTTAATGCACAACCTAAGCTCAAGCACATTATAATCTCATAACTCAAACTGGTTGCAATTTCATTGCATTAACTTAGCACACATTTCACATAGGCACACAATTAGAATCAAATAATTCTTATATTCATAATTAATAATCTTTTAAATTTCTCGGGTATTAGATCCACCCCCTTATAAGGATTTCATCCCCGAAATCACGACAAATTCAAGTAAAGAGATGCGGATAATCCCTCATCATCTTGTCTTCTAATTCCCACGTAGCCTTCTCGGCATTGTTATTTCGCCACACTACCTTCACCGAAGGTATCACTTTATTTCTTAATATTTGCTCTTTCCTATCAATTATCTAAACAGGGACCTCTTTATACGTTAGATCCTTTTCGATTTGAATAGGCTCATAAGCTATCATGTGCTTATGATTGGGCTTGTATGGTCGTAGCACCGATATGTGAAACACATTGTGAATATATTCCAGCTCGGGAGGTAAAGCTACCTCATACACCACTTTACCTATTCTTCTCAGTACTTCAAATGATCCTACGAATCTTGGACTTAATTTACCCTTCTTTCCGAACCTTATCTTCCCTTTCTAGGGAAATACCTTCAGAAACACGAAACTGTCAATTACGAATTCTCAGTTCTGACAATGCAAGTCAGCATACCTCTTATGCCGATCTTGAGCTGCTACAAGTCTGGCTCGTATTACTGCGACAGTTTTCACCGTCTGTTGAACTAATTCTGGACCCAAAAGTCATCGTTCCCCTACTTTATCCCAACACAAAGGTGTTCTACATTTCCTTCCATAGAGAGCTTTGTACGGCGGCATACCAATACTCGTGTGATAACTATTATTATACGAGAATTCTACTAAAGGTAGATGGTCATCCCAATTACCTTTAAAGTCCATCATACATGCTCGAAGCATATCCTCCATCGTCTGAATCGTCCGCTCGCTTTGGCCATCGGTCTGGAGATGATACGCGGTGCTCAACCTTAGTTGCGTCCCCATTCGTCCTTGTAAACTCCTCTAGAAATTCGATGTGAAGTGTGGATCTCTGTCTGATACGATTGATACCAGCACTCCATGTCATGACACGATTTCCTTTATATATAATTTAGCTAATCGATCCAAACTAAATCTCACCTTAACAGGCAAAAAGTGTGCAGACTTCGTTAACCTATCTATGATAACCCATATCGTGTCGTAACCATGCTGAGTAACAGGAAGTCCCACCACGAAATCCATCGTAATGTGCTCCCATTTTCATTCTGGTATTCTAATGGTTGAAGTAAGCCATTTGGTCTTTGATGCTCGACTTTCACCCTCTGACAGGTCAAACATCTACTGACGAAATCCGTAACTTCTTGCTTTAAGTTAAGCCACCAAAAGTGTTGGCGAAGATCTCGGTACATCTTCGTGCTTCCTAGATGAATTGAATACGTCGTGTTGTGGGTTTCTTGCAAAATTTCCTCTCTCAATTCGGACACTACTGGCACCCATACTCGATCTTCCAATCTCAGCATTCTGTCTTTATCAATCCTAAACTTCTCTTCCCTACTTTTCGTTATCCTTTTCTTTATCCATTCACCCTCTTCATCCTTCTTTGGTGCCTCTTTCATTCGATCCAATAGCGTTGGATGAGCTTCCATGGTATATAATTTTTCTTTCGACTCTCTCAGACTTCTCACTTTAATTTCTAATCTCGTCATCTCCCTTATTAGCTCTTCCTGAGTTGTCAACATCATTAACTTATCCCTACCTTTCCGACTCAACGCGTCCGCTACCACATTCGTTTTTCCTGGATGATAAAGGATTTCACAATCGTAATCCTTGATCAGTTCCAGCCATCTCTTTTGACGCATGTTCAACTCCTTCTGTGTGAAAATATATTTCATACTTTCATAGTCCGTATATATCTCACATTTTTCCCTGTATAGATAGTGTCTCCAAATTTTTAAGGCAAACACTACTGCTGCTAGCTCTAAACCGTGGGTGGGGTATCTATTTTTGTATTCCTTCAGCTGTCGTGAAGCGTACACAATGACCTTACCATTTTGCATCAGCACATAACCAAGTCCCTTGTGCAACGCATCATTGTACACCACAAAGCCTCCTGTGTCATCTGGTAAGGACAACACGGGCGATTCGCTTAACTTTTTTAATTCCCAAAAACTCTCTTCGCATTTTTTTGTCCACACAAATTTTACTACCTTCCTGGTTAGATTAGTCGGTGGGGTTGCTATCCTAGAAAAATCTTGGATAAATCTATGATAGTACCCAACTAACCCTAAGAAACTTCGTACCTCCGTTGGCGTCTTCGACTGTTCCCAGTCGATCACCGCCTCTACTTTCGTAAGGTCCACTGATATACCATTCTTATCAATCACATGTCCTAAGAATTGTACTTTTTCCAACCAAAACTCACACTTAGAAAACTTTGCATATAACTTCACTCCCCTTAGTGTCTCTAGCACTACCCTTAGATGTTCGACGTGCTCTCCTTCAGTCTTCGAGTAAATCAAGATATCATCGATGAAAACTACCACGAACTTATCCAAAAATGGCTTGAAGACTCGGTTTATCAAGTCCATAAATGCTGCTGGCGCGTTAGTCAGACCGAACGATATAACCATGAATTCGTAATGTCCATATCGGGTCCTGAATGCCGTCTTCGATATATCTTCTTGGCGTACTAGTGATATCTTGTTTGTAGATCTATCTTTGAAAAGCATTTCTCTCCCTTCACTTCAGTTGATCGAAAAGATCGTCGATTCTTGGTAATGGGTATCTATTCTTGATTGTTACTTTGTTCAACTCTCGGTAGTCGATACAAAGTCGCATTGACCCATCCTTTTTCTTAACGAACAAAACTGGTGCTCTTCACGAAGACACACTCGGTCGGATATAACCTTTATCTAGCAACTCTTGCAATTGTACCATCAACTCTTTCATTTCCACGAGTGCCATGTGATACGGAGCCTTCGAAATTGGTGTCGTACCTAGTACCAACTCTATTGTGAACTTGATCTCCCTATCTGGCGGAAGACCGGGTAAGTCATCTGGAAACACATCCGGAAACTCTCCTACTCTATTTCTTTCCACTCCTACCTTTCGAGTATCTACGATATGGGTTAAATAGCCTACACATCCGTTTCTCAATAATTTCTTGGCCTGCATCATCATTAGATAACACGTTTGTCTAGGCGATGTGCTATCATAAAACACTACCTTAGACCGATTCGGGGTCTGAAGGTTCACACTTTTCCTTTGGCAGTCAATTACCGCCCTATGGTTATACAACTAGTCCATTCCCAGAATTACGCTAAACTCTCCCAACTTTATCGGGATCAGATCTACCCTCAGTTTATGTCCCCTAATTTGAGCACTGCAATTTCTATATATAACCTCTACGGGAATTACTTCATTATTTTCTACTTCTAAATTCAACGAATACTCTAATGGTTCTTAGGGTAAGTTTAACTGTTTAGCAAACTCTTTAGACACAAATGAACAGGTAGCTCCCGAATCAAACAACACGTAGATATTTATATCATTAATCGGGATAATACCTGACACCATGTCCTTTGAAGCTATTGCATCCTGAACGGTCATATTGAATGTTCTGGCAGTCAGCCAATTAAATTGGGTTAGTCTACCAATTGATGGTTTATTGTTGCCTCCTTTATTGTCGCTCCCACCACTCGTCCCCTTCTTCGGGCAGTCCTTGATCTGATGCTCATCTGACCCACAAGTGAAACATTCCCTCGTCTTCTTCGATTTTGGGCAGTTAGGCGAGATGTAGCCCTCTTGCCCACAGTTGTAACAAATGCTCTTGCCTTTCCAGCATTCCCCTTGGTGGTTCTTCCCACATTTTCCACACTCCTCACCTCTCTTCTTAAATTCTACCTGTTTGCTTCCCGATTGATTGTGGTTGTTGCTAAAACTGTTATCCCATTGCCTCTCGTTCATGTTACTTCCCCCACTACTTCTTGCCTTGAGGTCTCCTCCAATCTTCTTATTTTTCTTCTCTTTATGGTATTGACTTAGAGCTTCACTCCCTCCTTCTGCAATAATGGCAATCTCCAAGAGTGTATTAAAGGCAGCGATCTGAAAAACAGATACCTTACTGTACAACCATGGTTTTAGCCCTTGCTCGAAATGTCGCGCTTTGCGCTCCTCCGTATCCACTTGGTGAGGTGCAAAACGTGCTAACTCGTTAAATTTCACGGCGTATTGGGCGACCGTCATCTCTCCCTACTTTAGCTCCAGGAATTTCACTTCCATTCTTCCTTGCATGCTCTTCAGGAAATAGCTCTCGAAGAATAGTTCTTTGAAGCTATCCCATGGTATAACCCCTTCTCCAGCTCGTTGCTGGTTCGCTTCCCACCAGTAGTTAGCTTCGGCTTTCGTCAAATATGTGGCGAAAGCTATCTTCTGGTTCTCTCCTACCCTTGCAATAACAAACACTTTTTCTACTTCCTTGACCCAAGACTGGGCCTCGATGGGGTCGGTCGTGCCCCTAAACTCTGGGGGTCCTACACTCCAAAAGTCTTTGAAGTGTACTACAAGAATTATCGGGGGATTGGAGTCAATTGACCCGACATTCCTTCCCTAGAACGCTCCTGTCAATAGGTCCACTAATCATTGCATGGGGTCTATTGGTCCTCCCTCATTATTAACTGACTCTTTCTGAGTGGGTGTGCTTGTTGTCTAATTCTTGGCAGCAGTTTCTGTTACAACAGAATAAAGATTACTATTACGATTATTATGTATTGCTAACTATTAATTGTAACGACTATAAAACATTTTTTTTATTTTTTAAAAATATTTATATTCATATGCCAATCGATCGTTACATCATACATAATTCTTGGATAGTATACTGCTATAAACGTTACCATATGTCCCCTATAATAACAAAAGTTGGGGATCTACTAACATTCTACCCTACTACCAAGTACAAAAGTTGGGGTTTACATCTACTATTCCATGCCTTACACAAAAGGCTGACATCAACACCTATATAAATAACTATTACTACTAACTGCCTAAAATGACGATCTACCCGAGCATCCCATGCTCCACTGCACTGTCATACTCCACCTGACCCATATGTGTAATACCCGAGAATTTTGAATAATATTAATATTGACTTTTCTATTTAAGTTGAATATTTATTCGAATATGAGTATACGTGATCTACCATTTTGGTAGTGGTGTGATAAAGTGACTTCTTGTTTTATTTATTAAAGAAATGATTTATTAAGAAAAGAATTTATTAATGATTAATTATTGTATGACTAATAATCTCTATTAAATTATTTAAGTGTTATATGCCATGCTATCTGAGGTGTAACCGTGTGAGGAAATGTATATGATTTGTAATAAAGTTTTGGTGTTCATTCAGTAGATGTGTGACATTTAAATTGCATGAACAACCTATGTGACATCTTGATGTGTAACATTAATGTATGAATATGTACTGAATAAAACCTTATAGTAAAAGTGGGTTGAATATTATAATATATTAAATAGTATAAGGGAATTTATGTGACTTCATAGGATATGGTGAATCTATTAAATGTGCATTTTAACTATATGAAAGGAAATGAATTTAGTAAATAAATATTTATTATCAAATATTTATTTTAACATGTATGTGGACATATTAATAATTAAGTTTTATCGAAAGTATGAGTTAATAATACCCAATTAAAAATACATGAGAATTATGTGAGGTAATTCATATTTGTTACATGATAATTACTTCCATACTTAAATATTACTGTAGTAAATGCACTATGGAATAATAATGTATGTTGAATATTTGGGTGTTAGCGATTAATGAGACTTTACTTTAATTAATGTGCATGGATTATATGATATGTGTACATGTAACTTTATTTGATACCATGTGACTAGCACACTATATGGCCTAAGTTACATTTTTTTTAAATCGAGTATGCTAATAAGCCTCTTTTGTAATGTCTGAGTATCACTCTTGTCCCACAATAAGAGTCACCTTCTTGTCCAAACCTTCATTTCCGTGTTCTACAAAAAGGCTATAAGCCTACTTCCTTGCAAGCCATCAGTAGATTGCAAATGATGAATGGGGAGTGGCCCTCACAGTATTTGCAACTGTTACACCAAACCACAATTACCCAGCAAATTCTTCTTCTTCACGTTGGTTTCCTGATTTGGATAATTGCAATGACCAATTAAATGATTTTCTATAAATTGGAGTCATTTCCTCACAATTCAAGTTGCTAGAGAATTGCATCAGTGATATATAGAGAGTGAGTGTGTGATAGTGAAGAACAATCTGAGTTTGGGAGCAAGTTAGCAATTAGCTTCAAGAAGGTAATATTAAATTTATCATGCTTTGATTTCGATTTTGGCAAACTCTTAGAAATACATAAAATTCTTTTGTTAATTAGTTATTAGTTGATGCTATGTTGTTATGTGAGTTGATATGTATGCTAAGAACATAACATGGTTGGGTTTAGTTGCATCCAAGAAGGGTTAACCATGGCCATTGTAGGATTACACTGAAACAGAGCCATTCCTGGCACTGAGTCGAAGGGCGCAGCTGCGCCCCTTCCACAGTATAAACCCGCGCAGCTGCGCCGGGTGCCAGACAAACCCAATTTGTTCTGCTGATTTCCGAAAGTTTCCAACATGTTAGTTTGACCTTATTAAGTATATAAATGAGTTTAAAATCTATTTATGATTAGCCTTGCATAACATGAGTATCCTAGCTTCACTTTGTATCCGTTTTTCTAAAGAAAACTTATAGTTTTAAAACTAAACCTTACCGAAACTTATAATGTTTAAGTTCTGATCATACAAACATGTGTATATAGTCTGATTATTCATAACATAAGGTTCCAAGATGCTTCACGTATGCTAGACGATCACAACTTAGTTTAAGACGACTTTTAAAGGCAACCTTGGACATTTTAAAGCAAACATGCATGATTATAATGATAATTTCATTAAGAAATGTTGGACATGTATGTTAGTACTCTAATATTTCTCAGGCATGATGTGTATATGTGTTCCTCTAGTATGTTATAGCATTGCATCGTTCAAGCATGAATTTAGGTAAAATTTCTGAGTTGTGGACTATGTTAACTAAGTATAGATGATATGAACACATGAGCATGCGTATTTTCGATGTTATAACCTTTGTATATGAATAAGTACTTGGTATGGTAAGTCACGTGAATTCTTAAACTTGTCCGACATTATTTTACCAAAGTTTTAGACTAAGAAATTATAGAGTAGTAATATAAACTTGAAATGATCGTGTGAACATGCAAACCTCTTTAACATGTGTACATAGTAATTGTTAATGTATTGGTATGCTAGATAGTGGACTAAAACCAGGAAGGGAAAAGCTCAACCCTGGTCTGGCCAGGGGACAGCGCAGCTGCGCCGTCCTTAAGCTTAACCAGGGCGTAGCTGCGCCCTCCTGCAAAGTGGTCAAGTGATTCTTTTTGTAATCTGAGTCTTGTGGATTGCTTGCATTGTTATTCTAAAGTATAGAGCAAAAGTTGTAGCAGTGTTTTTGGTATCCAAGTATGATGTAGTATTATTTGATGTATGAAATTGTATGACTAATGGAATTCTTATATATAACTATTATAATAGGATTGCAACGTGTCATTAAGCTTTAAATTCGTAGACTACGCTAAAGGCAAGTTCCCTAACCTTACTCAAACTTATATTGAGCAAGTTTCTTACCTTGAACCTCTTACAAATTGCGAGATTTCCTTTAACCCTACTCAATTTACATTCGAGCAAAGATGTGGTATATTGTGCAAGTATTCGAACCCTTTTCTCTTTATTGAGCAAGCATGTAAACTTGTATATTCATGTATCGTACAAGTATGTGACAATGACTCTTATGCTTTATAAATTATCATTCATATTCTAAAGATTGGTTTAAGATTAATATCCCTTAAACCTCATTGCGAGTATTGGTATTTATTAAATCATTGAATATGATTATAAAAGTTGTCTAAACCATTGTTTTCGGTTAGACTATTATACATGTGTTAGAAAGCTATTCCAAACCAATTGTCTTGGTGAGGACTCTTATCTACTGAGATGAACAACCCTCATAAAAAGGGAAAATTATATATTGTCGGGGGACCGACGTGCGCACTTATAAGCATGTGACAGTTATGCATAATCTGGGGTACTATAGGCTGATCACCTGTGTACTTGTTTTTATTGGATTTTCAATATAAAAACTGTTAATTCTAGCAAGAGTTCTTAGTCCTTTAGTGACTACTCAGTGTTCATATTCTTGGACTTCAAATGATTAGATGCAAGAATCCTATTAATATTCTTCAGTCCATAGCGACTCTTATGTATAACAATTGATTTCTCCTTATTATCCTTGAATTATCCTTTACTGACATACCCTTGAAATTTGAACTTTATATTGTTCACCCTCATTGTATATACTTGCTGGGCAAATTTGTTGCTCATTCTTGCTTCCTTTAAACCTTTCAGTTAAGGCAGAGCGAGGTGAACCTTCAGGCAAGGATAAGGGAAAGGGCAAAACTATGGAGTAGCTTTGTTCCTCCTTAGGAAGGATATTAATTACTATGTTGCTTAAGTTTCCTAAATTTGGTTATGTAATAAGCTTAGGCATGGATTATGTATTAGTACTATGTTTCAGTTTAAATTAAGACTTTTGGATAGTATTGTGGTATCGGTTGCGAGACCTTGGGACGAGAATAATTATATCAAATCAATGTAATTTATTCTATCTTTTCCGCTGCATTAGTTTTATGTCATTATTATGTTAGAACGTGATGAACCAAATTCGAGACAGTGACGTCAGAATTTGGGGGCGTCATAGGTTAGTATCAGAGCCTTAGGTTATAAACCTTAGGAGCGAGAGTCCTTAGACTATAACCTTAGAAGAATTTAGGAACTAGGAGGAGATAAAACTCATATAGAGTTTTTTATGAAGACTTAATAGCATTATGAAATATATTTTCATTCCATACAATGAACTTATGTTTTGTTTGACCTTCTGATGGAGTTTGTTGTGTTGTCTTGTGTTTGTGGCTGTAGGATATCAAGCGTGGGAGGTAATGGTTGGATTGTCGAGGAGGAGCCACGTGATATACATGTGGTGTATGAGGCACCTATGATAGATGAAGAGGTGGAGTCTGACCCTGAAGAACCAATAGAGATAGAGTCTAACCCCGAGGGAGAACCCCTGGAGGAGGAGCCTGAGACAGACCCTGACGAGACTCCTGTCGAGGATCGCATATTGGGAGAGTACGAAGAACGGATCTTAGAATTAGAAACCGAAGCTCAGAATCGAGAAACGGAGATCCAGAAGCTGAGGGAAGAGAATGATCAGCAAAAACTAAAGATGCAGGAGATGGAGGTGGAGCTTGCACATCGCAAGGAAGCCAGTATTTAGATGGGAGCCCTTTTTCACCGTTCGGTAGCTAGGAGCTTGGAATTGGTGGAAAAACTGGAGGAGTCCGAGCAGAGGGAGTTGTCCGAGAAGGCAGAAAAGGAAGCCCTTTGCACACAGTTAGAGATGGAGGTGATGGATAGGATCCATTTCCAGGAAAAGTGGGAGGAAGCCAATGACAGAGCTAACGACCTAGAGGATGAGGTGAGGTGTAAGAAAAGGAAGACGAATAAGATGAACTATGTTTTTCGCACAACTATGGAGAGGTTAGTGGATGGTGTGTACCACTACCTGGCAGAGCAGGGGCAGACACGATACACTATGAGTCGGGATTTGGTGGCGCATATCACGCAACAGGAATTTATTAGCGCAGTGGAGCGCGGGATGTTGGGATGAAATCTAGTGATTAGTAGTCTAGTAGTAGCAGTAGAATGTCTAGATGTGCATCGTTATGTAAACTCCGATCTACTGTGTGAGATACGGAATTGTTATATGAACCCTTTTTGATGTTAAGTGTAGTATGTTGATGTTTTCCCCACCTTTTGTAATATTAGGGGATAGAGGTAACATTTATAGCAGTATGCAAGAAATCATCATGATGTAACAACTTGGCATATGAATATAAATGTTTTTGTTTCATCACTGTATTACTAAATTTCTGCATTAGAGAAATATTTGAGTATATGCTTAGAAAATAAGAGTAAAATCTTGTGTTGCAGAAAATGCTGCCCAGACGTAGAATCGCCGAGTTGGATGAGTCAGTCAATAACGAAAGGAACCAAGCGGACCCCATTCAACGACTAGTAGACTTGCTAGGAGAAGCCCTGCGGGGAAGGAACAACGAACCAGTACACCCCAACCCCCTAGCTGCACCAGTAACAAACTTCAAAGATTTTAAGAGTGTAGGACCGCCCGAGTTTAGGGGAACTACCGATCCCATCGAAGCACAAACCTGGATCAAGGAAATGGAAAAGGCGTTTGCTATTGCTCGAGTGGGGGAAGATCAGAAGACGATATTCGCCACGTATATGATGAAGGGTGAAGCGAATTACTGGTGGGAAGCCAATCAACAGAGAGCAGGTGAAGGAGTGATAGCCTGGGATAGGTTTACCACCCTGTTCTTCGAGAATTACTTCCCGAAGAGCATGAAGAATAAGATGGAGATTAAATTCTTGGAACTGAAGCAAGGTGATATGACAGTAGCTCAGTATGCGACAAGATTCAACGAGCTCGCACGATTCGCTACACACTATGTCGACACCGAAGAAAGGAAGGCTAGACGCTTTGAGTTAGGGTTGAAACCTTGGTTATTCAACAAGGTGTCAGTTCTTCAAATTGATTCGTTCGCCACACTGTTGGAAAAGGCGATCATTGCTGAGGGAGGTAGTGAGGCATTAAGTCAGTACAACAAGGAGAAAAAGAATAAGAATTCTGTAGGAGAAAGTCGTAGGGGAAGTAGCAGTGGAGGAAGCAATTTAGGAAAAAGAAAGTGGGATAACAACAACAATAACAACAACCGAAGCAACCAGTCGGGAAGTTATCAGGGAGGATTTAAGAAAAGGGCTGAGGTATGCCCTAAATGTGGAAAGAACCATCAAGGGGAATGCTAGAAAGGGCGCAATGTCTGTTTCAACTGCGGCCAAGAAGGGCACATTGAACCCCATTGTCCAAAGCCGAAGAAAAACCGAGGATGTTTCGGTTGCGGCTCGACTGAACACCAGATCAAGGATTGCCTGAAGAAGGGAAACACCGGGGGAAACAACAATCAAGGGGAAGCAAGCTAATGATAGGTGGACCAACACAGCCCAATTGCTCGACGGCCCGAACTTTTAACATGACCGTCCAAGACGCAGTTACTGCAAAGGACGTGGTGTCAGGTATTGTACCAATCAATAATATAAATGCCTATGTATTATTTGATTCAGGTGCTACCTGTTCCTTTGTGTCTGAAGATTTTGCTACACATTTGAACTTACCCCTAGAACATTTAGAGAATCCTTTGAACATAGAGATTGCAAATAAGGAAGTAATTTCCGTAGAGTTCATTTACCGAAATTGTTCTGCAAGCATTAGAGGTCACGAACTAAGTGTAGACTTGATTCCGATAAGACTGGGAGAGTTTGACGTGATATTATGAATGGATTGGTTATCCAGCCACGCTGCGATGATCGATTGTCGAAAGAAAAGTGTGAACCTTCAGACTTCAAATCGGTCTAAGGTAGTATTTTATGGTAGCTCATCGCTTAAGCAATCCTGTTGTCTTATGATGATGCAGGCCAAGAAATTGTTAAAGAAAGGATGTGTGGGTTATTTAGCCTATATTGCGGATACTCAAAAGAAGGGAGTAGAAGCGAAAGATATATCGGTAGTAAGGGATTTCCAAGACGTGTTTCCTGATGATCTGCCTGGCCTTCCGCCAGACAGAGAAATCGAATTCGTGATAGACTTAGCACCAGGAACTGCACCAATCTCGAAAGCCCCGTATCGTATGGCACCGGTGGAGATGAAGGAATTGATGATACAATTGCAGGAACTATTAGATAAGAGTTATATTCGGCCGAGTGTGTCTCCTTGGGGAGCACCAGTGTTATTTATCAAAAAGAAAGATGGATCGATGAGGCTTTGTATCGAATATCGAGAGTTGAAAAAAGTAACGATCAAGAATAGATATCCATTACCGAGGATAGATGACCTTTTCGATCAATTGAAGGGAGCAAAGTGGTTCTCTAAGATAGATCTACGAACAGGATATCATCAACTGAAGGTACGAGAGGAAGACATTCCGAAGACGGCATTTCGAACCCGATATGGACATTACGAGTTTTTGGTAATGTCGTTTGGTTTGACCAACGCTCCAGCAGCGTTCATGGACTTGATGAATCGAGTTTTCAAGCCATACTTGGATACGTTTGTGGTAGTTTTCATCGATGACATCCTAATCTACTCCAAGACCCAAGAGGAGCACGCCGAACATTTGAAGATGGTGTTAGAAGCACTAAGGAAGGACAAGATGTACGCAAAATCCTCCAAGTGTGAATTTTGGATGGAGAAGGTCCAATTCTTGGGACACGTGATAGACAAGAATGGGATTTGAGTCGCCAGCTGTCGACGCCGGTTTTCGTCCTTTAGTCTTTTCCAATTTTAGCCTTTTGATTGAATGATTTTTGGAAAAGGTCGGCACTAATGTCGACGGGGTTTTGAAAGATCGTTCTTTATGATGAGCCAATTAACCAGAGTCGCCAGTTGGTATTTTTGAAATGGATGTACCAACTCATCCGAGTTTTTGTTTTTTATAAATCGATGGCTCATATGTGACTCCGAATTAATTGGTCTGCAAACCGAGATTCATAGAGTTCGGGGGCTTGCTTAAGCGAGGGGAAGGTGTTAGGCACCCCCCGACTTCCGTAAAATACGGTTACCGCAATCTTGATGCTTTTCCTATCCTTTAATTCTTGAATGTGTGTGTGTGTGTGTGTGTATGTGCGCGTGTGTGTGTGTGCCTATGTGAATGTCGTGGTGAGTTTGTATGAAGAAACCATTTGGGTTTTGATGAAAGTCGTGCTTTCTTTTGAGAATGCTTTAGAATGTCATTTGGCTTAACGAGAAAGCTTTATGAGAAAGGTTTGATTTTAATTGTCAAAACTTATGAGATTTTCATTAGGTGTCGTTTTGGCAAAAAACAAGAGTTTTCTAAACCTTCGTCAAAATAGGAATCGGGATCTATACGTTGCTTTCGTAAATAGCACGGTGGGCAACTTCTAGGATCTCTTTAACCCTATGCGCAAAGATTTAATAAAACGTTACTTATTTCTATAAAATCATTTTTGTGATGTTTGAAAACGATTTTTTCCTTTTGTCTTCTCATTAAGATAGGAATCAACATTCCTTAGCACTCCCAGTTTCTTATCCTCGTGAAGCTAATAACCTAGTTTGATTGATTTTATGAAAATCTTTATCGTTTAGCTTTGAAATCAATTTCGTGTCATAAATCAAATCAAAACATTAAAATGCGTGGGGCTATTCATGGGCATGTAAGCCATCAAAATAAACCCCAAACGCACACAATCACGTATTCCACTATTACGGGGCCTTAAACCCGATTTTCAACTTGGTATCGTTTTAAGGCCCGACGATTACATGTTTACAATCAAGGATAATCGATCCTATTACATACACCAAAATTGTCCATCATCGGATTTGGACCTCGGGGTCGCGTTCCTAGGCTCACATACACAATTCTTACACACCCCCAAAATGGATATTACAAAAATTAACAAGCTAAAATTCACCAAATGGATATCATCGGGTCATTAGGAAGAATTTTGTTCCATTGGAACCCTCACTAATAATCCCTAATCCATGTATTCTCAATAATATACAAGAAAACTACATTTAGTATAATCCAAAATGATAAAAATTTAACAAAATGATATAACAAAACTGCTATAAAAAGAATTCTTTTTCACCTTGTAAATGACACCACGATGCGTATAAACTCGTATATTAATTAGAGTAGAGAATATATGTGATACAATCTCACAAAAGAGATATAATTCCTCACTATTTTCTCTCTTTTCTCTCCCTAATTCGCTGCTGCTGTTGCTGTTTTTTCCTTCTTCTTCCGCTGCTGCCAACCTCCTGGATGAAATGAAGAAACTGAGCTGAAATAGGCTGGCCTAGGGCAGCCGTAGATTGATCTGCGGCTGGTTGGCCCACCAGCCACTCAGCCTGGTTTCGAGTTCCGTGTTTCGAGTTCCGTGTTTTCAAAAGGCGCACTCAATGGCCGCAGATCAATCCGCGACTGGCTGGCTTGACTTTCTCGATTTTCGTGCTATGCCTCGATTCTCGTGTCGTGACGTCGGTTTTTGCTGACATGTTCGTATTTTGCAGTCCGGGAATTACTGGGAGACGTGCCATATCATTCAGAAATGCCCAAATCGGATAGCCTTGTTGTCACGTCGGTTTCGGTTATAAATCGTTGCGGTGGCGTCGAGTGTTCGTACATGTCCATCCTTTGCTCTCGCAGGCCGGCTCATTTGACGGATTTGCCCTCCTGTCAGGGTTAGTATACGAAGTGCAAAATTTGGGTGTCTACAGCTGCCCTCTTTATCATGTTTATGAAATGTTAAATGAAATGAACATGATAAAGAAATAGACACCCGACGCATGAATGACAGTTCACAAGAATGACAATGCAGCACATGCAACTTATGATGCAACACAAGATGTAAGGCATGCAAAACATTCGTAAAGGTGTCAATGCATCAATCTCCGCCCGCCTTGTTAGTCGACGGGTTTCGTCTTCCAATCGGTCGTCTCGTTTGCGCCGGGTCTCGTATCCGGTCGTCAGTCTCGTGATCACCGGGTCTCGTATCCGGTTGATCGTCTTGTGAGTGTCGGGTCTCGTATCCGGTCGCTCGTCTGGTCGGGGCCGGGTCTCGTATCCGGTCACCCATCTCGTAATCACCTTATTCCATCGCATTGTCATCAGAGGAAGTTATTCTCCTGACTAGCTTGAAAGGCATCCTTGGAATTCGTCCTTGTACATCGTTCTTGGCAGCCATCACTTTTGACTCAGATAGACTAGGACCTTGACACCTAACCTGCATGGATCACGTACAGAGTTATCATCTATTCAATGCATGTGAAACAACATTTCAAATGCAAATTTGATGAAAAATGACCCCTGTACAGTCTCTTGATACTGTTCTACAGATGTCATCATTTGTCGGGGTTTGCTTGGATCTCAGCCCTTCCCCGGGATCGCTCACTTTTTGGATATTGGCCCTTCCCAGGGGTTGTTCACCACCTTGTTGGGTTTTTCTTGGATGCCTTCCCAGGTTCACTCACCACTTTGTTTGGATCTCAGCCCTTCCCAGGGGTCGTTGATTGTTTGGATCTCAGCCCTTCCCAAGGGTCGTCGATTGTTTGGATATCAGTCCTTCCCAGGGATCGTTGATTGTTTGGATACCAGCCCTTCCCAGGGGTCGTTGATTTTTTTGGATACCAGCCCTTCCCAGGGATCGTTGATTGTGTGGATACCAGCCCTTACCAGGGGTCGTTGATTGTTTGGATACCAGCCCTTCCCAGGGATGTTAGTTGTTTGGATCTCAGCCCTTCCCAGGGTGTTAGTTGTTTGGATTTCAGCCCTTCCCAGGGTGTTAGTTGTTTGGATCTCAGCCCTTCCCAGGGTGTTAGTTGATTTGGATCTCAGCCCTTCCCAGGGTGTTAGTTGATTGGTTGGATACCAGCACTTCCCAGGGTGTTAGTTGTTTGGATCTCAGCCCTTCCCAGGGTGTTAGTTGATTGGTTGGATACCAGCCCTTCCCAGGGTGTTAGATGTTTGGATCTCAGCCCTTCCCAGGGTTCGTTGATTTTTGGATATCAGCCCTTCCCAGGGATTGTTGATTTTTTGGATACCAGCCCTTCCTAGGGGTCGTTGATTTTTTGGATACCAGCCCTTCCCAGGGATGTTGATTTTTTGGATACCAGCCCTTCCCAGGGATCGTTGATTTTTGGATACTAGCCCTTCCCAGGGATCGTTGATTTTTTTGGATACCAGCCCTTCCCAGGGATTGTTGATTTTTTTTGGATACCAGCCCTTCCCAGGGGTCGTTGATTTTTTGGATACCAGCCCTTCCCAGGGGTCGTTGATTTTTTGGATACCAGCCCTTCCCAGGGGTCGTTGATTTTTTGGATACTAGTTCTTCCCAGGGATTGTTGATTTTTGGATACCAGCCCTTCCCAGGGATTGTTGATTTTTTTTTGGATACCAGCCCTTCCCAGGGGTCGTTGATTTTTTGGATACCAGCCCTTCCCAGGGGTCGTTGATTTTTGGATACCAGCCCTTCCCAGGGGTTGTTGATTTTTTGGATACCAGTTCTTCCCAGGGATTGTTGATTTTTGGATACCAGCCCTTCCTAGGGATCGTTGATTTTTTTGGATACCAGCCCTTCCCAGGGATTGTTGATTTTTTTTTAAGTGATTTCTTGAAGTGGGATGTGTGATCGGCTTCTGTCCTGGATCTCCCACCAACATCGTCCACGTACCATGCCGTAAAAGCCATCACGATCTGATCATTTGTGAGGTTGAAAGCGACGTGCTTGTACTTTCCCGTGAAGATTTTCATTTTGATCGTACATGTATGCATGCAAAAGATGTTATGCACGATCCGGTAGATATGTTACGGACAGATGCATGTGCACAACATATGTTTGGATAGAAATGACCCCTGTTCAGTCAAATGATACGATTCGACAGTCGTCGTTGCTCGCCAACATTTGATTGGATCACGCCTCGTCGTGAAGTGTTGTTTCTAGACTTCAACATTGGTGTGGTATTCTGCCTGTTCTTGGTCGTCTTCATTTCATCGAGTTGAGGCAGTCTGTTTCGCTCTTTGAGATGATCGACAGCTATGTTGGGCTCCTCGGCCTTTTGATCATTTCTACTGGCCGATATGTTGTTGTCCCGCATTATATCATCCTTTTATATGCTCATGCACGTGGATCATTTGGATGTCGATGCAGTGATAGTCAGGATTGGGGAAAGGCCCAATGACGAGGAGTTCTATGCGGCCTCAGCTTCCTTTCATTTCACGGTTTTTAATTGCCCCTGCCTTGGCGCGTGTTGTTACCAAGAATTTCTATCGATAACTCGCGATGTTGACCGTGCTGAGTACCCACAGCTCTGCAAGATCCTGCATATCAGACAACTAACAAATGCCAAAACTTGAAGGCTCGGGCCGTTGGTGTTAGTTCAACACAAAGATATTATAATCTCGACAAAAGAGTAAATGCAGTTAAAGCACATGAAATTGAATATCTGTTGATCGCACAAACTAGCAAGTTGTGAATCGTGAATGTATTAGATTGGAAGTCATTTTCAATCCCTCGTGAGTTGATGATTTTCCTTTTGACGAGTTATGAAATCGTAAGAACACCTTCAAGCATTCATGGTCATTGTATGTGAGTAAGGTCGAGTTCGAAAGAACTACCTTCCCTCCTCAAAGGTATTCTGTCTCCATTCACGACAACGTTCTTAGCAGGATTGACGTCATATGACAAATGCACTATGCGATGCAGCATTCAGTAGGGGTTTCTCTTCCATGACTCATTGTTTAAGGCCGAGAGTTTTTTTCGCATTATCTTTTCTCTTTATTAGTCCACTTCACTTGTCTCGTTTTCTTAGGCTTTTCAAAGTTACCCATTTAACGAGTTTTGGACTAATGACTCCCGAACCAGACGGTTTTGGGGCATTAGGTGTACAGACACCCCTTCAGGTTTATTTACTCGAGTAACAAAGGCCACGGTTCGAGACAAGCTGGTGGTCTGCCCCATTCATTCTTTGCTTGACCTTGCGCAAGATTCGTTTTCTTAGGCTTGAGTTACCCATGTAGCGAGTGTTAGGCCGGTGACTCCCAAACCGGACGGCTTTAGGGCACCAGATGCAGAGACACCCCTTAGGCTTAATTACTCGAGTAGCCCATGCCACGATTCGAATCTGCTCGGGCCTCCTCTACTGTAATGCTCGTTTTCTTAGGCTCTGAGTTACCCATGTAACGAGTGTTGGGCCAGCGACTCCCAAACCAGATGGCTTTAGGGCACCAAGTGTAGAGACACCCCTCGGGCTTAATTACTCGAATAACCCAGGCCACGATTCGAGACATTAGCTTGATAATCATTTATCGTCTGACCTCTTGATATTAGCTTGATGATTATCGACTGTCTGACTACGTGTTTAATTGCCATCAACGTCGTCATAATTTTATACCCCACAACTGAAAGTTTGTGCAATGCAAAGTGAAGACTGGCACATGAGGTCGATTCTGTGGTAAACGTTGCTTTGAATTAAGGCTTTGTACCCGATCAAAAGGTTGAATAGCCTTCTTCGTCTAATCATACTCACGATCGTGCTCCACGGATGCTTGTCAAAATTAATCCGATTCCTATCAAGTCAAATAAAATCCCCTTTCACGCGGGTCACCGTATCCCGGGAAAACTATGCTTGACAAATGCCAGATGATCGTAGCATTTGATGATGATGGTGCATGTGGACGAGATTATTGCATGGGTGCCAATTTGCACGCCATCATTTCCTGGGTAGTTGACAAATGCCCCAGCGTTAAGTTGCTTTTCTTGTGATCTCCCTCGTACTGGTTGCATCGGCATCTCACTGGGCTGACAAAAGATCCGGTCCTTTGACCTGTTGAAAGGTTTGGGGAATTTTTGATCCAGTGTTAAGTTGCTTTTTTTTTTTTTGCCCCTTCTCCGGGTTCTTCGTGATCGTTTGGGGGTTCTGATGTTTGATGGCGATGGTTTGGTCTAAGTCGGGTTTGGGTTTATCTTCGACCCATCCCTCGATCTCGTCAGACGTATTGTCGATATCTGTCTCGTTTTGCTCAATCGCCATCAGATCGAAATCTAGCTTTATACCAAAATCGTGATCCTCCTTCAAATTTGGCCATATTGCTTGTCAGGCTAGAATGCCTCAAATCAGGGTGCTGCCATTAAAATAAAAAATGCTTGTCATATATATAACACATTTCAGCACATGATCTTCCTTTTAGATAACATGACAAAATGACATGAGCGTGCAGGGACTTGAAATAAAACTCCGAATTTTAAAACCCAATGATCTTCCACTGGCCGGGATTCACTGCCATACTTCTGGATTTACCCCCTTCCCCATCATGCTTAGGTAGAGGATTTAACATTTGGTGACCCTAGCTGTTCCACCACGATTTCCCCACTATCAATCAAGTCCTGAATTTTGTGCTTCACCGTCCAACATTCCTGCGTATCATGGCCAGGGGAACCTGAGTGATAGGCGCATCGCTTGCTTGGGTCAAATCTTCTTCCATTCGGGTCACTTGGGGGTGCCAAATCGACTATTTTCCTCTGAGTTATCAATACGGCCAACACCTGCTCAAGAGGATCCCCGAGTGGGGTGAATACTCGATTTTTCGAGGTCTCGAATCTTCTTCGCCCATCCGCCCTCTGATCAGTGAAGTTAGGCTGTCGGGATGGCCCCACTCTCTGCACCTGTACTGGAGGATTGTTTTTTGCCTTTCTAGATGATCCCTGCAGGATAAGGGAAACATCTTCTTCCTTTTTGTTTTGGACCCTACGGGAAGTGCTGTCATAGTTCCCGCTTCGGATTTGTTCTGCAGCCATTTCTAAAGCCGTGAGATCCCGGATGTTGCCAGATTTCAACCCCATATCCACCATTTCTCCATGTTTAATCATCTCAGCAAAGGGTCTTCCAATCCTCGATATAACCCGTTCATAATACGGTGCCTCCTGAATATCTACGAAGGTCATCACCATCTCTGACTCGCTCATCGGGGGATTCACCTGTGCGGCCATACCCCTCCATCGTTGTGCATAATCCCTGAAGGATTCCCTGTGTTGCTTCTTAACTTTTGTCATTTGGTATCTATCCGGGGTCATTTGTGCCTGGAAGCTATACTGTGTTAAGAAGGTATGGGCCAACTCTTCCCAATTATGAATCCGAGCATTGTCAAGACGGGCATACCAGATTCTCGCTTCTCCTGTCAAACTCTTTTGGAAAAGTTGCATCCTTAGACCCTCATCCTCTGCATAAGATCCCAGCTCCCCAATGTAGATTTTCAAATGGGTATAAGGATCCCCTTTTCCACTGTATTTTTTAAATTCAGGGATTTTAAATTTCTCCGGGTATCTAGTTCCGGGGAAGACACATAAATCTGAATAGTTAACCCTGCCTAGGGACCCTATGCCCTTCATGGATTGGATGGTTTCCTCCATTTGTCGCATTTTCTTTCGCAGGTCATCCGTATCTCCCTCTTCCGGGATAGTAATCACTGTCTTGTTTGGTACGGGAATGGCCTTTGGGACGACTAGCTCGCCCTTAGGTTGAGGGGGATCCTCCTTAGGTGGACCCTGTCTGGGCAACAATTGCTCCTTTAGCATTATGGCCATTTCTAACATTTGCTTCTTAAAGCCATCAAATTCCTCCCTAGATATGGAACCGGAATTAATAGATGGAATATCAGCCATTTCAGATGTAGAGTTCTGGGCTCTTTTAGATTGCGAACGTGTCTGAGGAGCAATCCTACAGAGACAATGGTTCGAAGTTTAGTCTGGGGAAATGAAAGGATATGGATGCATGTTAAAGCTGTAACTTTGAGTTTTGGGTTTTTTAATCTTTTTCTGCAAAACAGAAAGTTAGTATTCTTTAAATGCAAAACAAATGCTAAACATGACTTTATTATGCCTCCCCAGCCATTCCCTGCAAAACATAGAGGTTAGTAATTTCTTTTGACAGAAAGGGAAGCATATATGAGTGGGATCATGACATTTATACGCGTGAACGTAAAAGGGCATGAAGAGACTTCTCCTGCGTTGGGTTAATCTGAGGCTGACCTATCCTAGGGTTACTCTCACGGGCTTTTCGGCATGAAGGTCCCCAAATCTTCGCAATCTACTCGTCTGAATCCTTTCGATTGGAGCGGATTTGGGTGGTGCGTTTCCTGAGCCATCTCCGGGGAGCAGCCCCTTCGAGTCCAGTAATAAGCAACCGACAGGTTTGCCTCAGGAGGAGGTACACTCTCAACATACATTCACATTCATCGCCCTCACCGAATGCATATGATTACTTTGAAGTAAAGCAATTCCATTCAATCATTCATTCATTGGACAAAAACACACATTCACACAACAACAAGTAGAACAGGTCAAAATGTCGCACGCACATACACATTCATAAATTTTAAAGGATAGGACAACATCAAGATTTGAATGCGGCTTAAGCCCTCTAATGTCCCCAGTAGAGTCGCCAGCTGTCGACGCCGGTTTTCGTCCTTTAGTCTTTTCCAATTTTAGCCTTTTGATTGAATGATTTTTGGAAAAGGTCGGCACTAATGTCGACGGGGTTTTGAAAGATCGTTCTTTATGATGAGCCAATTAACCAGAGTCGCCAGTTGGTATTTTTGAAATGGATGTACCAACTCATCCGAGTTTTTGTTTTTTATAAATCGATGGCTCATATGTGACTCCGAATTAATTGGTCTGCAAACCGAGATTCATAGAGTTCGGGGGCTTGCTTAAGCGAGGGGAAGGTGTTAGGCACCCCCCGACTTCCGTAAAATACGGTTACCGCAATCTTGATGCTTTTCCTATCCTTTAATTCTTGAATGTGTGTGTGTGTGTATGTGCGCGTGTGTGTGTGTGTGCCTATGTGAATGTCGTGGTGAGTTTGTATGAAGAAACCATTTGGGTTTTGATGAAAGTCGTGCTTTCTTTTGAGAATGCTTTAGAATGTCATTTGGCTTAACGAGAAAGCTTTATGAGAAAGGTTTGATTTTAATTGTCAAAACTTATGAGATTTTCATTAGGTGTCGTTTTGGCAAAAAACAAGAGTTTTCTAAACCTTCGTCAAAATAGGAATCGGGATCTATACGTTGCTTTCGTAAATAGCACGGTGGGCAACTTCTAGGATCTCTTTAACCCTATGCGCAAAGATTTAATAAAACGTTACTTATTTCTATAAAATCATTTTTGTGATGTTTGAAAACGATTTTTTCCTTTTGCCTTCTCATTAAGATAGAAATCAACATTCCTTAGCACTCCCAGTTTCTTATCCTCGTGAAGCTAATAACCTAGTTTGATTGATTTTATGAAAATCTTTATCGTTTAGCTTTGAAATCAATTTCGTGTCATAAATCAAATCAAAACATTAAAATGCGTGGGGCTATTCATGGGCATGTAAGCCATCAAAATAAACCCCAAACGCACACAATCACGTATTCCACTATTACGGGGCCTTAAACCCGATTTTCAACTTGGTATCGTTTTAAGGCCCGGCGATTACATGTTTACAATCAAGGATAATCGATCCTATTACATATACCAAAATTGTCCATCATCGGATTTGGACCTCGGGGTTGCGTTCCTAGGCTCACATACACAATTCTTACACACCCCCAAAATGGATATTACAAAAATTAACAAGCTAAAATTCACCAAATGGATATCATCGGGTCATTAGGAAGAATTTTGTTCCATTGGAACCCTCACTAATAATCCCTAATCCATGTATTCTCAATAATATACAAGAAAACTACATTTAGTATAATCCAAAATGATAAAAATTTAACAAAATGATATAACAAAACTGCTATAAAAAGAATTCTTTTTCACCTTGCAAATGACACCACGATGCGTATAAACTCGTATATTAATTAGAGTAGAGAATATATGTGATACAATCTCACAAAAGAGATATAATTCCTCACTATTTTCTATCTTTTCTCTCCCTAATTCGCTGCTGCTGTTGCTGTTTTTTCCTTCTTCTTCCGCTGCTGCCAACCTCCTGGATGAAATGAAGAAACTGAGCTGAAATAGGCTGGCCTAGGGCAGCCGGCCGCAGATTGATCTGCGGCTGGCTGGCCCACCAGCCACTCAGCCTGGTTTCGAGTTCCGTGTTTCGAGTTCCGTGTTTTCAAAAGGCGCACTCATTGGCCGCAGATCAATCCGCGGCTGGCTGGCTTGACTTTTTCGATTTTCGTGCTACGCCTCGATTCTCGTGTCGTGACGTCAGTTTTCGCTGACATGTTCGTATTTTGCAGTCTGGGAATTACTGGGAGACGTGCCATATCATTCAGAAATGCCCAAATCGGATAGCCTTGTTGTCACGTCGGTTTCGGTTATAAATCGTCGCGGTGGCGTCGAGTGTTTGTACATGTCCATCCTTTGCTCTCTCAGGCCGGCTCATTTGACGGATTTGCCCTCCTGTCAGGGTTAGTATACGAAGTGCAAAATTTGGGTGTCTACAGACCCTGCGAAGGTGGAGGCTGTTAGTGGTTGGGAACAACCAAGGACGCCGACGAAAGTAAGAAGTTTTCTAGGGTTAGCTGGGTACTATCGAAGATTTATCCAAGATTTTTCTAAGATAGCAACCCCGTTAACCAATTTAACAAGGAAGACAGTGAAATTCATGTGGACGGACAAATCGAAGAGAGTTTTCAAGAACTAAAGAAGAGGTTAAACGAGGCACCTGTATTATCCTTACCAGATGATACGGGAGGATTTGTGGTGTATAGTGATGCGTCGCATAAAGGACTCGGTTGTGTGCTTATGCAATACGGCAAAGTCATTGCATACGCGTCACGACAATTGAAGGATTACGAGAAACGATACCCTACCCATGACTTGGAGCTAGCGGCAGTAGTTTTTGCGTTAAAAATTTGGAGGCACTACCTGTACGGAGAAAAATGTGAGATATATACAGACCACAAAAGTCTGAAGTATATTTTCACACAAAAGGAGTTAAATATGAGACAAAGGAGGTGATTGGAATTAATCAAGGATTACGACTGCGAAATTCTTTATCACCTGGGAAAAGCCAACGTAGTAGCTGACGCGCTGAGCAGGAAAGGAAGGGAGAAACTGTTCACATTGACAACTTAGGAGGAGTTAATAAGAGACATGGAAAAATTGGAAATAGAAGTTGGGGAACCTCGAGGGCCTAGTGAAAAGTTGCTTGTAATGGAAGCTCGTCCAACATTATTGGATCGAATCAAAGAAGCACAAGAAACGGATGAGGAGTGCGAGAAAATAAAGAAGCGGATAACATGGAGTGAGGAAGAAAAATTCCGAATGGATAAGGATGGTATTTTGAGATTCAAAAATCGAGAGTGGGTGCCAGCTATTGCTGAACTAATGGAGAAAATTTTGCGCGAGGCACATAACACGATATATTCTATTCATCCTGGAGGAACGAAGATGTACCGGGATCTACAACAACATTTTTGGTGGCCCAATCTGAAGTGAAAGGTTGCAGAGTATGTCAGTAGATGTCTCACTTGCCAACGAGTCAAAGCAGAGCATCAGAGGCCGAGTGGTCTACTTCAACCGCTGGAAATACCGGAGTGGAAATGGGAGCACATTACGATGAATTTCGTGGTGGGACTTCCAGTCACACAGAAGGGTTTTGATGCCATTTGGGTTATCGTGGACCGACTAACGAAGACAGCTCATTTTCTACCAATCAAGATTCATTTCAACCTTAATCAATTGGCAAATTTGTACGTGAAGGAAATAGTTTCGCGACATAGAATGCCGGTGTCAATCGTTTCTAATCGAGATCCGCGCTTCACGTCAAATTTCTGGAAGAGCCTGCAAGAGAGAATGGGAACACGACTGAGGTTGAGTACCGCGTATCACCCTCAGACAGACGGACAAAGTGAAAGAACCATACAGACATTAAAAGATATGCTTCGAGCTTGCGTAATGGATTTTAAGGGAAACTGGGATGACCATTTACCCTTAGTAGAATTCGCTTACAATAATAGTCATCATGCGAGTATCGGTATACCACCATACAAAGCTCTCTACGGGAGGAAGTGCAGAACACCGTTGTGTTGGGATGAAGTTGGAGAACGACGACTTTTGGGGCCAGAGATAGTTCAACAGATAGCCGATGTGGTGACAACGATAAGAGCCAGACTAGTAGCCGCTTAAGATCGCCAAAAGAGGTATGCAGATTTACATCGTCAAGACCGAGACTTTGAAGTCGGTAGTTTTGTATTCTTAAAAGTATCTCCCTAGAAAGGAAAGATCAGATTTGGCAAGAAAGAAAAATTGAGTCCGAGGTTCATAGGGCCATTTGAAGTGTTGAAGCAGGTGGGTGAAGTGGCATATTGATACATATATGGAATGGTTTTGCCCATTAATTGATATCAATACATATATGGAATGGTTTTAGTATTCATGAGATGAATGTTATTTATTGATACATATAGAGATATGTATGATAATAAATAGGGATTGATTATGGACTATTGACCAATGTGTGATTGGATTTATTTTAGAGGATGCTTGAATGTATGAGTTTTTATAAATGGGGTCTGTGTACCTCGTCTTCTCTAATTTTTCTTAATGTAAATTCTATCTCCCTCCTATGTACTTTCCCTTGACTATTGATCAAGGTTTCTATTTATTGTAAATAGTTTATGTAATAGGACTAGTTAGAATTAATTTTGAAGAATTGGAGACAAAGGAGCAAGGAGCGCTTGAAGACCCGTTTGTAATGGAGCCCGGGTTTAAATTTAATAGTTATATTTAAATTTAATTATTGCACCCTAGGTTTGACCTTTTGGTTCACTTGGTGGCTCTAGTGAACCAAACTAGAATAAAAGTCCATAATCAATTCGGGTAGAATATAGTATTCTATATGTGCATGCTTACTATATATATATATATATATATATATATATATATTATCCAACATGCTTCGCATGTAAAATAATATGACGCGTATTTTATATATATATGTGCATGCGTGCTAAACAAGATGAGACTAATAATAATAAACCCCTCAAAGAAATCATATTAAGTCCTAAGCGTTCAAAGATATTTGGAATATCGAACGTCGCCTTCTAGCATGGTAAAGCAATAGAGTATTAAATGTTTAATATGAGTTTGTTGTGTCACCACAAGGCAAGTATTAAATATTTAAGATGTTGCTTTATCAAATTTGATGCTTATTAAGGAATTGAACATTACTGTTTTGTTGTGTCACCACAAGGATGGTATTTTTCTATTCACATATATGGAAGTGCTAGGATGGACTTAACTTGGATAATTTTGATTCGGATGTGTCACCACTTGATCAAAATAATCTAAGAGGCAAAATACAAGGAGTTACATAGAGATGTAATTGATAATAGTTGTCTACCTATTTATTTATATATCGTTTGTTGTGTCACCACAAGGCTATTTAAATAGTGGGAGATACCAATTTAAATAAAGACCTAATTTATTTTGGTAATTAATTAAATGAATGTATGCTAAAATATTGTCTATTTCACATGCAGAATTTAAAAATGTCAAACTCACTATCACTGCGTAGCATACTTGATGCTAACAAACTGACTGGACCGAATTACACGGACTGGTTAAGGAATCTGAGAATTGTTCTCACTGCTAAAAAGATTTCTTATATCCTAAATTCGCCAGTCCCTACAAATGTTGCAGAAACAGCCTCTGAGGAAGAAATTGCTACTTTCAGAAAGTGGCAAGATGATGTAATCCTGGCTCAATGCATCATGCTTGCATCCATGAGTAACGAGCTTCAGCGTCAGCATGAAACTATGGATGCTCCTACTATATTGCTGCACCTCAAAGAGTTGTATGGTGAGCAAAGTAGGACTGCTAGATATCAGATATCTAAGGAGCTCTTCCGATCTCATATGACTGAGGGCACTGCTGTTGAGACTCATGTCCTTAAGATGATCAATCTGATTGAACAACTTGGACAGCTTGGGTTCGTGATGGATGGGGAGTTAAGCCAAGATTTGATCTTGCAGTCACTCCCGGACACCTTCTCACAATTTGTTGTGAATTTTCACATGAATAAGTTGGACGTCAGCTTGCCTGAGTTACTTAACATGCTGAAAACTGCTGAAGGTCACTTCTCATCCAACAAGAACCAAGTCTTACTAGTGGATGATTCTTCTAAGAAAAGGAAGAGGCCCAAGGTATCTTCTGAAAAGAAGAAAAATAAGAAGGCTAAGGGCAAGGCGAAGAAAAAGGATAAAAAGAAACCTGATCCAGATAGCAAAGGAATTTGCTACCATTGCAATAAGCCGGGACACTGGAAGAGGAACTGCAATGAGTATCTTACGGACCAGAAGAAGCTTGGAGAAGCTTCGACTTCCGATTTAGGTTTGTTCATGATTAAAATTAATTTTTCTGAAAGTCAAAATTTTACTTGGGTATTGGATACCGGCTGTAGTTCTCACATATGTAATAATGTGCAGGGACTAAGCAGAAGTAGAAAGATGAACAAGGATGAAGTCGTCCTACGAGTGGGAAATGGAGCAAAGGTTGCTGCATTAGCTGTAGGGACTTATTGTTTAGCACTGCCTTCGGGCAAGTTCATTAGTTTAATAATTGTTATTATGTTCCGACACTCATTAGAAACATTATTTCAATTTCTGTATTAGATATGGATGGTTTTGATATTATAATAAAGAGCAACAGATGTTCTATTTATAATAAAAATATTTTATATGGTGTTGGGAACCTACTGAATGGACTTTATATACTTGACTTGCATGAAAATATACTTCAAATTGAACAAACTAAGAAAAGAAAAAGAGATAATGTTAATTATACCTTTATGTGGCACTGTAGACTCGGTCATATCAATGAAACAAGATTATCCAAGTTGTATAAAGATCGGTTTTTAGAGCTATCTGATTACGAATCATATCCAACTTGTGAATCTTATCTCATGGGTAAGATGACTAAATCTCCTTTTAATGGAAAAGAAGAAAGAGTTATAGAGTTGTTAGCGTTGGTACACACAGACGTATGTGGACCTATGACAACGAATGCACGAGGAGGGTATTCTTATTTTATTACTTTCACTGATGATCATTCTAGATTTGGATATGTGTATTTAATGAAATACAAATCTGAATCGTTTGAAAAGTTCAAAGAATTCAGAAGTGAAGTAGAGAAGCAAACTGGTAAGATTATTAAGATTCTTCGATCGGATCGAGGAGGGAAATACTTGACCAATGAGTTTCTCAATTATCTCAAAGAAAATGGTATAATCTCATAATGGACTCCACCAGGGACGCCACAGTTGAATGGTGTATCTGAAAGGAGAAATCGAACATTGTTGGACATGGTTCGATCCATGATGAGTTTTACCGACTTTCCAGTATCCTTCTGGGGTTATGCCCTAGAATCGGCTGCATACCTACTTAACAAGGTACCTACCAAATCTGTCCCAAAGACTCCATATGAGATATGGACAGGGAGGAAACCAAATCTTAAGCATGTTAAGACTTGGGGTTGTCCAGCTTATGTCAAAAGGTTTAAGCATGATAAGCTGAAGATTAGATCCGACAAATGTAGATTCGTGGGATACCCTAAAGAAACATCAGGGTATTATTTCTATCATCCTACTGATCAAAAGGTGTTTGTTGCGAAACACGCTGCCTTCTTGGAAAAGGAGTTTATCCTTGAAGGGGTCAGTGGGAGTAAGATATATATCTTGAAGAAGTTCAAGAACCACAAAATACTACGGATCAAAGTCAGGTACCTAACCAAGTAGAAGAACCTACTGTACCACTACCTATTCGTAAATCTGGAAGAGTACCGAAGATACCTGATAGGTATGGATTCATCATAGAGGATGATGATGAGGTACGCATATAGATGATGATGATCCATTGACTTACGAAGAGGCTATGAGTAGTGAAGACTCAGAGAAATGGCTAGAAGCTATGATATCCGAGATGGAATCCATGTATGAGAACCAAGTATGGACTTTGGTTTCACCACCTGAGGGCATTAAACCTATTGGGGTGTAAATGGGTCTTTAAGAGAAAGACTGGAGCTGATGGCAAGGTAGAGACATATAAGGCCCGACTGGTTGCAAAAGGTTTCAAACAAAGACAAGGAGTTGACTATGATGAAACCTTCTCACCAGTAGTTATGCTCAAGTCCATTCGGATTTTGCTTGTAATTGCAGCTTATTATGACTACGAAATCTGGCAAATGGACGTGAAAACGGCCTTCCTCAATGGAGAGCTTGAGGAAAATGTATATATGATACAACCAGAGGGTTTTGTTTCAACGGTTGGAACAAACCAAGTCTGTAAGCTACAACGATCCATTTATGGGTTGAAGCAAGCTTCTCGAAGGTGGAACATCTGTTTTGATGAGATAATCAAAAGGTTTGATTTTATCAAAAACGAGGATGAACCATGTGTGTACAAGAAGGTTAGTGGGAGCGCTGTATCATTCCTTGTATTATATGTTGATGATATATTACTGATAGGGAATGATGTTCCTATGCTACAGTCGATCAAAATTTAGTTATCTAAACACTTCTCCATGAAGGACTTGGGTGAGGTATCCTATATTTTGGGGATAAAGATCTATAGAAATAGATCTAAAAGGATGCTGGGCTTGACCCAAGGAAATTACATTGACTCGATGCTAAAGAAGTTTAGCATGGAAGATTCCAAGAGAGGTCTCATGCCGATGAGCCATGGAATACATCTCTCCAAGAAACAGGCCTCAAAGACACCTGAGAAGAGAGACCGGATGAGTAAGATTCCTTATGCTTCCGCAATAGGATCTATCATGTATTGTATGATATGTACTAAACCAGATGTCGCTCATGCACTTAGTGTAACGAGCAGATATCAGTCGAATCCAGGAGAAGAGCACTGGAAGGTAGTGAAAAATATCCTAAAGTACTTGAGAAGAACTAAGGATGTATTTCTTGTCTACGGTGGGTCTGAATTGAAACTAGAGGGCTATACAGACTCAAGTTTTCAAACAGACCAAGATGACAGTAAATCCGTTTCAGGGTATGTGTTTACCTTAAACGGTGGCGCAGTGAGTTGAAAGAGTTCCAAGCAGCAAACAGTTACTGATTTAGTGACAGAGGCAGAGTACATAGCTGCAAGTGAAGCTGCAAAGGAAGTTGTTTGGATGAAGAAGTTCATAACTGAACTTTGAGTGGTTCCTAGCATTAGAGGAGCAGTACCTTTATTCTATGACAACAATGGAGCTGTTGCGCAGGCTAAGGAACCCAGGTCTCATCAGAAATCCAAACACGTGTTGCGGCGGTTTCATTTGATTAGAGAGATCATTGAAAGAGGAGATGTCACCCTGGAGCGTGTGGACTCTCAAGACAACATTGCAGATCCATTTACTAAAGCTTTAACTCAACAGCAGTTTGATCGTCACTTAGAGAAGATGGGTATTAAATACCAAGGCGATTGGCTTTAGTGCAAGTGGGAGATTGAAAGTAGTATGCACACAAGCCAATCATATTTGATATGATGTAGCATATACTTTGTAATCTTAATCATTTATTAATAAAAGAATTGATTTTCTTAAAAGGCATTTTATATTATCTACATAGTGTTGTTATATTAAATATGATAAACCCATAGTTTTGAGCAATACTTTTAGAATCATGATGGTGATCATGCTAATGAGATCTAAATTCAAGATAGCTCACAAACTAAAATCGTTCCTAATCGTTGGATTACTAAATAGGGGATTAGTGAATCCGGATAGATTAGTACATACGTTGCTTGCTCTTAAGAAGAGGATGATTGATCTCATAATTATTTAGAGACACTAAAGCAAGTATGTAGGTGCTTATTGGAGAATAAGTTCACTGAACGTGGCTTGCTAAGGAATACCCAATGGAGTTTTACTCGCCTGTCAATAGGAATTTCTATAGTGATAGTAGTACAAGTGATCCTTGGACTTGAGATCATCATAGTATCTTGTGTATGACGAGTTATACTTTGACATGTCCCTTAAGACCTTTAAGGTATATCAAAGGGTATGATTGGGTATAATAAGTTGCACATGGAGATAGGTGAATGATCAACGAAGAATCTACCACGTCTAGTAAAAGATGTGAATGTCCTATGTGATTCGATAAATGACAACTTAGTAGTCCTTGGCCAAGGCAGAATGAAATTAGAAAGGAGTTTCTAATTTGCATTATTTAGAGTTGTGCATTTGGCAATCAAAATACATATGATTAAATAAAATAAGACTTGACAGTAAATCCATGTCTTATATTTAATTGGGACATTGTATGGTAGAAGGATTGAATTGTACGGTAACTATTCACTGAAAGGTTCTTTTGTGATTAATGTTGAAATCTATATTATCTGGAAAGTCGTTGATCGCTAAGGGGGCTTACCCTTATTGTAGAATAAATATTATTTATTTAAATGAATTAAATAGTTTAATTTATTTATTTAAATAAAATTAGAATTGTTCTAATTGATTTATTCACAATCGGTTTAATATGGAGAACCTAAATGGTCACACCGCAAAAGAAAAATATTTATTTAAGAAGTAAATGGCATAATTGTAATAATAAGTTAAGTGTATTTAATTTAATCTATGGTGATAGAATAAATTAAATAGCTTAATATTTATTATTTAATATTTCGGAAATATTAAATATAAATTAATAAGAGGAGTCTTATTATTATTATTATTATTACTATTACTATTATTTAATTCCTAATAGGGATTGAGAATTAATTAATAGAAGTACTCTCACATGAATTCCTAATTAGATTAGGAGCATAATTAATTAAAGGAGTTTAATTATAATAGAAACCCTAATCCTAAATAGTTTAGGGAAGGGTTTTTCCTACATCTATAAATAAGAGGAGTTTTATCATAGATTAGGGTTACACACTCTTGGATTAGATTGTGGAGAGTACTTGCAATTTCTATAGAGATAAAAACTAGGCTTTTGTCAACACCCAACTTCTTGAATAACTATTCTTCCTTGGTGGATCACCTTTAGAGGCCAAACACTTGGGTGGCTAACGTTAATCAAGCAAAAGAATTTAGTCGGTGGAATTCAAGGAGAACTCGAAGGAATTGGAGGTGAACTTGTACCCGAGGAAGCACGGTTCTATGAGGGTATAATTTCTTAATATCTATATCTTTCGTTTATATCGTTAATTGAGCACATAGATTGATCATGGTGATGCTTTGTATAAAATTTTAAAATCTGATTTTATCGCGCTTCCGCTTTATTTATGTAATTTGATTGCATGTTCGCGTTATATACAAACTTAACACCACTCATATCATAACTAAATAACATCTCATAGCGGAATAATAAAGACTTTCATAAATAATTCATAACATAAGCAATAATAAATAGACATATTCAAGGTTTAATGATAATGGAGGTCCAATTAATTGATAAAAAGAATATGAATAGGCTGTAGAATGTAAGGACAATGGAATGCCATAGTTTCAACTCAAAAAACTTTTCTTACTGAGTGGTCATAAAGGACCATGAACACATAGAAGGATAATCAGTTGGTTTACTGCGAAATCTCTGAACAGGCATATGAGGTGATCAGCCCCGTAGCACCTATATTGTGCATAACGTTCAAACATAGTGCGTATATCGGTTCCCTGACATAAATAAAGGTACCCCTACTGTGAGGGTTGTTCATCTCAACACATTGGTAAGAATCCATATCAAAGCAATTGAAGTGGATCACATTCTTAAAGAATATAATTGATTAGTACTTTGTTTAATTTTTTAGTCTAGCTGAATCAAGTGGCATAGACGTACTCTTTAAAATAGCTCGAAATCAATCATAACATTGGTTATCCGCACGAAGGATTAATATAAAGGCATATTAGTTATCACAAGCTTAAGAAGTTTGCTCGATGTGCAGGATTTATACAATAACAGTTAATTTGCTCAACAGAGGATCTTACACAATATAATCAGGTCATATAACAACAATCTGATTTGCTCAAAGTGAGGGAATTTGCACAATATATAAAGTTATGTAAGTTAGGAACTTGTTTGATCTGCTGCTACAATTTACACTACGATTATGTCTTTCGGATAACCTACATTAACCATAAGTTATCCTACTAGTTATTCTCTGTTAACACATATAATTATCTAACTATCCTAATTGTGACTCATACAGTCTGTTCTTCGGCCCATTTAATTATCAACTGTTAACAGACTCGTAGGCAGAATGAAATTAGAAAGTAGTTTCTAATTTGTATTATTTAGAGTTGTGCATTTGAGAATCGAAATATATATAATTAAATAAAAAAAGACTTGATAGTAATTCCATGTCTTATATTTAATTTGGATATTGTTTGGTAAAAGGATTGAATTGTACGGTAACTATTCACTGAAAGGTTCTTTTGTGATTAATGTTGAAATCTATATTATCAGGAAAGTCGTTGATCGCTAAGGAGGCTTACCCTTATTATAGAATAAATATTATTTAATTAAATGAATTAAATAGTTTAATTTATTTATCTAAATAAGATTAGAATTGTTCTAATTGATTTATTTACAATCGGTTTAATATGGAGAACCTAAAGGATCACACTGCAAAAAGAAAATATTTATTTAAGAAATAAATGGCATAATCGTAATAATAAGTTATGTATATTTAATTTAATCTATGGTGATGGAATAAATTAAATAGATTAATATTTATTATTTCATATTTTGAAAATATTAAATATAAATTAATAAGAGGAGTCTTATTATTATTATTACTATTATTATTATTTAATTCTTAAAAAGGTTTGAGAATTAATTAATAAAAGTACTCTCATAAATTCCTAATTGGATTAGGAGTTTAATTAATTAAAAGAGTTTAATTAAAATAAAATATTATTCCTAAATAGTTTATGAGGGTTGTCTATATCTATAAATAAGAGGAGTCTTATTATGGATTGGGGTTACACACGCTTCCATAAGATTTGGGAGAGTACTTACAAATTCTATAGGGATAGAAAACTAGTGTTTTGCCAACACCCATCTTCTTGAATACATATTATTCCTTAGTGGATCACTTCTAGAGGCCAAATATTTGGGTGGCTAACGTTGATCAAAGGAAGGAATCTAACCGGTGAAATTTAAGGAGAACGAGAAGGATTTAGAGTTAAATTCGTACTTGAAGAAGCACAGTTCTACGAGGGTATGATTTTGATTCTCTATCTATTTTGTATAATTGATAATTGAGTACAAGGAAAGATCACGGTGATGGTTTGTATAAAATTTTAAAATTCGATTTTATTGCACTTTTGCTATATTTATATAATTTGATTGCATGCTCGCGTTATATACAAACCTAATAGTGGTATCAGAGCCTAAACTTGTGCTAATTATTGATTTTGATGATTCCATGTATGTATGGGTATGTGATTCGATCAATTTTCTAGGCAACAATGAGTTTTCAAAACCTGCGTCGCAGCGCAGCCGCGCCCAAACCCAAAAATCGTTTCTGGAGGTGCAGCACAGCCGCACCGGTTCCCAGTTCATTCTGGGCATGGCTGCGCTAGTCTGCAGTTTTGAAAAATTTTAATTTATCTTTAATTAAAGTAAATGGTTTATTCAATTGGAGTAAGTTTAAAATAAAGATGTTTATTTTGTCTGGATAGGATTTCAAGTTGTTAAAATTAAAGGAGTTTAATTTTGATTTGGTTTTTGATTAAAATAAAAGAGTTTATTTTGTTTCAAAACTAAATTTTAGCAAACTTTTGCCCACTAAATGATATCGATGCATATATGGAATGGTTTTATTATTCATGAGATGAATGTTATTTATTGATGCATATGGTGATATGTATGATAATAAATGGGATTAATTATGGACTATTGACCAATGGATGATTGGATTTTATTCTATTAGAATGTATGAATGTGGGTTTTACTAATGGGGTCTGCGTACCTCGTCTTCTCTAGTTTTTTTTAATGTAAATTTTATCTTCTTCCTATGTACTTCCCCTTGACTATTGATCAAGGTTTTCTATTTATTGTAAATAGTTTATGTAATAGGATTAGTTAGAATTATTTTGAAGAATTGGAGACAAAGGAGCAAGGAGCGCTTGAAGACCCGTTTGTAATGGAGCCCGGGTTTAAATGTAATAGTTATATTTAAACTCAGTTCTTGCACCGTAGGTTTGACCTTTTGGTTCACTTGGTATCTCTAGTGAACCAAACTAGAATAAAAGTCCATAATCAATCCGGGTAGAATATAATATTCTATATGTACATGTTTAATATATATATATATGTGTATTATATATTATACAACATGCTTCGCATGTTAAATAATATGACGCGTATTTTATATATATGTGTGCATGCACGCTAAACAAGATGAGACAAATACTAACAAAACCCTCAAAGAAATCATATTAAGTTGCAACGGTAAAAGATATTTGGAATATCGAACGTCGCTTTCTAGCATGATGAAACGATAGAGTATCAATTAATCATTATAAGTTTGTTGTCACTACAAGGCTTATTTTAATTTTTTAAGATGTTGTTTTATCACATTTGATGCTTATAAAGGAATTGAACGATGATGTTTTGTTGTGTCCCCACAAGGATGGTGTTTTTCTCTTTACTTATATGAAATTACTAGGTTGGACTTAACTTGGACAATTTTGATTAGGATGTGTCAACACTTGATCAAAATATTCTAAGAGGCAAAATATAAGGAGTTACATAGTGATGTAATTGACAATAGTTGTCTACCTATTTATTTATATATAGTTTGTTGTGTCACCATAATGATATATACATTTAAAATGTGATCCTTATTCTCACTAGCAAATCTTTAATTAGATTTGTCGAACTATATATTAAGGATAATATAGTTTGATAAAAGTAGTGGGAGATACCAATTTAAATAAAGACCTAATTTATTTTGGTAATTAATAAAATGAATGTATGCTAAAATGTTGTCTATTTCACATGCAGAATTTGAAAAATATCAAACTCACTACTATCACTGTGTAGCATACTTGATGCTAACAAACTGACCGGACCAAATTACACGAACTGGTTAAGGAATCTGAAAATTGTTCTCACTGCTGAAAAGATTTCTTATGTCCTAAATTCGCCTGATCCTGCAACTGTTGCAGAAACAACCTTTGAGGAAGAGATTGCTACTTTTAGAAAGTGACAAGATGATGTAACTATGGCTCAATGCATCATGCTCGCATCCATGAGTAACGAGCTTCAGCGTCAGCATGAAACTATGGATGCTCCTACCATACTCCTGCACCTCAAGGAGTTGTATGGTGAGGAAAGTAAGACTGCTAGATATCCGATATCTAAGGAGCTCTTCCGATCTTTGAATGACCGAGGGCACTACCGTTGAGACTCATGTCCTAAAGATGATCAATTTGATTGAACATCTTGGACAGTTATGGTTCGTGATGGATGGGGAGTTAAGTCAAGATTTGATCTTGCAGTCACTCCCAGACACCTTCTCACAATTTGTTATGAATTTTCACATGAATAAGTTGGACGTCAGCTTGCCTGAGTTACTTAACATGCTAAAAACTGCTAAAGGTCACTTCCCATTCAAGAAGAACCAAGTCTTATTGGTGGATGATTCTTCCAAGAAAAGTAAGAGGCCCAAGGTATCTTCTGAAAGGAAGAAAAATAAGAAAGCTAAGGGCAAGGCAAAGGTAAAGGATAATAAGAAAGCTGATCCAGATAGCAAAGGAATATGCTTCCATTGCAACAAGTCGGGTCATTGGAAGAGGAACTACGAGAAGTTCCTTGCGGAACAAAAGCAAAAGAAGCTTGGAGAAGCTTTGACTTCCGATCAAGGTTTGTTCATAATTGAAATTAATTTTTCTGAAAGTCAAAATTCTACTTGGGTATTGGATACCGGCTGTGGTTCTCACATATGTAACACTATGCAGGGACTAAGCAGAAGTAGAAAGCTGAACAATGATGAAATCGTCTTACGAGTGGGAAATGGAGCAAAAGTTGCTGCATTAGCTGTAGGACTTATTGTTTAGCACTACCCATGGGCAAGTCCATTAGTTTAAATAGTTGTTATTATATTCCAACACTTATAAGAAATATTATTTCTATTTCTGTATTGGATATGGATGGTTTTAACGTTATAATAAAGAACAATAATTGTTCTAATTATAATAAAAATATTCTATATGTTGTTGGCAATTTACTCAATGGACTTTAGATACTTGACTTGCATGAAAATATACATCAAATTGAATAAACTAAGAAAAGGAAAACAGATGATGTTAATTATAACTTTATATTGCACTGTAGACTTGATCATATTAATGAAACAAGATTAACCAAGTGCATAAAGATGGGCTTTTAGAGTTATCTGATTACGAGTCATATCCAACTTATGAATCTTGTTTCATGAGTAAGATGACGAAATCTCCTTTTAGTAGAAAAGGAGAAAGAGTTACAGAGTTGTTAGCGTTGGTACACACAGACGTATGTGGACCTATGACAACGACCGCACGAGGAGGGTATTCTTATTTTATTACTTTCACTGATGATCATTCAAGATTTGGATATGTGTATTTGATGAAATACATATTTGAATCGTTTAAAAAGTTTAAAGAATTCAGAAGTGAATTAGAGAAGCAAACTGGCAAGAGTATTAAAATTCTTCAATCGGATCGAGGAGGGGAATACTTAAGCAATGAGTTTCTCAATTGTCTCAAAGAAAATGGAATAATCTCACAATGGACTCTACAAGGGATGCCACAGATGAATGGTGTATCTGAAAGAAGAAAATGAACATTATTGGACATGGTTCATTCTATGATGAGTTTTACCGACCTTCCAGTATCCCTCTAGGGTTATGCCTTAGAATCGGCTGCATACCTACTTAACAAGGTACCTACCAAATCTGTCCCAAAGACTCCATATGAGTTATGGGGTTGTCCAGCTTATGTCAAAAAGTTTGAGAATGATAAGTTGCAGACTAGATCCGATAAGTATAGATTCGTGGGATACCCTAAAGAAACATCAAGGTATTATTTCTATCATCATACTGATCAAAAGGTGTTTGTTGCGAAACATGATGCCTTCTTGGAAAAGGAGTTTATTCTTGAAGGGGTCATTGGGAGTAAGATATATCTTGAAGAAGTTCAAGAACCATAAAAGACTACGGATCAAAGTCAGGTACATATCCAAGTGGAATAACCTACTGTACCATAATCTATTCATAAATCTGGAAGAGTATCGAAGATACCCGAAAGGTATGGATTCATCATAGAGGATGATGATGAGGTACGCATCATAGATGATGATGATCTACTGTCTAACGAAGAGGTGATGAGTGGTTTTTATACCTACGAATCGGATACTTTCGACTTGATGAATTTGTATGTTCTTAGGTAGTTTGTGTTCATTTTTATGTATTTTATTGTTATTTTGTAGGAAGAGGCAAAAGTGGGTGAAATCGACATTTCTGGGCTGTAAAGGGAAAAAAGCAATAAATTTTCCAGTACCGATGCTGCAACGCCGGTTTTATGCTTGGTTCGGACGCCGCAGCGCCGGTCATATTTGTCATTTTTCCTGTTACAGTGCTGCAGCGCCATTTTATGCCCAAATCCCAACGTCGCAGCGCCAGTAAATTTCTCTCTCTTACTGTAGGAACGGTACCACAACGCCATTTTTAGTACAAATCCCAGCGTCGCAGCGCCGGGTCGCAAATCTGGGCAGATCTGAGCTGTTAAAAGACTAACCTAATGCCCAAAACAGAAAAATATATTTCATTCAGCAGCAGCCGCCAGGAAGAAGAGGGAAAGAGAGATGAGGCTTGGGCAAAAAGAAGGGAGGCCATGGCCTTTGGCCATGGTCCTTCAAAAGCTTCAAAGGAGGTGCTCCAATGGAGTCTAACAACAAAGGAAAGCCACTCTTGTATTTCTTTTCCCTCCATGTAATTAGTTTTAGATCTAAGAATGTAATGGAACCCATTTGCTTAATATATATTGAATAGCTTCTCCTTTTGATTGGTACCATATGAGTTGGATCAATATATTTTGTGCTTATTGTTTAATTGCTAAGGAATTAGTGATTGGCTTGGTAATTTACATGAAATTGGAAAATGGATTGTAGATTTAGACCATGAATATATTGATATGTGATTATGTTTACTCTGCATGTTGGGATGCATAATTTGTGTGTATGATAGGAATATACCTATGCGTCATATATAGCCAATTAGAGATTCTAGACTTAATGACTCCCTTAGCAAAAGTTTATTCGTTTGATGAACGATTAATGAGGCATCTATGACATGTGTCTTGTTGATTATTTTTAGGAATGAATGACTTGCTAGCATATAGGATAAGAATATACATATGTGCCGTAGAGGGTGATTTTCATATGATCTCGGAAGTGGCATATGAATACTTAGGTTTCTCGGTTGACAATTCATCGTGACCGTATAGTTAATTGGAGAGTTAGGAGATATAAATGATGTATAGGGGGATATTGTGTTCTTAGATCGTTATTTACTTATTTATGTTATTTAGTTTAATTGTAATCTTGGTTTTAATTACTCAAATCAAAGTGTTTAAATAAGATTGAAACGATATAAAGTTAGTACTTGGTTAAACATTAGTGATAATTCCTCGTAGGATCGACAAACTTTCTTATCACTTTATTACTTGTTGACCGCATATACTTGCGCGTGTTTTATTGATCGTGAAAATGACCAATAAGTTTTTGGCATCATTGCCGGGGAATTATTTTCTAATATTTTTTCCAATATTAGTTACAATCGAATTGATCTTAATTTGAACTTGTATTTCTGTTTTAAATAAAGTTGGGCGGAAGACTATAAAACAAGCGCTCATTGGGAGCCAACCCAAGTTGTAAATTTTTGTGTTAGTTAATTTCAGGTACCAAATAGCTACGAGCATTATTCGCCAACGAGACGCTAAACAAAGCAAGGGGCAAGGCATGCCAAGGCACAAGCCAAGGCCAAAAATAAGGCATAAGCTAGGTAGGGCAATTTTGTTAGTGCTTTTGAATTGGAATGGCTCCCAAACGACTTAGGGTGGAGAGGATGTTGTCGATGATGATTGGCATAGCCTCAGGGAAGTCCTCTGTTTTAATTTTGTCTATCTTTACAAGGAGGGCAATGTTTGTCTTAAGTTTGGGGGTACTCGTGATATTTTTGGTACGTGAGTTGGTATTATGTTATTATGTTAGTTATTTTGATATTAGTATGTTTAGTATGCATATTAGTTAGAAAATTTTGAAGATTTTAAAAAATTTGAAGTTTTGAGCAATGTTTTGGTTTACTCTGTTGAAGGCCTATGATATGAACTTGAATGTCATTTGCTTAACTCTTGTAAAATCTTTGAGCATGCTAGTTTAAATTTTATCTTGGGTATTGGTTCTGCAATATTTATGACCCCTTTACGCTTTCATATCATTTTTATCCAACTATTGAGTTAATTGTTCTTATAGAGTTTATATAGCTTATTATAGTGTGAAAGATGTTGAGATTCTATGAACTTATTTAAGCATCAATTAAAGCAAGTTAGGCATTCATATAAGTTTGGGGGTATTCTTGGATTGTTTGATATCTTAGCTTATTTTTGAAAAATTGGAGCCTTCCCGAGTTAACATAATGAATCATGTGGTGAGTTAAGATGGAGCGTAAAACGCACTCACTCATGGACACATGCGAAACGAGATAGAGCGTAAAACGCACTCGTTCAAAAGAAGGTGAGATAGAGCATAAGATGCACTCACTAAATAGAAAAAAAATAAAAATAAAAATAAAAGAATGATGCTTGGGAAGGGAAACCATGGAAAATGCATATCCTTTTCAATCTCCCGGATTTATATGTTGTTTGTCTTTGTTACGATTGATGTGTTAATAGAATTCTAGAGTTGATATAATGTATCTTTTATTTAGCATTTGTTATAAAGTCTTATCTAAGTATGATGTTTATAATGGTTTGTATAGTTTAGATGTGCTCACATTTTAAAGGTCATGCTTGTTGTGGAACCAATGTGTTGGTTAAATTGTTAAACTTATATGCTCTTGAATTTTGTTGAGAGTTTTGGTTTTGAAACTTTAAGGCCATATTTTGAATATTATTGATTCATTTCTCGAGTTATAGGTTATAGTTAGTATGTGAAGTTTTTGTTTTTGTTTTTGTTTTTGCTTGAGGACAAGCAAATATTTAAGTTTGGGGGTATTTGATGAGTGATTTTTATAACTACGAATCGGGTACTTTCGATTTGATGAATTTGTATGTTCTTAGGTAGTTTATGTTCATTTTTATGTGTTTTATTGTTATTTTGTAGGAAGAGGCAAAAGTGGGCGAAATGAACATTTCTAGGCTGTAAAGGGCAAAAAGCAATTAATTTCCCAATACCGGCACCGCAGCGCCGGTTTTATGCTTGGTTCGGGCGCCGCAGCGCCGGTCATATTTGTCATTTTTCCTGTTGCAACGCCATTTTGTGCCCAAATCCTAGCGCCACAGCGCCAGTAAATTTCTCCCTCTTATTGTAGTAACGGCGTCGTAACGCCAGTTTCAATACAAATCTCGGCGCCGCAGCACCGGGTCCCGAATCTGGGCAAATCTGAGCTGTTAAAAGACTAACCTAATGCCCAAAACAGAAAAATATATTTCATTCAGCAGCAGCCGCTAGGAAGAAGAGGGGGAGAGAGAGGAGGCTTGGGCATAAAGAAGGGAGGCCATGGCCTTTGGCCATGGTCCTTCGAAAGCTTCAATTGAGTTGCTCCAATGGAGTCTAGCAACAAAGGAAAGCCACTCTTGTATTTCTTTTCCCTCCATGTAATTAGTTTTGGATCTAAAAATGTAATGGAACCCATTTGCTTAATATATATTGAATAGATTCTCCTTTTGATTGGTACCATATGAATTGGATCATTATATTTTGTGCTTATTGTTTAATTGCTAAGGAATTAGTGATTGGCTTGGTAATTTACATGAAATTGGAAAATGGATTGTAGATTTAGACCATGAATATATTGACATGTGATTATGTTTACTCTGCATGCTGGGATGCATAATTTGTATATAGGATATGAATATACCTATACGCCATATGTAGCCAATTAGAGAATCTTGACTTAATGACTCCCTTAGCGAAAGTTTATTCGTCTGATGAACAATTAATGAGGCTTCTATGACATGTGTCTTGTTGATTGTGTTTAGGAATGAATGACTTGCTAGCATATAAGATAGGAATATACATATGTGTCGTAGAGGGTGATTTTCATATGATCTCGGAAGAGGCATATGAATACTTAGGTTTCTCGGTTGACAATTCATCGTGACCGTATAATTAATTGGAGAGTTAGGAGATATAAATGATGTATAGGGGATATTGTGTTCTTAGATTGTTATTTACTTATTTATGTTATTTCTTTATGTTATTTAGTTTAATTGTAATCTTAGTTTTAATTACTCAAATCAAAGTGTTTAAATAAGATTGAAACGATATAAAGTTAGTATTTGGTTAAACATTAGTGATAATTCCTCATGGGATCGACAAACTTTCTTATCATTTTATTACTTGTTGATCGCGTATACTTGCGCGTGTTTTATTGATCGTGAAAACGACCAACAAGAGGCTATGAGTAGTAAAGACTCAGAGAAATGGCTAGAAGCCATGAAATCCGAAATTAACTCCATGTATGAAAATCAAGTATGGACTTTGGTTTCACTACCTGAGGGCATTAAGCCTATTGAGTGCAAATGGGTCTTTAAAAGAAAGATTGGAGCGGACGGCAAGGTAGAGACCTATAAGGCCCGACTGGTTGCAAAAGGTTTCAAACAAAGACAAGGTGATAACTATGATGAAACCTTCTCACCAGTAGCTATGCTCAAGTCCATTCAGATTTTGCTTACAATTGCAGATTATTATGACTACGAAATTTGACAAATGGACGTGAAAACTGCATTCCTCAATGAGAAACTTGAGGAGGATGTATATATGATACAGCCAGAGGGTTTTGGTTCAACGGTCGGAACAAATCAAGTCTGTAAGCTACAACGATCCATTTATGGATTGAAACAAGCTTCTCGAAGGTGGAACATCCGTTTTGGTGAGACAATCAAAGAGTTTGATTTTATCAAAACTGAGGATGAACCTTGTGTGTACAAGAAGGTTAGTGGGAGCGATGTTTCATTCCTAGTATTATACATTAACGATATATTACTGATAGGGAATGATGTTCTTATGCTACAGTCGATCAAAATTTGGTTATCTAAACACTTCTCCATGAAGGACTTGGGTGAAACATCCTATATTTTAGGGATAAAGATCTATAGAGATAGATCTAAAAAGATGCTTGGCTTGTCCCATGAAAAGTACATTGACTCGATGCTAAAGAAATTTAGCATAGAAGATTCCAAGAGAGGTCTCATGTCGATGAGTCATAGAATACATCTTTCCAAGAAACAGGCCCCAAAGACACCTGAGGAGAGAGACCGTATGAGTAAGATTCCTTATGCTTTAGCAATAGGTGATCTATCATGTATGGTATGATATGTACTAGACTGGATGTTGCTTATGCATTTAGTGTAACAAGCAGATATCAGTCCAATCCAGGAAAAGAACACTGAAAGGCAGTGAAAAACATCCTAAAGTACTTAAGAACAACTAAGGATATATTTCTTGTCTACGGTGAGTCTGAATTGAAACTAGAGGGCTATACAGACTCAAGTTTTCAAACGGACCAAGATGACAGTAAATCCGTTTCAGGGTATGTGTTTACCTTAAACGGTGACGCAGTGAGTTGAAAAAGTTCCAAGCAGCAAACAGTTGTTGATTCAGTGACAGAGGCAGAGTACATAGCAGTAAGTGATGCTGCAAAGGAAGCTGTTTGGATGAAGAAGTTTGTAAAGACCGAGAATTTTATATGATAATATATGTATATTTTTATGGATGAAATTTATTATTATTATTATTATTATTATTACTTTGAGACTATGAGTGAATATATGATTTAAATTAAGTAATTTAGTCAATTTATTTATTTTTTTTAAGTTGACTACGAATGGAAGCCAAGATAAATAACTAATCAAATTGATTGAAGAATACGTAAGAGAAGCTTATGTATAAATTAACATAGCTTTAATATTGGCCTTGAATGGTAAATTAAAAAGATTTATAATCTTTAAGTGAGTAATTATTGATATGAATTATATAATTAATTATATGAATGTGTAATAACTTATTAAGCCAATTGGGGCTAATTAAGTTAATGAATTAATGGAACAAAAAAAGGAAAACCAAGAAATAAGTTTATTAAAATATTTCATAATGATATTGAAAAACTTGGTGACATATATTAAAAAAATATGTGATTCAATGAGTATAATATATATTTATCAATGATGATAAATATATTATGACTTATGTGGAATATGTATGAGACTAAATAAATATATATATTATAAATATGTATATTTATTTATTTATTATATAAAGAGAATAAAAAGAAAACTATATAACCTAATATTATATATTAGGAATGAGAATAAATAACCTAAGGGTTATAGTAATTGAAGAATGCTAGTAATTAAATTACATACTAGTAGACTAACTTAAGAGATTTATTTTATTTATCTCAACTTATTAGATTATATTAACCTAATTAAAGCAAGTCTAATTGGGTTACTTAATTAAATTTATATGAGTAAAATTCAAAATGAGTAGAATAGAAACCCTAATTAAATAATTAGGGTAATGTAAAAATTAATGTATTAGATCATACTATTTTATATAGCCCAAAGTAATTTAATTAGAGAGCCTAAACTATCAAATGGGAGCCCAAAACCTAACCCAAATGTAATGGGTCATCTAGAAGATATATTAAACAAGTAAAGCAATTTAATAATAAATCAAAAATTTGGCAAGGGGGGGGGCAGTGTACTTCCCGGCCATGTGGGGAAGAAAAGGAGCATGTGGGGTTTTTTTTTTCACCCACTCTTACCTAATACAACATATGTGTCACCATTTTATTGTGCCATCATCTTTTACCAAGATTACAAGCTTGATCAAAGAGATAAGAAAGAGAAGGAGTTGGGAGATTGTATAGATATATACATATGATATATATATATATATATATATTTTCTTCCTAATATAAATAGCTCCTCTCATTTTAACAAATAAGCTTTCTTCTCATTTCAAAATTTTTAACAAAAGAAAAATAGAGAGAGAAAGAAAAGAGAGGCTTCGAAAAGCCATAGGGAAGGAAAAGAGAGAAATTTTTCATCCTCATGCTACCCAAGTTCATCTCATATTTTGAAAAAAATAAGGAAGTGTGCAAGAAAATCAAGGTATAAACCCTAAATTTCAAGCTTTGTTAATTTGTTTTGATGGTTAGGAAAAATAACAAGCTTATGTTTTCAAACTATAAAACCTTTGATTTACATGTTTTATTGTATGTTATGTATAGATATTATAATTTTGGGTGTTGATTTGTTTGAAAAGAAAAGAAAAGAAAACTTGTTCGTTTTAAAAAAAATTTAGAAAACCCTAGCTTTTAGTTACTTTATATGAGTACCATTTGAAATCTACACATTCTTTTTGCGATCCGTCAAAGAGAGGTGTTAGATATGTAAGTTAACTAATAAATTCAAGTAGTAGAACTCAAAAATATTAATTTTTCAAGCCTTAGGAACTGTTTTGGGCAAAATAGTCCAGCTTGTGAAGAAAAGAGAAATAAATTGTTCCAGGTCAGTTTCAAAAAAGGGCATTTTCGTCCACTTTGATTACTCTAAAAATTTTGGAAATATTTGGTATGTTAATATGTTATGTTATGAAGGTTCTATCCAAAGATGGTAATTTATTGATGTATAGACTGAGAGTTATGGCTTTTACGAGAACGCATTATTTTAAAAGTGAACGGGAATAACTTTTTGTGTGTAACTCAAAAAATTGTAAAATATTTATTGGAGTTATATGTTCATAACAAGAGTCGACCGTGTGAATTTCGTAATTTTTGGACAAAGGAATAATTTATGATAAATGGTGCAATTTATGACTGTTTTGGACCATTTAAAAATAGTAAATGAAATTGGAAAATTCTAGAAAAACTATATGTTCATAAGGGAACCATATTCTGATGATTCCCAGAAAAAAAATTCAAAACTTTTTTGGTATTTTTCATGTAAATGTTTGAATTATGAATAAATGAGAATATTAAGTTATGTTAAGTTAAAAATTATGTAAATATGATTTTATTGACAAATGGTCTTTAGTATGATATGATCAGATTATTGGAGGGCATTTTGGTTATTTTTAATAAAAAGTTATGTGTATGGCAAAATATGTATGTTAACTAAATAATAATAGTAAAGGATAAACAATTAAATTAAATTATTTTTAAATGATTAAAATATTATTAAATAATTAATAATATTACTATGTAATTAAAATATTAGTAAATGATTAAAATATTATTAAATGATTAATAATATTATGAGGTGAGTAAGATGTTATTAAATGATTAATAATATTATGAGGTGAGTAAGATGTTATTAAATGAATAATAATATTAGGAAGTGAACAAATTATTATTAAATGATTGGAATATTATTAAATGGTTAATAATATTAAAAGGTGATTAAAATATTATTGAGTGGTTAATAATATTGGAAAGAGAATAAAATATTATTAAGTAATTAATAATGTTAAGAAGTAATGGAATACTAGAAGTTTAAGATGATGGTTGTGTGATAAAATATTATCAAAAGATGATAATATTACTAATAATTTATGGCAGTATCTAATATTTATTTATGTAACTAAATATTAGATAATGTGTTATTAGAATGGTAATATCATGAATAAATATATGTTATGCTAATTGAGAGATCAACCTTATTAATGCTAGGTCTTTTCAAAAGAAGTTAAATTAAATTGCGTAGCAGTAGACTGCAGACGAGGCAAGTTTTCCAAACTCAAACTCGAGTTATTATATTTTAAGCATGCTAGTGGATTAATTATTGACAATTATTCCACATCTATGATATTTATTGATATTCGCATAATGTGCAAGTTATTATTGATATGCAAGTTCCCTAACTCAAACTCGAGTTATTATATTTCAAGCATACTAGTGGATTAATTATTGACAATTATTCTACATCTATGATTATTGATATTCGCACTTTGTGCAATTGATTTCCTGTTCTATTATTTGAACTGAGAAATAATTAGAGTTCTTTATTCAAAAACTGTTTGTGAGCCATGTCTCAGCTAGTTGTATCAGCTGAACCAAATAACTATTTATGAGTCATGTCTCAGCTAGTTGTTTCGGCTAGACTAATATTAAATTGATATCGTATGAAACGTTCTATTATTTGAACTAATTTGCTATTAAAGATATATGTCATTTGATTCGGCTTGATCAAAATTGATATAATATGTTGAACTCAAAGTATTTCTTTGAAAGTAATCCAAACTACATTGTTGTGGTACGGACTCATGATGTAAGACTGAGATGAACAACCCTTATAAAAAGGGGAATTTTATTGTCGGAAAACTCGACCCTTGCGCTATTTTTGAGAATTATGCATAATCTCGGGTACAATAAGGCCGATCACCTTATGTACTTGCAGAAGAGTAAAGATTAGTTTTTATAGCTAGCTTTTACTCTTAAGGTAGTCAATAATAATAACTGATGATTCCTCTAGTAGTTCTTGATCCATTTGTGATCACTCAGCATGAAATCTAGGTATACTCCCACTTTATTGACTATTATTGCAGTATTGTTAATCCTTCACAATTAATTGAATATTATTGAATCTTCGAAAGAATTTTTAACTCTTTCATTCTTGATGTATTATTCAGCATGAAATTCAAGAAAATTCTTATTACTTGAAATAATTTATTGTTCAGCTACTTCACAATCTTTGAAACATTGTTGAAGTTTCAGAAAGTTAATCTTCTATTCATAATATATCCTTTATTGTACGCTTTAACTTGCTGAGCAAATTAGTTGCTCACCCTTGCTTAAAATAAAATTTTTCAACTAAAGTCGAGGTAGCCGAAGGGTCTAAGAAGGATAAAGGAAAAGCGAAGGCGACAGAATAGTGACACTTATGTAATGAATATTATGTTATATTTGACTTAAACCTTTTGTATTATTAGGTATGTAATGTTCAGGTTAGTAAAACCTGTGATGTTTATATATTTTGTATTAAGTTAATGGAATGAATGATGTAATTCATAAGGAATGTGTAGATGGATGTGATGTATATGATGTATCGTGAGTACCGAATTTGAGTTTCAAGAGACCCGGATTTGGGGGCGTCACAAAGTTCATAACTGAACTTAGAGCGGTTCCTAGCATTAGAGGAGTCATTCCTCTATTCTGTGACAACACTGGAGCTGTTGCGCAGGGCAAGGAACCTAGGTCTCATCCGAAATTCAAATACGTGTTGCGGCGGTTTCATTTGATTAGAAAAATCATTGAAAGAGAAGATATCACCCTGGAATGTGTGGACTCTCAAGACAATATTACAGATCTATTTATTAAAGCTTTAACCTAACAATAGTTTGATTATCACTTAGAGAAGATGGGTATTAGATACCATGACAATTGGCTTTAGTGCAAGTGGGAAATGGAAAGTAGTATGCACACAAGTCAATAATATTTGACATGATGTAGCATATACTTTGTAATCTTATTCATTTATTAATAAAAGAATTATTTATTAAAAGCATTTTACTTTATCTGCATGGTGTTGTTATTTAATATGTGATAAACTCATAGTTTTGAGCAATACTTTTAAAATCATAATAATGATCATGCTAATGAGATCTAAATTCTTAGAAAACTTAAAACTAAAATCGTTCCTAATCGTTGGATTACTAAAAAGGGGATTAGTGAATCCGGATAGATTGGTACATACTTTATTTGCTCTTAGGAAGAGGATGATTGATCTCATAATCATTTGTGTGAAGACACTAAAGCAAGTATGTAGGTACTTATTAGAGAATAAGTTCACTGAACGTGACTTGCTAAAGGAATACCTAATGGAGTTTTACTTGCCTGTCAATAGGAATTCCTTAAGTGCTAGTAATGCAAGTGATCCTTGGACTTGAGATCATCATAGTATCTTGTGTATGATGAGTTATACTTTGACATATCTCTTAAGACCTTTAGGGTATATCAAATGGTATGATTGGGTATAATAAGTTGTACATGGAGATAGGTGAATGGTCAACAAAGAATCTACCACTTCTAGTAAAAGGAGTGAATGTCCTATGTGATTCGATAAATGACAACTCAGAAGTCTTTGGCCAAAGCAGAATAAAATTAGAAAGGAGTTTCTAATTTGCATTATTTAGAGTTGTGCATTTAAGAATCGAAATGAATATTATTAAATAAAATAAAACTTGACAGTAATTCCATGTCTTATATTTAATTGGGACATTGTATGGTAGAAGGATTGAATTGTACGGTAACTATTCACTGAAAGGTTCTTTTATGATTAATGTTGAAATCTATATTATCTAGAAAGTCGTTGATCGCTAAGGGGCTTACCTTTATTGTAGAATAAATATTATTTATTTAAATAAATTAAATAGTTTAATTTATTTATTTAAATAAGATTAGAATTGTTCTAATTGATTTATTCACAACCGGTTTAATATGGAGAACCTAAAGGATCACACCGCAAAAGAAAAATATTTATTTAAGAAGTAAATGGCATAATCGTAATGATAAGTTAAGTGTATTTTAATTTAATCTATGGTGATAGAATAAATTAAATAACTTAATATTTATTATTTAATATTTAAAAAATATTAAATATAAATTAATAATATGAGTCTTATTATTATTATTACTATTATTATTATTTAATTCCTAAAAGGGTTTGGGAATTAATTAATAAAAGTATTCTCATAAATTCCTAATTGGATTAGGAGTTTAATTAATTAAAAGAGTTTAATTAATTAAAAGAGTTTAATTAAAATAAAACACTATTCCTAAATAGTTTAGGAGGGTTGCCTATATCTATAAATAAGAGGAGTCTTATTATGTATTGGGGTTACATACGCTTCCATAAGATTTGGGAGAGTACTTATAAATTCTATAGAGATAAAAAAAAACTAGGGTTTTGACAACACTCATCTGCTTGAATACATATTATTCCTTGGTGGATCACCTCTAGAGGCTAAACACTTGGGTGGCTAACGTTGATCAAAGGAAGGAATCTAACCGGTGAATTCAAGGAGAACGCGAAGGATTTGGAGTTGAACTCGTACCTGAGGAAGCACGGTTCTACGAGGGTATGATTTTGATTCTCTATCTCTTTCGTATAATTGATAATTAAGTACAAAAGGAAAGATCATGGTGATAGTTTGTATAAAATTTTAAAATCCGATTTTATCGCGTTTCCGCTATATTTATGTAATTTGATTGCATGCTCGCGTTATATACAAACCTAACACCTGTGACCAGTCGCAGATGCACCTGTGGCTGCCTAGGGAGACCTAGAAATGGGCAAAATTTTAGCCATTTTGGACGAGGATAACATTGTTAAAGAGAGAAAGTGTGAACTTAGTGAGAGAAATACCAAAAAAAACCTCTTTAATACCCATCTAGATCTAGTTATTCTCATCAAATCCCATTAAATTAGATCCAAGTCATTTAGATTCAAGCTTAAGGAGGAGGATTTCACCATTTGCAAGGTAAAATACTCAATCTTTATGTATATTTAATGTAAATCTTGTAGATCTAGCATAGATTCGTTTTCGTGGTGAAAGATCCGATTTTTATGTAGATTCAATATAGATCTAGTATATATCTCGTTTATTTTGGCGAAAGATTTGATTTTTATATAAATTTGATATAGATCTATTAGATCTAGTATAGATTGTTAGGTTTGTATATAACGCAAATATGCAATCAAATTACATAAATAATGCGGAAGAGTAATAAAAAGGGATTTTAAAATTTTTTTTACAAACTATCACCATAATCATCCTTGTGCTCAATTATCAATTAAATGAAAGAGATAAAGAATCAGATTCATACCCTCGTAGATCAAAACTTCCTCGGGTACAAGTTTAACTCCAAATCCTTCGCGTTCTCCTTGAATTCCACCAATTAGATTCCTTCCCTTGATCAACGTTAGCCACCCAAGTGTTCGGCCTCTAAAGGTGATCAACCAAGGAATAATATGTATTCAAGAAGATGGGTGTTTGGCAAACTCCTAGTTTCTATCTCTATAAAAATTGTAAGTATTCTCCCAACTATTGGAAGTGTGTCTAATCCCAAATCATGATAAGACTTCTCTTATTTATAGATACAAGGAACCCTCCTAAACTATTTAGGAATAGAGTTTTATTTTAATTAAACTCTTTTAATTAATTAAACACATAATCAAATAAAGAATTTATGAGAGTACTTTTATTAATTAATTCTCAAACCCTTTGAGGAATTAAATAATAATAATAGTAATAATAATAATAAGACTCCTCTTATTAATTTATATTTAATATTTCTAAAATATTAAATAATAAATATTAAGCTATTTAATTTATTCTATTTTCATAGATTAAATTAAATACACTTAACTTATTATTATGATTATGTCATTTACTTCTTAAATAAATATTTTCCTTTTGCGGTGTGACCCTTTAGGTTCCCCATATTAAACTAGTTGTGAATAAATCAATTAGAACAATTCTAATCTTATTTAAATAAATAAATTAAACTATTTAATTCATTTAAATAAATAATATTTATTCTACAATAAGGGTAAGCCCCCTTAGCGATCAACGACTTTCCAGATAATATAGATTTCAACATTAATCATAAAAGAACCTTTCAGTGAATAGTTACCGTACAATTTAATTCTTCTACCATACAATGTCCTAATTAAATATAAGACATGGAATTACTATCAAGTCTTGTTTTATTTAATTATATGTATTTCGATTCTTAAATGCACAACTCTAAATAATGCAAATTAGAAACTCCTTTCTAATTTCATTCTGCTTTGGCCAAAGACTTTTGAGTTATCATTTATCGAATCGCATATGACATTCACTCTTTTTACTAGAAATTATAGATTTTTTGTTGACCATTCACCTATCTCCATGTACAACTTATTATACCCAATTATACCCTTTGATATACCCTAAAGATCTTAAGGGACATGTCAAAGTATAACTCAGCATATACAAGATACAATGATGATCTCAAGTCCAAGGATCACTTGTACTACTATCACTTAAGGATTTCCTATTGACAGACAAGTAAAACTCTATTAGGTATTCCTTTAGCGAGTCACGTTCAGTGAACTTATTCTCTAATAAGCACCTACATACTTACTTTAGTGTCTCCACATAAATGATTATGAGATCAATCATTCTCTTCCTAAGAGCAAGCAAAGTATGTACTAATCTATCCGGATTCACTAATCCCCTTCTTAGTAATCCAACGATTAGGAATGATTTTAGCTTATGAGCTATCTAGAATTTAGATCTCATTAGCATGATCACCATCATGATTCTAAAAGTATTGCTCAAAACTATGGGTTTATCACATTTAATATAACAATATCATGTAGATAATGAAAATGCCTTTAATATACGAATAAGATTACAAAGTATTTGCTACATCATATCAAATATGATTGGCTTGTGTGCATACTACTTTCAATCTTCCACTTGCACTAAAGTCAATCGCCATGGTATCTAATACCGTTATTCTCTAAGTGACGATCATCCTGTTGTTGGATAATGCTTCAGTAAATAGATATGCAATTTTATTCTTGAGAGTCCACTATCTCTATAGTGACTTCTCCTCTTTCAATGATTCCTCTAATCAAATGAAAGTGTCGCAACACATGTTTGAATCCATGATGAGACTTAGGAATTATTCCTAGTTCTATAATGAACTTTTCATCCAAACAATCAACTTACAGCTTCATTTACAGCTATATACTTTGTCTTTGTCACAAAACCAGCAACTTTTTGCTGTTTGAAACTTTTCCAATTCACTGCACCACCATTCAATGTAACGATTTACCCTAAAGTGAATTTGTTATCGTCTTGGTCAGTCTAAAAAACTTGAGTCTATTTAACCCTCTAGTTTTAATTCAGACCTACCATGAATCATGATCACATCTTCAGTACCGGTTAAGTACTTAAAGATGTTTATCACTGTCTTACAGTGATCTTCTCCAGAATATGACTGATCAACATTAGGCCTTGTATATTCATTGCATACATGATAGTAACTCATGCGATCTCTCTTTCATTGGGGATAATTTTAGAGAGATACACTTCATGGCTCATCATTATGAGACCTCTCTTAGAGTTTGTCATGTTAAACGCCTTTAGCATCGAATGAATATATGTTTATTGGGTTAAGCCAAACATCCTTTTAAATCTATCTATATAGATTTATATCCCCAATTTATAGGATGCTACTCCCAAGTCATTCATGGAGGAATGTTTAGATAATTTTATCTTTACTGATTGTAGCACTGGTATGTCATTTCTTATCAGTAGTACATCAACATATAATACTAGGAATGTTACAACGCTCCCTGACCCTTTCGTACTCACTAGGTTCATTCTCGTTTTTGATAAAATCAAACTCTTTTGATTGTCTCATCAAAACGAATGTTCCATCTTTGAGAAGCTTGCTTCAATCCATAAATGCATCGTTGTAGCTTACATACACGATTTGCTTCAACCTTTGAAACAAATTTCTCTGGCTGTATCATATATACATTCTCCTTAAGTCTTCATTGAGGAAAGACGTCTCCACATCCATTTGCCAGATTTCGTAATAATAAGCTGCAATCGCAAGTAAAATCCAAATGGACTTGAGCATTACCCGGTAATAAGGTTTTATCACAGTCAACTCCTTGACTTGATTTGAAAACTTTTAAACAGGTCTGGTCTTATAGGTCTCCACCTTGCCATTTGCCTCAGTCTTTCTCTTAAAAACCCATATACACCCTCTAGGCACAATGTCTTTCGGTGGAGTAACCAGAGTCTATAGTTGGTTCTCATACATGGAGTCCATTTTGGATTTCATGACCATCTGTCATTTCTCTGAATATCTACTACTCATAGCCTCATCGTATATAACTGGATCATCATCCTCTATGATGCGTACCTCATCGTCATCCTCTATGATGAATCCATACCTTTTTGGTATCTTCGGTACTCTTCCAGATTTACGATTCGGTTGTGGTATAATAGGTCTATCTACAGGTTCCTCGGTTTGACTTAAAGTGCTTTGTGGTTCTTGAACTCCTTCAAGATATATTACCCTCCCACTAACTCCTTCAATAATAAACATCTTTATCCAAGAAAGCAGCATGTAGGATTATAGTAATAATACCCTAAACTTTCTTTAGGATATCCCACAAATCTGCACTTGTCAGATTTTGTCCCAAACTTATCTTTTGAAACCTTTTCACATAAGTTGGACAATCCCTTATCTTAACTTACTTAAGACTAGGAATCCTCCCTATCCATAACTTTTATGGAGTCTTGGGCCCGGATTTTAAGGTTACCTTATTCTGCAGATATGCAGCCATTTCTAGGACATAACCCTAGATGGATACTGGAATGTCGGTAAAATCATCATGAACTGCACCATGTCTAACAAGGTACAATTTCTCCTTTTAGATACACCAATTGCGTATCAGGAGGTGTCCATTATGAGAAAATACCATTTTGAGATGATCTAGAAACTCATTGCACAAGTATTCCTTCCTCGATCTGATCAAAGAATCTTAATACTTTGTCAATTTGTTTCACTTCTGAATTCTTTGAACATTTCAAATGATTCAGACTTGTATTTCATCAAATACACATATTCAACTCTTTGAATGACATTCACAGTATTAACGATAAGATTGTCCATAGAACTGAGGGGCGCATTCCGGTAAAGATGGCACCTTACCGGCGCTCATTAAATGTAACCTCAGAGCTTATAAGACTTTCAATATCATTCAAATACCCTCATTCAGATGTATAGTTCGTATAGATACTGTATTTACTTAGTACAACTATGCTAAACAAAGTAAAGATCAGAGTATAACGCATTTGATATAATAAAGGATGATAATATATTTCATATCATTAAGTTCGGTTACATCGTTCTTAGTACTAAGTTATTACAACAAAGCCTTATAAAAGACTTGAATTATTCAAAACAGTAATTAAAACTAATGAACATGTCATTTTCCTTTGTCTGTCCCAGAAGTGCCGGGATTATCATTTAAAACTGCAAAAGAAGATATATGCAAGAATGAGCTACAAATGATCAGCAAGTTCATTTGAAAGCGTAAACATAATGTGTTTGATTTGAAAGATGTCAATGATGTATAATTGAGGGTTATGTACATGAACCATATATTTCAATTAGTTCTATCAGTCTTCAATGACTTAGAACCGCTTAATTTCGGATATCTGGTAGGGGATCAGCATAACCAATATCCTAGGAGTATGCATACCATACTAATCATGCCCAACATGCACTAAACGTCAATATATTATTGACAATAATAACCTATATAGGGTGTTTGTATACTCAGTTATAAGATATCGTACCAAATAATTTGGCTTGACACAACAATTCATGCTCGAATAAACAATATATGAATAATGATTCATTTTTAAGTTATGCTGAATCAAGAAGCAATAACTTCACAACAATTGATATCAAGATGTATAATACTTGCATAAAGGTAACAAGGTTTGGAGACTTGCCTCGTATATCTTTTATAATTAATATAATGGTTTAAACATTCGTCGTAAATCCTACACGATTATAAGTTTATGTAGACAAATAAGCGTTTAACGATTAAATCTTTTAAGTTATATTTCGGGTATCATAACCGCATATAAATAAGACTTCTTCTACAATATATGAAATAATTTTAGCATTATAACTGCTTATAGAATGAATATTTTTCAAATAAATTGAGCATTATAACTGCTTGAAAAATGAATATTCGGTTACTATGGTTGAAATAAATCGGGCACTATAGCTGCTTATAAAATGAATATTCGGCTATTATATTTGAGAAAATTTCAGCATTATAACTGCTTATAAAATGAATATTCGGCTATTATATTTGAGAAAATTTTAGCATTATAACTGCTTATAAAATGAATATTTTTACTAAATAGTTGAAGAAATTCGGACATAGTAACTACTTATAAAAGTATATTTTCTAATATATAAGAGAAATAAATCGAACATGATAACTGCTTGTAAATAGTACTTTTGTACTATATACTTAAAATATTTGGGCATTATAACTGCTTGTAAATAGGACTTTTGTACTATATACTTAAAATAATTTGGGTATTATAACTACTTATAAAAGTATATTTTTACTAAATATATGTAAAGAAAAATGAAAATAATAACCACTAGAGTAATACCTCTTGTAGTTGCTAGCTTTACTTCCAATCGCACAGCGCTTCGATACTTAGAAAGTAATTTTTATCTCACAGTATCTCTCAGAATATAAATATAGAGTGTTTTTACTCTTGAACTACTCTTGAAAAATAGTAAGGAATGAATGAACTGAGCTTGCTATTTATAGAAAAACCAAGTTTCACTAATTGCATGTTAGGGGCTCGACTTATTACACTTTGCACCCTAGCATATTTTTAGAATATTCTTCTAAGCCCCTCAATGAAAATATCTTCCAAGCTAGATAATGCAGCTTGCAATTGAACCTATCTTCTAAGCTCCTCAATGAAAATATCTTTAAGCTTGACAATGCAGCTTGCAATATAAGCTCCTCAATGAAAATATCTTACAAGCTCGACAATGCAGCTTGTTACTTTAAGCACGACACAACAACTTGTCAAAAATAATTTGTCAGGATGTTTCTTGGTGAAATCGTGGAAAACACGACAAATCATTTTGTTAATATAAGCACGACTAAGCAGCTTGACAAAAATTTTTTTATTTGACCTAATTCATTGTTTACATAATATAATCACAAAACACCTGCTTCGAAATATCATTTCAATCTTTATTAAGCACATATATTACAAACTTCAAATCTCATTAGGGTTTAAGGTTTTAAACTTCTCGATATCTAGTTTTACGTTATATGTTCTAATTCTAAACGTATACGATAATGTTTTCGAATCGTATTAGGTTTTCAAAGATTACCTGAACAACCGTTTATCAGAATATATCATCACATAACACAGAGTCGAAATAAGAAATTTTAATTAATAAACACATAATTTACATATACAAATCTTATTAGGGTTCGGAATATTACATTCACCCCCACTAATAAGAATTTCGTCCTCGAAATTATAGTGCATGTTACAAAAATAAATGTGGGTAGTTGTCTCGCATTTTACTCTCGAGCTCCCACGTAGCTTCCTTTATGTTTTGATTTCTCCAAATAACCTTGACTGAAGGTATCACTTTATTCCGTAGATTTTGTTCTTTCCTATCTATGATTTCAATAGGAACTTCTTCATATGATAAATCTTTCTCGATCTGAATAGGCTCGTAATCTATAACGTGTTTATAATCGGGTTTGTATGGTCGTAATACGGACAGATGAAACACGTTATGAATATGTTCTAACTCAGGAGGTAGGGCTACCTCATAAGCTACCTCACCCATCCTCCTCAATATCTAGAATGGTCCAATGAATCTCGGACTCAATTTTCCTTTCTTGCCGAAACGGTTTTTGCCTTTCCACGGAGATACTTTTAAAAACATGTGACTACCGACATCGAAATCTTGTAGTTTCCTGTCGATCTTGAGACGCTTGCAATCTTCCTCGTATAATTTGAACTACCTCAGCGATTTGTTGAACTATTTTTGGTCCTAACATTTGTCGTTCACCGACCTCATCCCAACATAATGGCGTCATATATTTCCTTCCATACAAAGTTTCAAATGGTGGCATTCCTATGCTGACATGATAACTATTATTGTAGGCAAACTCTACCAAAGGTAACTGGTCTTCCCAACTCCCCTTGAAGTCCATGATGCAAGTTCGCAACATGTCCTCCAATGTTTGAATTGTTCTCTCACTCTGACTGTCGGTTTGCGGGTGATAGGTTGTGCTTAATTTCAACTGAGTTCCTAAATGTTTCTGGAGACTTGTCCAAAAATATGAAGTAAATCAGGGATCTCGGTCTGATATTATAGAAACAAGGACTCCATGTCTAGAAATAACTTCATTGATGTAAAGTGTGGATAACTGGTCAAGACTGAAGTTAACTTTTATAGGTAAAAAATGAGCCGACTTGGTAAGACGATCTACAATTACCCAAATGGCATTGTAAGCTTTTTGGGTGTTTGGAAGACCTACTACGAAATCCATAGTAATATGTTCCCATTTCCACTCAAGAATTTCTAATGGCTATAGTAATCCACTTAGTTTCTGATGTTCAGCTTTAACTCTTTGACACGTTAAACATTTACTTACCCACTCTGTTATTTCTCTTTTCATGTTAAACCACCAAAAGTGTCGGCTTAAATCTTTTTACATTTTTGTACTACCTGGATGCATGGCGAACTTAGAACTATGGGCTTCATTCAGTATTTCATCTTTTAATTCTTGTACTGAGGGTGCCCAAATTCTATCTTCGTACCTCAGTACCCCATCCTTATCCACTCTGAATTTGTCATTCTTCTTATGAGTTATTTCAGTCTTACATTTTTGACACTCTGCATCAGTCTTCTGTAGTCCCTTGACTCTCTCCAATAAAGTTGGACCATTTTCCACAACGAATAATTTCTGTGTAGAATTAACTGAAACTCTTACCTCAATCTCAAGTTTATCAAACTCTTTTATCTGTACCTCATTGTTGGTTATTATATTCAACTTTTCTTGGTTCTTCCTACTTAACGCGTCTGCTATGATGTTGGCTTTCCTAGGGTGATATAAAATTTCATAGTCGAAATCCTTTATCAACTCTAGCCATCTCCTCTGCCTCATGTTTAATTCCTTCCGCGTGAAAATATACTTCAGACGTTTGTGATTTGTGTATATCTCACACTTCTCCCCATATAAGTAATGCCTCCAGATTTTCAAGGCAAATACTACAGCGGCTAACTCAAGATCATGCGTAGGATACTTCTTTTCATAATCTTTGAGTTGTCGTGATGCATATGCAATCACCTTCCCATGTTGCATCAACACACAACCTAATCCCTTGTGTGATGCATCACTATAAACTACAAGGCCTCTTGTATCATTTGGTAAAGATAACACTGGTGCTATGCTCAATTGCTTCTTCAACTCTCGGAAGCTTTCTTCACATTTATCTGTCTAGACATACTTTACCGTCTTTCGAGTTAAATTGGTTAGCGGGGTTGCTATTTTTGAAAAATCTTGTATAAAACGCTGATAGTACCCTGCTAAATCGAGAAAACTTCTTACTTCTATGGGAGTGGTTGGTTGTTCCCAATTCACCATCGTCTCTATCTTTGCTGGATCCACCACTATTCCATTCTTGTCAATTACATGACCCAAGAACTGGACTCATTCCAACCAGAACTCACACTTGGAAAACTTTGCATAAAGTTGTTCCTTTCGTAATATCTCCAGTACGCTTCTTAAGTGTTCAGCATGCTCCTCTTTTGTTCTCGAGTATACTAAAATATTATCGATGAACACTACGACAAATTTGTCTAAGCATAGTTTAAACACTCGGTTCATCAAGTCCATGAATGCTGCCGGTATATTCGTTAATCCAAAAGACATCATAAGAAACTCATAATGTCTGTAGCGTGTCCTAAATGCTGTCTTTGGCACATCTTCTTTTCTTACCTTTAGTTGATGATAACCTGATCGTAGGTCGATCTTCGAAAAGTGTTCGACCCCTTTCAACTGGTCAAATAGATCATCAATTCTTGGTAAAGGATATTTGTTCTTTATGGTTAATTTATTTAATTCTCTATAGTCAACACATAACCTTAAAGTTCCATCCTTCTTCTTGACAAACAACACCGGTGCTCCCCAAGGTGAAACACTAGGTTGTATGTACTTCTTATCTAAGAGTTCTTGTAACTGCACAAGTAACTCCTTCAACTCCATTAGTGCCATCATGTACGGTGCTTTCAATACTGGTGCCGTACCAGGTGCAAGATCAATAGCAAACTCGATCTCCCTATCCGGAGGAAGACCTGGTAAGTCATCGGGAAATACATCTTGAAATTCCCTAACTACAAGTATTTGATCTAGCTTTGCTCCTTCCTTTCGAGTATCTACTATATATGCCAAATAACCTGTACAACCCTTCCTAAGCAATCTCTTCGCTTGCATTATTGTTAGACATCGAGATCGTTTAGGTGAGCAACCACTGTTAAACACTACCTTTGACTTCGACGCAGTCACTAGGTTTACACGCTTCCGATGGTAGTCAATCATTACATTATGATTAACCAACCAATCCATGCCTAAGATTATATCGAATTCCCCTAGCTGTATAGGAAAGAGGTCCACAAGAAACTTGTGTCCCTTAATCTCTACGTTACAATCTTTATATACAGTTTTAACGGGAATTATCTCTCAATTTGCAATTTCTACATTGAAAGGTATGTCTAGGTCTTCACATGGCATATTCAAGTTTTTAGCAAAGCTATTAGACACGAATAAACAAGTAGCACCAGAGTCGAACAACACATATGCATTTAAAGTGTCGATATGGATGATACCTGTCACCACGTCTTGTGAAGCAATAGCATCCCTCATCGTCATATTAAATTTTTTAGCGGTTGGACGACTCTGACCTCTAGCTCCTACTACTGTTGGTTTGAGGGTGTTGTTTGTGGTTTGATTTCCTCCCCCGATTTGGTTCCTATTCTTTGGACAATTTCTAGATATGTGACCTGTTGCACCATAATTATAACACTTATAATTCTGATTGCCCTGATTGGTGTTATTAGTGCTCTTTTTGGGACAATCATTGGAATAATGTCCTTCCTGACCACAGCTGTAACAGGTAACCACCTTCTTACAGCATACTCCCAGATGGTTCTTTCCACATTTGACACAACGTTCCATCTTGTTATTCTAGTTTCTGTTGGTGGTGTTGTTATTATTGTTGTAATTATTCCCCTTCTCCCCAAAGTTAGTAGAAAAAGTGGTATCCCACTTCCTCTTGTTGTTATTAACACCCCATGTACTGACTTCTCCCTTAAACTTTCCCCCTTCATTCTGACTTCTCTTATCTCTATGAAATTTGAGAAGATTTTCATTCTCAGTTTCGGCGATAATAGCCTTCTCAAGAATTTCTGAAAATGTCTTTAACTGGAAGATTGATATCCTACTCCTTATCTGAGGTTTTAGCCCTTCCTCAAATCTCCTAGTTTTTCTTGTCTCAGAGTTTATTTGATGTGGGGCAAAACGAGACAATTCGTTAAACTTGGCTGTATACTGAGATACAGTCATTTCCCCTTGTTTTAGTTCTAAAAATTTAACCTCCATTCGGTCTTGCATGGTTTGTGGAAAATAATTTTCAAAGAATAGTTCTTTGAATCTTACCCAAGGAATTACCCCTTCACCGGCCCTGGTTTTTGTTGTTTCCCACCAGAAGTTTGCCTCACCTTTTATGAAAAAGGTAGCAAAGATTGTCTTTTGTTCTTCACTTACATTTGTTATAGTGAAGAACTTTTCCATTTCAGTTACCCAAGTTTGGGCTTCAACTGGATCCACAGTTCCCTTAAACTCAGGTGGCCCGACTATTTTAAAGTCTTTAAATGCTGACCTATGTGGATTATTTGTGTTGGGCTGGTATGGTGGATGACCTTGTAAGGCTCATAATAGTAAATCTACTAGTTGTTGGGTGGGGTTTGGTTCATTAGTCTTATTTCTGGTCTGGTTTCTTCGTCCTGATGCCATGATTCTAAAAATAAAGAAAAGACAAATATAAATACAGGTATATACTACACATAGAATTAACAATTTAATTTGTACAAACACAATTTGTATATCACATGCAGAATGGTTACATAATTGACTAGTGGTTTATACTACCACTAGTTAGTACAGAGGATTCCCTATTTTACAACCCAACATCTTTATAATACAAACTACGAAAAATAAACTTAAATACTAAACTAGACTGAATGATCACGTGTGTCCTTATAAGTATCCTGGACCATATGACAGACCACTGATCTATCTATCATATAATCTACCTTCCTCTCCTCTATGGGATACCTAAGCACCCGACGCTCTAAGCCTTCGAATATATCCCGACATCCCTTGTCAACTCGGTATAAATGCATCTGTGCATCTTGCCTTTCCTTCTGAGTACTATGGAGAAGTGTCCTAAGATGACGAGTGGTATCCCTCTCACTCTCCAACAAACCTTCAGCTACATATGTTTGAAAGTTGGCAGCCTCTAGGTCTTCGGTGGGCTGTTGTACTAACCCTACAACTATCTCCTCGTGTCTATCGACACTCGTCATCTGACTCACTCTAATCTCCTCATCAGGATCAGGATCTACTAGCTGTTCATCTATAGGGTGTTCAGCCTCCTCAGCATCTAGTATCTCCTGGTCATGTAGGAGTTCTTCTTCCTCTGGGTCCTCCTCCTCTGGTGTCCCTAGTGCGGGATATATCTCTTCTGGATCTTCTTCTGACTCACTCTCTGAAAGCCACCCTACCATGGGTTAATCTATAACTGGGAGGTCATTCCAATTTGTCTCTGACATCCTACCAAAGAATTTTAGTTGTTTAGTATTATAGCGAAACAAATTTACACATAATATAAAGCTTTTAAGATTATTTTACGTATAATTAAGTATTTTAAGGACTCAAAGACTATATCCTAAGGTATTTTTTAACTACCTTAGAGCTATAATCTACAGCTCTGATACTAACTTGTGACGCCCCAAATTCTCTACACTCCCTGTAATAGATATGGTGCTCACGTGAAACTATACAACTATAAATATTCAATAATATATGACTTCTATCTATCCAAGGTTTACAATATCCCATAACAGATGATAATTCTTGCCAGAACGTTATTTGTGTTTGGATACCCTCACTTGGATGTATAGATTCATATCTCATGAATACCTCTTTCATATCGATATTCTCTATCTATCTGACATTCACAGTATTAACGATAAGATTGTCCATAGAACTGAGGGGCGCATTCCGGTAAAGATGGCACCTTACCGGCGCTCATTAAATGTAACCTCAGAGCTTATAAGACTTTCAATATCATTCAAATACCCTCATTCAGATGTATAGTTCGTATAGATACTGTATTTACTTAGTACAACTATGCTAAACAAAGTAAAGATCAGAGTATAACGCATTCGATATAATAAAGGATGATAATATATTTCATATCATTAAGTTCGGTTACATCGTTCTCAGTACTAAGTTATTACAACAAAGCCTTATAAAAGACTTGAATTATTAAAAACAGTAATTAAAATTAATTAATATGTCATTTTCCTTTGTCTGTCCTAGAAGTGCCGGGATTATCATTTAAAACTGCAAAAGAAGATATATGCAAGAATAAGCTACAAATGCTCAGCAAGTTCATTTGAAAGCGTAAACACAATGTGTTTGATTTGAAAGATGTCAATGATGTATAACTGAGGCTTATGTACATGAACCATATATTTCAATTAGTTCTATCAGTCTTTAATGACTTAGAACCGCCTGATTTCGGATATCTGGTAGGGGATCAGCCTAACCAATATCCTAGGAGTATGCATACCATCCTAATCATGCCCAACATGCACTAAACATCAATATACTATTGACAGTAACAACCTATATAGGGTGTTTGTATACTTAGTTATAAGATGTCGTATCAAACAATTTGGCTTGACACAACAATTCATGCTCGAATAAACAATATATGAATAATGATTCATTTTAAAGTTATGCTGAATCAAGAAGCAATAGCTTCACAACAATTGATATCAAGATGTATAATACTTGCATAAAGGTAACAAGGTTTGGAGACTTGCCTCGTATATCTTTTATAATTAATATAATGGTTTAAACATTCGTCGTAAATCCTACACAATTATAAGTTTATGTAGACAAATAAGCGTTTAACGATTAAATCTTTTAAGTTATATTTCGGGTATCATAACCGCATATAAATAAGACTTCTTCTACAATATATGAAATAATTTTAGCATTATAACTGCTTATAGAATGAATATTTTTCAAATAAATTGAGCATTATAACTGCTTGAAAAATGAATATTCGGTTACTATGGTTGAAATAAATCGGGCACTATAGCTGCTTATAAAATGAATATTCGGCTATTATATTTGAGAAAATTTCAGCATTATAACTGCTTATAAAATGAATATTCGGCTATTATATTTGAGAAAATTTCAGCATTATAACTGCTTATAAAATGAATATTTTTACTAAATAGTTGAAGAAATCCGGACATAATAACTGCTTATAAAAGTATATTTTCTAATATATAAGAGACAAAAATTGGACATTATAACTGCTTGTAAATAGGACTTTTGTACTATATACCTAAAATAATTTGGGCATTATACATTCTTGTAAATAGGACTTTTGTACTATATACTTAAAATAATTTGGGCATTATAACTGTTTATAAAAGTATACTTTTACTAAATATATATAAAGAAAAATGAAAATAATAACCACTAGAGTAATACCTCTTGTAGTTGCTAACTTTACTTCCAATCGCGCAGCGCTTCGATGCTTAGAAAGTAATTTTTATCTTACAATATCTCTCAGAATATAAATATAGAGTGTTTTTGCTCTTGAACTGCTCTTGAGAAATAGTAAGGAATGAATGAACTGAGCTTGCTATTTATAGAAAAACCAAGTTTCACTAATTGCACGTTAGGGGCTCAGCTTATTACACTTTGCACCCTAGCATATTCTTAGAATATTCTTCTAAGCTCCTCAATAAAAATATCTTCCAAACTCGACAATGCAGCTTGCAATTGAACCTATCTTCTAAGCTCCTCAATGAAAATATGTTTAAGCTCGACAATGCAGCTTGCAATCTAAGCTCCCCAATGAAAATATCTTCCAAAGCTCGACAATGCAGCTTACAATTGAACTTATCTTATAAGCTCCTCAATGAAAATATCTTACAAGCTCGACAATGCAGCTTGTTACTTTAAGCACGACAAATCAATTTGTCATTCTTAAGCACGACCCACCAACTTGTCAAAAATAATTAGTTAGGATGTTTCTTGGTGAAATCGTGAAAAGCACGACAAATCATTTTGTCAATGTAAGCACGACTAAGCAGCTTGACAAAAAAAATTTTATTTGACCTAATTCATCGTTTACATAATATAATCACAAAACACCAGCTTCGAAATATCATTTCAATCTTTATTAAGCACATATATTACAAACTTCAAATCTCATTAGGGTTTAAGGTTTTAAATTTCTCGATATCTAGTTTTACGTTATACGTTCTAATCTAAACGTATACGATAATGTTTTCTAATCGTATTAGGTTTTCAAAGATTACCTGAACAGCCGTTCATCAAAATATATCATCACATAACACAGAGTCGGAATAAGAAATTTCATTTAATAAACACATAATTTACATATACAAATCTTATTAGGGTTCGGAATATTACAGAACATTGACTTACAAAAAGATTTATTTCAATCATGAACAAATCTATATCTGTAATCGAAGCTTCACTAAGCTTCTTCTGGTTAGCCACTGCAAGATGCTCCTTACAGTTTCATTTCCAGTGTCCAGGCTTATTGCAGTGGAAGCAAACTCCTTTGATATCTGCATCAGTTTTGTTCTTAGTGTCCTTAGTTATTGCCTTCCATTTGCCTTCTTTGAATTGTTCTTCTTTTCAGAAGATCCTTTAGTCCGCTTCCTTTTCTTTGAAGAATCATCTACAAGTAAGACTTGGTCTTTCTTAGTTGGAAAGTGACTCTTTGCAGTTTTCAATATGTTTAAGCAACTCAGGCAAGCTGACATATAGCTTATTCATGTGGAAATTCACAACAAATTGTAAGAAAGAGTCCGGAAGTGATGGCAAGATCAAATCTTGGATCAACTCTCCATCCATTACAAAATCTAGTTGTCCCAATTGTTCAATCAGATTGATCATTTTTAGGACATTTGTCTGTACTGTAGTGCCATCGGTCATTCTAGATCGGAAAAGTTCCTTAGATATCTGATATCTAATATTCATACTTTCCTCATCATTCAACTCCTTGAAGGTGCAGGACTATAGTAGGAGCATCCATAGTTTCATGTTGACGCTGAAACTCATTACTCATGGATGCGAGCATGATGTATTGAGCCAACTGTGCATCATCTTACCACTTTCTAAAAATAGCAATATCTTCCTCAGAGGCTGTTTCTGCAACAGTTGCAGGGACAGACGTATTAAGGACATAAGATAGCTTTTCAGCCTTGAGAACTATTCTCAGATTCCTTAACCAGTCCGTTTAATTCGGTCCGGTTAATTAGCATCTAATATGCTACGCAGTGATAGTGAATTAGACATTGTAAAATTCTGTTAAATGAATTTAAAATTTAACAACATTTTAGCATGCATTGATTTTATTAATTACCAAAATAAATTAGGTCTTTATTTAAATTGGTATCTCCCACTATTTTTTATCAAACTATATTACCCTCCCTATATAATTCGGCAAATCTAATTAAAGATTTGCTAGTGAGAATAAAGATCTCATTTCAAATGTATATAGCCTTGTGGTGACACAACAAATGATATATAAATAAATAGGTAGACAACTATTGTCTATTACATCACTATGTAACTCCTTGTATTTTGCCTCTTAGATTATTTTGATTAAGTGGTGACACGTCCGAATCAAAATTATCCAAGTTAAGTCCAACCTAGCACTTCCATATATGTGAAGAGAAAAATACCGTCCTTGTGGTGACACAACAAAACAGTAATGTTCAATTCCTTAATAAGCATCAAATGTGATAAGGCAACATCTTAAATATTTAATACTTGTCTTGTGGTGACACAACAAACTCATATTAAATATTTAATACTCTATTGCTTTATCATGCTAGAAGACGACGTTCGATATTCGAAATATCTTTGAACGTTTAAGACTTAATATGATTTCTTTGAGGGGTTTGTTATTATTTGTCTCATCTTGATTAGCGCACATGCACACACACATATATATATAAAATATGTGTCATATTATTTAACATACGAAGCATGTTGTATAATATATAATATATAGTAAACATGCACATATAGAATACTATATTCTACCCAGATTGATTATGGACTTTTATTCTAGTTTGGTTCACTAGAGCCACCAAGTGAACTAAAAGGTCAAACCTAGGGTGCAAGAATTGAATTTAAATATAATTATTACATTTAAATCCCGAGCTCCATTATAAACGGGTCTTCAAGCCCTCATTGCTCTTTTGTCTCCAATTCTTCAAATAATTCTAACTAAACCTATTACATAAACTATTTACAATAAATAGAAATCTTGATCAGTAGTCAAGGAGAAGCACATAGGAGGGAGATAGAATTTACATTAAGAAAAATTAGAGAAGACGAGGTACGCAGACCCCATTTATAAAAACTCATTCATTCAAGCATCCTTATAAAATAAAATCCAATCACACATTGGTCAATAGTTCATAATCAATCTCATTTCTAATCATATATATCACCATATGTATCAACAAATAACATTCATCTCATGAATAATAAAATCATTTCATATATGCATTGATATCATTTAATAGGCAATTAAAAGTTTACTAGAATCCAATTTTGAAACAAAATAAACTCCTTTATTTTAATCAAAATTTAAATCATAATAAACTTCTTTATTATATTTTATCCAATTTTGAATAAAAATAAACTCCTTTATTTTTTTAATCAAATTCTAAATCAAAATAAACTCCTTTATTTTAATTAATATGGAATCCAATTTCAAGTTCAAAATAAACTCCTTTATTTTAACTTAAAATTGCTGGAAAAATAAAATATGTTGAATTATATTCCTTATCAAACAAACATCTTTATTTTTTAGGAAACATGGAATCTTATGCCATATGTGAATAAACTCCTTGATTCTAGGAAACGTGGAATCCTATTCCAAAACAGAATAAACTTTTAATTTTAATCATATTCCAATTCAAAATAAACCTTTCATCTTAATTAAAATAAATAAAATAAAAAATAAAAAAATTTCATAATCTGCAAACCGACACGGCCGCGTTCCAAAATGAACTAGGAGCGGCGCGGCCGCGCTGCACCCCCAGAAATAGTTTATGGGTTCGGGCGCGACCGCGTTGCATAGTAGACTTCGAAAATTTTTTCTGTTGCCCAGAAAATCAACCAAATCGCATATCCATACATACATAGAATCATAATAATCGATAATTAGAACAAGGTTAGGCTCTAATACCACTGTTAGGTTTATATATAGCGCGAACATGCAATCAAATTACATAAATAGTGCAGAAGCACGATAAAAACGGATTTTAAAATTTTTCTTACAAACCATCACCATGATCATCCTTGTGTTCAATTATCAATTAAACGGAAAAGATAGAGAATCAGATTCATACCCTCGTAGATCAAAGCTTCCTCGGGTACAAGTTCTACTCCAAATCCTTCGCGTTCTCCTTGAATTCCACTGATTAGATTCCTTCCTTTAATCAACGTTAGCCACCCAAGTGTTTGGCCTCTAGAGGTGATCCACCAAGGAATAATATGTATTCAAGAAGATAGGCGTTTGACAAAACCCTAGATTCTATCTCTATAGAAATTATAAGTACTCTCCTAACTATTAGAAGTGTGTCTTACCCCAAATCATGATAAGACTTCTCTTATTTATAGATATAGGGAACCCTCCTAAACTATTTAGGAATAGGGTTTTATTTTAATTTAACTCTTTTAATTAATTAAGCTCCTAATCTAATAAGGAATTTATGAGAGTACTTTTATTAATTAATTCTCAAACCCTTTTAGGAATTAAATAATAATAATAGTAATAATAATAATAATAATAATAATAATAATAATAATAAGACTCCTCTTATTAATTTATATTTAATATTTCTAAAATATTAAATAATAAATATAAAGCTATTTAATTTATTCTATCTCCATAGATTAAATTAAATACACTTAACTTATTATTACGATTATGTCATTTACTTCTTAAATAAATATTTTTCTTTTGCGGTGTGACCCTTTAGGTTCTCCATATTAAACCGGTTGTGAATAAATCAATTAGAACAATTCTAATCTTATTTAAATAAATAAATTAAACTATTTAATTTATTTAAATAAATAATATTTATTCTATAATAAGGGTAAGCCCCTTAGCGATCAACGATTTTCCAGATAATATATATTTTAACATTAATCATAAAAGAATTTTTAGTGAATAGTTACCGTACAATTCAATCCTTCTACCATATAATGTCCCAATTAAATATAAGACATGGAATTACTGTCAAGTCTTATTTTATTTAATTATATGCATTTCGATTCTTAAATGCACAACTCTAAATAATGCAAATTAGAAACTCATTTCTAATTTCATTCTGCTTTGGCCAAAGACTTCTAAGTTGTCATTTATCGAATCACATAGGATATTCACTCCTTTTACTAGAAGTGGTGGATTCTTTGTTGACCATTCACCTATCTCCATGTACAACTTATTATACCCAATCATACCCTTTGATATACCCTAAAGGTCTTAAGGGACATGTCAAAGTATAACTCATCATATACAAGATACTATGATGATCTCAAGTCCAAAGATCACTTGTATTACTATCACTTAAGGAATTCCTATTGACAGACAAGTAAAACTCCATTAGGTATTCCTTTAGCGAATCACGTTCAGTGAATTTATTCTCTAATAAGCACCTACATACTTACTTTAGTGTCTCCACACAAATAATTATGAGATCAATCATCCTCTTCTTAAGAGCAAACAAAGTATGTACTAATCTATCCGGATTCACTAATCCCCTTCTTAGTAATCCAACAATCAGGAACGATTTTAGTTTATGAGCTATCTAAAATTTAGATCTCATTAGCATGATCACCATCATGATTCTAAAAGCATTGCTCAAAACTATGGGTTTATCACATTTAATATAACAGCATCATGTAGATAATGAAAATGCCTTTAATATACGAATAAGATTTCAAAATATATACTACATCATATCAAATATGATTAGCTTGTGTGCATACTACTTTCATAAATCATGTCTATTTTATACGTTGTTGTGCTTGGATTTGGGTTATTTTCCGATTAATATTGTGTTGAGGCTCACCTTGCATCCTAGATCTATATCTAGGGTTTGGGGATCCTCTTTATGGGATTATGGATGGTTAGAGAGGATTTCATACGGTTAAAATCTCCCCCTAATCATTCGATGATATCCTCAAGTCAATTTCTCGATTTCGGCTTAGATCTGACCCGTTTTATCGATTATTTTGCTTGTGCGATATTAAAGTTTGAATCTTTTTCCTAGATTCACATGAGATCTAGCTTAGATCTAACTCATTATCGGTTTCAAAGTTAAAAACTTTAACCTTTATGTTAGATCTGTTGCGGATCTAGTTGGATTTATTTGTTTTCAATGTTTTAAGTTGATTTTGGTTTACCCCGTACAATCCTAGATCCATATCTAGTGGTGAGGGGGTCCAACTACCCACCGTCAAGGGATTCTAACGATTGAATCACCTGATAGCCAGTTTGGGATATATTTCTCAATTTAAATCCCAATTATGTCATTATATAGATCAAGGGAACCTTAGATCTACAGATTTATACCACAGATCTAAGTCTCGTTAATGGATCTCATCAATACAAATAGTCCCTCGTGATGTCGGCTTCGATTTTGCGATCTACGAGATGGGGTTTACGGGAGCCCTTTCCTATATCTTCATTTTATCTTCGTTTCAATGTATTATCTATCGATGTAAGCCTAGGAATATGAGGGTCAGGATCCTCGAATTGGATCTTGACCTAATTCCCACGATGAACGCGATTTCGGTTGTAAAGTTATTATCTGATCATTGTAAATGTAAATTTGGGCCTTAAAACGGTATCAAGGGTTCCATCCTATGATTTAAGGCCCCGTGATAGTGAAAATTGTGATTGCAGGTATTCGGGGCTATTGAGATGGCTTTCATGCCCATGGATCGCCCCGACCCTATTTTGATGCTTGATTTCCTGTTTATCACCAAAAAACGATTTCTATAAAAAACGACAAAGATCTTAAAATATCAAACTCAAATTGCTTAGGTTAGTAAGACCAATTTTACAGAGTCATATATTGGGCCTTTCGATTACGAAAATCTTAAAATCCGGATGAGTTGGTACATCCATTTAAATCTTTACAATTAGCGGCTCTGTCTAATTGGCCCATCATTAGAATCAACCTTTCAAAACTCCGTCGATATTTATGTCAGCTTTTTCCTAAAAATCACCCTTTAATCGAAATGAATAAATCAAAATCTTAAAAAGGGTAGAAAAACGAAAAATAAAAAAATTGTCCCGGAGTCAACAATGAGTTGTTTTCTGCTATGTAATTTAGGAAGTTATTTCAATTTTAATATAATTAGGAAGCTTATTAGATGGGTTTTTAATTCTAAAACAATTGTTTGTTACGGAATTTGTTCCTATTGGAATTAAGGTTATTTGAGTAATATAAATAAGGGATCAAGCTAATGTACTACACATAACAAATTATTCATCAATAAAATTACTTGTGAGATTGTTTTCTCTTTTGGTTCTTTGAGAACTCCTGAACTGTTCATAGTTTATTATGAAGTTCAATCTAACTTATCATACAATAATTCATAGTTGTGTGTGGCGTCTTCTACCTATACCAAAATTTTTGTCTCAATATAGACAACGAGTCAAGGTTTCATTCACATTGAATTCATTACACTATCAATTGTACCAAGGTTCTCGCTTCAATATAAGCGAAGGGTTACGGTGTCGTTAGTGTTCCACCAATACAACTTTGCTAGAAACGATCCAGGTGACTACACGTATGTGTGAGGTGGTCGTCGTCCGGATTATTTCTAGCAAAGTTGTATTGGTGGAACACCAACGACACCGCAACCCTTCGCTTATATTGAAGCGAGAACCTTGGTACAATTGATAGTGTAATGAATTCGGTGTGAATGAAACCTCGACTCGTTGTCTATATTGAGATAAAAACATTTGTATAGGTAGAAGACACCACACACAACTATGAATTATTGTATGATAAATCAGATTGAACCTCACAGTAAACTATGAACAGTTTAGGGGTTCTCAAAGAACCAAAAGAGAAAATAATCTCACAAGTAATTTTATTGATGAATAATATGTTGTGTGTAGCACATTAGCTTGATCGCTTATTTATACTACTCAAATAACCCTAATTCCAATAGGAACAAATTACATAACAATCAATTGTTTTAGAATTGAAAACCCAACTAATAAGCTTCCTAATTACATTAGAATTGAGATAACTTCCTAAATTACATAGCAGAAAATAACTCCCAGAATTCCAAAATCGGGGTCAAGTGTTGCGGCGCTTGTTTGGAGCTCTGTTGCGCTGAACCATCAGAAACCCAGCACTGCGGGGCTTGTTTTGGGTATTGCGGCACTGAAAAGGCAGAATGCATGATGCGGGGCGCAGGTGCGCGCGGGGCGCAGGTGCGCGCGGGGCGCAGGTGCGCGCGGGGCGCAGGTGCGCGCGGGGCGCAGGTGCGCGCGGGGCGCAGGTGCGCGCGGGGCGCAGGTGCGCGCGGGGCGCAGGTGCGCGCGGGGCGCAGGTGCGCGCGCGGGGCGCAGGTGCGCGCGGGGCGCAGGTGCGCGCGGGGCGCCGGTGCGCGCGGGGCGCAGGTGCGCGCGGGGCGCAGGTGCGCGCGGGGCGCAGGTGCGCGCGGGGCGCAGGTGCGCGCGGGGCGCAGGTGCGCGCGGGGCGCCGGTGCGCGCGGGGCGCCGGTGCGCGCGGGGCGCCGGTGCGCGCGGGGCGCCGGTGCGCGCGGGGCGCCGGTGCGCGCGGGGCGCCGGTGCGCGCGGGGCGCGCACGCTGGGGTACACTGGCATTGGGCTAGGCGATGACAAAGACTGGTGCATTGGGTTTGGCACAATTGCTTGAACCAAATTAATTAACTTAAAATCGTCCTCCTTAATGAATGTCGTTGAACTCCTTTTAGCCCAAACCTCTTGGATGAATCCATTAAGTCCCTCCTTGAATCTTTTAACTCTTTCCCTCGTAACTGGACCAATAGGAACTTGAATTTGATCAACCACCCAAGTTTTATCTCCTTGATTCCTATCCATGCCCAAGCTAAGCATGTCCTCATCATTCCTCTCCTCTTGAAAAGGATTTATCTCATCATTTGATGTGGCCCTAGTCAGGATCATGTCATTCCCCTCCTCTTGAAAAGGATTTGTCCTCAAATCCGGCCCTACATCAAAACGAACCAAGTTTGCAATTTTAGCAACAACGTAATCGTAATTCTTACCTGGCAAAATTAACTTGTATGCATTATCAGCAACACAAGTAAGGATATGAAAAGTTCCATCTCCTCCTGGATCAAATAACAATCTTTGAAACTTTCCACGGCGCATATGCAAACACACTTAAATTCCTAGATTATATACAAAACAAAACCAATCAACATGTATCTTTTGTGTAATCACCTTGAAATCAAAATACACAAGTTTTAATGCATAATTTCCTGGATAAAAAATTAAGATACTTCCCTTTAGACTCTTAATGCATTGTTCTGATTGGTTTGCACAATTGATAACTCCACGGTACGCTTGTGTGTGGTGGTCGTCGCCCAGATCGTTTCTAGTAAGCAAATTTGATGGAACTCTTTTGATACCGTAACCCCTCACCTATATGTAGACGATAAACCTTTATATAATCGATCAAGCAATTAAATGCGTGTAGGATGGAACACCAACAACACGCTGGCCCTCGTTTAGTTGTAAACGATAATCTCTGTACGATTGTATGATGCAGTAGAGTAACGCCACACACAACTGTGATTTGTGTATGATATGTTAATTATGAATCTCAAAAGAAAAACTAAGAATAATAACTTAGAAATCCTTCAAAGAACCAAAAGTAGAGAATATCTCTCAATTGTATAAAACTCAGAATAATAATTGTTGTTCAATAACATCAGCCAATCCTTATTTATACTACCTAAAAGGTAACCCTAATTGATAAGGAATAACAAATTAATTTGGAAACAAAATCTTATCTAATATATCTTCTAATTAGAATTGAAAACAAAATCATAACTAAAAATCTTGCAATCCCGTGCAAATCCGCGCTTAAAAGAAATCTGGAACGCGGAACAGAACTTGTGAGCCGCGGCCCATAGATAAGCGCGTCGCGGCTCATGCACGCGTCGGGGCCCTGAGAATGGCGCGCCGCGGCCCAGAACTCTTGTCCAATCCGTTTTGTTTTGCTGATTTTGAACCAATTTCTTGCAACAACATAACGAACTTAGACTCATCCTTCGCCCACGAATTCTTTTCATTCCAAACATCTTGAATTAATCCGTTAAGTCCTTCTTTGAATCATTTAGCTCGCGACCTCGTAACTGGACCAATTGGCACTTGAACTGGATCCGCCCACGTTTGCCCTTTGTGACTCCCATCCTTATCCGAGCTAGGTATATCCTCATCATTCCTCTCCTCTTGAAAATAATTTATCTTCAAATCATCACCTACATCAAACGAACTTAAATCAGTAACGTTAAATGTGGCACTAACATTATACTCACCAGGTAAATCCAATTTGTATGCATTGTCATTTATGCGCTCAAGAACTTGAAAATGACCATCTCCCCTTGGAAGCAATTTTGATCGTCTTTGAGACAGAAATCTCTCTTTCCATATGTGTAACCACACCCAATCTCCTGGTTCAAAAATAACGTGTCGACGACCCTTGTTAACCTGTTTCACATATTACTCCATCCTCCTCTCGATGTTAAGCCTGGCTTTCTCATGTATCTGCTTAACAAATTCAGCCTTTTTCTTCCCATCCATGCTAGTAAATTCAAAAACAGGTAATAGCAATAAATCCAACGGTGTCAAAGGATTAAAACCATAAACAATTTCAAATGATGAAAATTGTGTAGCAGAATGAACAGATCGATTATATGCAAACTCAACATGCAGTAGACACTCTTCCTAAACTTTAACATTCTTCTTGATAATAGCCTTTAACAATGCAGATAAAGTTCTATTAACTACTTCTGTTTGACCATCAGTTTGTGGGTGACAAGTAGTGGAAAATGACAATTTAGTACCTAACTTACACCACAAGGTCTTCCAAAAATAACTTAAGAACTTAGTATCTCTATCAGAAATAATTGTTCTAGGCATACCATGCAATCTAATAATTTTCCTAAAGAACAAATTAGCTACATGGGAAGCGTCTTCAGTTTTGTGACATAGAATAAAATGTGCCATTTTCGAAAACCTATCCACGACCACAAATATCGAATCATGACCATACTTAGACCTAGGTAAACCCAACGCAAAATCCATAGATATATTAACCAAAGATTCATTAGGTATTGGCAATGGTATATACAATCCATGAGGTTGAACACGAGACTTAGATTGTCAACAAGTAATGCATTTATCACAAATTATTCCCGCATCTCGTTTCATATGAGGCCAATAAAAATGTTCTTTTAAAACAGATAAAGTCTTTTCTACACCAAAATGACCCATTAGACCTCCCTCATGTGACTCTCTAATCAACAACTCACATAAAGAACATGCATATATACATAATTTATTTTCTTTAAACAGAAAACCATCAATTTTAAAATATCTACCTGCACCATTCTTTTCACATGATTTAAACTCTACACCAAAATCAAGGTTATCACCATATAATTCTTTAATGCATTCAAACCCAAGCAATTTTGTATCAAGAGTATTTAATAACACATACCTTCGAGATAAAGCATCAACAACGACATTCTCTTTACCTTGCTTATACCTGATGACGTATGGAAATGTCTCAACGAACTCTATCCACCGTGCATGTCGTTTGTTCAACTTATGCTGACCTTTCAAATACTTCAACGATTTATGACCGTGTGAATCACGAATTCCTTCGGCCATAGGTAGTGTTGCCACATCTCCAACGCTCTAACCAACACATACAGCTCTTTATCATACGTCAGATAATTCAAAGCCGCACCATTCAACTTCTCGCTGAAGTATGCCACAGGTTTTCCTTCTTACATTAACACAGCTCCAATCCCTAACCCTGAAGCATCACACTCAATTTCGAAAGTTTTAGTAAAGTTAGGTAATACAAGTAAAGGAGCATTAGTCAATTTATCTTTAATTAAATTAAATGCTTCTTCCTGTTCATCACCCCACTTAAAACCCACACTTTTCTTAATCACTTCAGTAAGCAGTGCTATTATTTCGCTGAAATTCCTAACAAATCGCCGATAAAAACTCGCAAGTTCATGGAAGCTACAAACTTGACTCACATTTGTCGGACTCGGCCATTCACGGATCACACGTATCTTCTGTTTATCAACCTGTACTCCCTGTGAACTTACAACAAAGCCAAGGAACACAACTCTATCCGTACAAAACGTGCACTTATCCATGATAGCAAACAACTTCTTTTTTCTAAGAACATCTAAAACAGATTTTAAATGCAATGCATGTTCGTCCAAGTTTTTGCTATATATCAAAATATCATCAAAATAAGCTACCACAAATTTTCCAATGAATGATTGCAAAACATGGTTCATTAGTCTCATGAAAGTACTAGGAGCATTAGTTAAACCAAAAAGTAACACTAACCACTCATATAGCCCATATTTTATTTTGAAAGCAGTTTTCCATTCATCACCCTCTTGCATTATAATTTGATGATAACCACTTTTCAAATCAAATTTAGAAAATATATATGACCCATGCAATTCATCTAACATGTCATCTAAACGAGTAATGGGATGTCGATATTTTACCGTAATATTATTTACCGCTCGACAGTCGATGCACATACGCCACTTCCCATCTTTCTTGGGCACTAAGGTCACTGGAACTGCACATGGACTCATACTTTCTCTCACGAACCCTTTCTCCATCAATTCCCCAACTTGCTTTTACAATTCCTTCATCTCCTCGGGATTGCTCCGATAAGCTGGACGATTTGAAATGGTAGTGCTGGGTACGAAGTCGATTTGATGCTTAATTCCCCGAATTAGTGGTAATCCTTGTGGAAGCTCCTCGGGAAATACATCCTTATATTCCTGTAAGATAGAAGAAACAACACTAGGCAATAAAGAATCGTTAGTGTTAGTATTCAAAAGTGTCTCCTTATGCCAAAGTATGATTATCGGCTGCTTAGCATCTAAAGCTCGCCTCATATCGCTCTTTTTTGCATAGATATTTATTTTTTGCTCCTCATCTTTTCTTCTCTCTTTCTTTTTCTCTCTTATTTTTCCCCTCATTATTTTTTTCCTCATTATTTTTCTTTTCTTCACTCTCTTTTCTTTTTTCATGATCTTTCTGTAAGTGAATTTGATCCTCATGCACTTGTTGTGGTGACATAAGACATAAAGTAACTTTCCTTTTATTGTGAACAAAAGAATACTCATTTGTAAAGCCATCATGCTTCACACGCCTGCCAAATTGCCATGGTCGACCAAACAATATGTGACCCGCCTGCATTAGAACCACGTCGCACAAAATCTCATCAACATACCTTCCAATAGTAAATGGCACCAACACCTGTTTAGTCACCTTAATCTCATTACTGTCGTTAAGCCACTGCAATCGATATGGTTGAGGATACTTGGTTATGAAAAGTTTCAACTTCTCTACCATAGTCTTACTTGCTACATTCGTGCAACTAACCCCGTCAATCATGACACAGCAAATCTTTCCATTCACAAGACACCTAGTGTGAAATAAATTTTCCCGCTGTTCACTGCTTTCTTCCTTCACCTGCGCACTAAGTACTCTTCGGGTAACCAAGACTTCCCCAAACACTCCAACTTCCCTATCTTCTGCTTCCTCTAACGGTGGCATCGAATTAGTGTCACTTTCCTCCTGTTCGGTTTCCACTTCCCCATTATCACGTAATATCATGGTCTGTTGATTTGGACATTGACTTGTAATATGACCTTTACCTTGACATTTAAAACACACAATGTCCTGATTTCGACTAAAAGAAGGTTGCTCATTTTTACCTTGCTTTCCCCGATTGGTTTAAGCTCCACTTTTGGCTTGTTCACAATTGGCTTCTCCTCTCGCTTTGCAACATTAGATTTCTATGACGAACCCGAGTTAGGCATTGTCCGTTGACCACTTCTCCTCTTAAGTTGCTTCTCAATCTTGGTAGTCATGTGTACCATATCCTCCAAGGCCACGTAATGTTGTCGCTCCACCAAATCAGCTATATCCCAATTTAAGCTTGCTGAAAATCAAGCCATTGTCGCCTCGCTATCCTCATCAATATTAGCCCTAGCCATTAGCATCTCTATTTCTTTATAGTAGTCTTCCACGCTCCTACCTCCTTGCTTCAAAGTCTGCAAATTCCGAAATAAATCCTGGTGATAGTGGCTTGGTACAAATCTTTTCTTCATAACCGCCTTCATCTCAGCCCAAGTCTCAATCGGCTACTCTCTGCATCGCCTCCTACTAGTCTTTAATTGATCCCACCAAGTGACGGTGTAATCTGTAAATTCTGTAGCTGCCAACTGTACCTTCTTGCATTCTGAATAGTTTTAAACTTCAAAAACCCATTTGATTTTCTTCTCCCAATCAAGATAGGCCTCAGGATCACTTCTCCCTTGGAAAGACGGAATCTTTAATTTAATGCTTCCCAAGTTATCATCCACCCGATTCCTCTGATCGTCTCTATCATCCCTGTGTCTCTTATTCCTGGCCTCAAATCGCCTTCCAATAATTGGATCAAACTCCTCTTCGTAGGAATCCTCCTCATTATCCCTAGTCCCATTTTTTGTACTTTCTCCTTCTTTTGAGAACCCATGATCACTTGTGACTGCTCTCTTTGGATACTTTCTATCCTCTCAAATCTATTATCAAAAAGATCTAACTTCCGAATTACTTGTTGTAGTAGAACGTCCAGGTCCACATTTGATTCTTCCCTTTGTCCTTTTGTGGAAGATCCCTCTCCAAACAAACCCTTTATCCTTCATACCAGACATTATTAGCTGCAAAATAAAGGTTAGTAGAAAATAAAACAATAATTTTCCTTACCACTCTCTCACGTGTTTCGCTCAACAATGATGAATCTCTTGTGTATGCACCCAACTAGGCTTTTACCCTCTAATGATCTCACCAATAAGCCTTTTACCCCAAAATATCCTCCCTAATAGGTTCTTATCGAATTAACCAAGTAACAATCATAGTTTTCCCAATCAATTCAATAGTAACTTATCACAAACAATTATAGAATAGGTAACTCTACTTAATCGCACTAAATATGAAATTACCTACAATACGATGAATATTAATAATAACTTTTCTTTTTTTTTTCTTTTTTTTATGTACTACGATTTTTATTTTTTTTATACTAACAAATCAACAATAAAGTAAAGATAGATACTTAGCTAGAAAACGCGACTCTAATACCAAATGATGACTCCATGGTACGTTTGCGTGTGGTAGTCGTCACCCGGATCGTTTCTAGTAAGCAAATTTGATGGAACTCTTTCGATACCGTAACCCCTCGCCTATATGTAGACGATAAACCTCGGTATAATCGATCAAGCAATTAAATGCGTGTAGGATGGAACACCAACAACACGTTCGCCCTCGTTTAGTTGTAAACGATAATCTCCGTACGATTGTATGATGCAGTAGAGTAACGCCGCACACAACTGTGATTTGTTGTATGATAAGTTAATTATGAATCTCAAAAGAAAAACTAAGAATAATAACTTAGAAATCCTTCAAAGAACCAAAAGTAGAGAATATCTCTCAATTGTATAAAACTCAGAATAATAATCGTTGTTCAATAATATTAGTCAATCCTTATTTATATTCTTATTTATACTACCCAAAAGGTAACCCTAATTGATAAGGAATAACAAATTGATTTGAAAACAAAATCTTATCTAATATATCTTCTTATTAGAATTGAAAACAAAATCATAACTAAAAATCTTGAAATCCCGTGCAAATAAGAAATCTAGAACGCGAAACAGAACTTGTGCGCCGCGGCCCACAGATAAGCGCATCGCGGCTCATGCGCGCGCCGCGGCCCTGAGAATGGTGCACCGCGGCCCAGAACTCCTGTCCAATCCGTTTTGTTTTGCTGATTTTGAACCAATTTCTTGCAACAACATAACGAACTTAGACTCATCCTTCGCCCACGAATTCTTTTCATTCCAAACATCTTGAATAAATCTGTTAATCCTTCTTTGAATCGTTTAGCTCGCGACCTTATAACTGGACCAATTGGCACTTGAACTGGATCCGCCCACGTTTTCCCTCCGTGACTCTCATCCTTATCAGAGCTAGGTATGTCCTCATCAACAATGATTCATGTTTTCCTCATCGTTGAATCGGATCCTCTTCTGAATCTGCACAACATAATCAACCTTTCCCTTTCCATCGAAATTAACACATTCAAAATTAAGTAATGGTGTTAATGGAATTAAAAGGTCACATCCAATTTCATAAGATGAAAACTCAATTACATAATTAACACTACGACGATCATAAACAGACTCAACAAGTGTTAAAGACTTCCCCCAAGTTTTGATAAAAATCAGAATATCATCAAAATAGATAATAACAAATTTCCCCATGAAAGAATGTAAAATATGGCTCCATAATCTCATAAAAGAACTTAATGCATTAGCTAATCCGAATGATATAACTAAACACCCATGTAAACTATATCTTACTCTAATTTGATGATAAACACTTTTAAAACCAATTTTAAAAAAATCACAAGTACTATGTTGTTCATATAACATATTATCTAAGCAAAGAATAAGATAGCGATACATTACAGTGATTTTGTTGACCTCTTAGAAATCAATGCTCAATCTCCACATCTTATCCTTCTTAAGCACTAAGATCTCACGAATGGCACACGAACGCATGCTTCTTTTCACAAACCTTTTCTTTATAAACTCACCAACCTACTTTTGTGACTTATTCATCTCCTCGGGATCGAACCTGTAAGCTGGTTAGATTGGAACAATAGCACTAGGTATGATATCAACCTGAAATAGAGAAACAACAGAACTAGACAAAGAAGAGTTAAACTAGTTAGTATTTAAAAGTGCCTCTTTGTACGAACGTACAGTCATCGACCGTTTAAAATACAATATTCTTTCCAAATCACTCTTTTTTTCACAGTCACTTATTTCTCTCTCTTCTTTTCTCTCAATCTCTCTTTTGTTTCAACCTCACTCTTTTCAATCTCTCTTTTATTTTCAACCTCACTTTTATCTACTTCCTCTTTTCCACTCTCAATCTTTTGATCATTCTCTTTCTTTTGTACACTCTCTTACTTTTGATCACAATCTTTTTGTAAGTTCATTAGATCTTTATGGACTTGCTCGGGTGTCATCAGACAAAGAGCGACTCTTCTTTGATTGTGCACGAATGAATACTGATTCATAAAGCCGGTATGCTTCACATGCCTGTCATTTTGCCATAACCTTCCAAGTAACAAATGACAAGTATGCGTTGGAACTATATCGGATAGTATTTCATCTTCATATATGCCAATGTTAAAGGAAACTGACACTTGTTTATTCACCTCTACCTCTTCACAATCGTTGATCCCTTGTAACTTGTAAGGTTGAGGATATGCAACTATAGATAACCCTAACTTCTCCACCATTGTAGTGCTAGTAATGTTAGTACAAATATCATAATCAATTTTTACAATACATATCTTGTTTTGAACAAGAAACCTAGTATAAAAGATGTCATTTTGCTGCATTGTATCTTCCTTTTTAGCTTACACACTTGTAGCTTTTCTCATTACCAATGACTTTTCACGGGTAGCATAATCTTCTTCAACTTTTACCTCCTTCGGCTAAACTCGCTCCCTATGCGCCTTAGGAGTGTTTTATGCCTGCGACCAACATTCCTCTAATCCCTTACGAACCGCCTCCATGAGGTCCTCCTTTGCCTCCCTAGGTTGTACTCGCTCCCTCCTACGCTTCATAGACTTTTGAGGCTGCTCCCTACGTCTATGATAAAATCTATTACAATGCCTCTCATACTCCTCCCCCCATGTTCTTTTTCGTTTATCCATGAAAGAATCCATACGAACTCTTGATTTCATTTTTAATGACTCCTCATAGCCAAACATGTTTGCTGTAAAATTAGGGTTAGAAAATAATAATTCCTCACACACTCCCTTACGTGTTTCGCTCAAATAATGAATCACTCAATTTCGCTCGTGTATACACTCAATGTTAGCTTTTACCCTCTAATAATCTCACCACTCTTACCTTTTTCCTCTCAAGTATTCCCTCTTATAGGTTCTTTTTGAATTCACCAAACAAGAATCACAGTTTCGTATTTCAATTAAACAAGAACTTATCAATAACAAATTAGCAAGATATGAGTCTCGGACTACCAACAAGTTACTGGTTGACTCCTTGTATGCCTTTAAATTTTTGGGAAAGCTAGTTAGGCTTGTAGAATTTTATGGCTTTGCTTGTTTAGAATTGATGATGACGTATTCGAATGTGAGAATGGTTGATAGCTGCAGATTTGAAACAATGATTGAAGCTGCGAATTTGGGTTAGCACAAAACAATAATATGCATATATCTTTTTATTTTTATTTTTTATAGATGAACAAGAAATTTAAAGGATGGATAACCCGCTAGAAAACTTAGCTGTAACGACCCCAAAATTCCTACAAATCAACCCTCGATCTCGGTCATTATCAATACATTTTTATTCTGACTTTACATCATTAATCAATATTAAACTTAATAAAATGCGGAATAATTTTAACTTTTCAGTTTTCTTTCTTTGTTTTTCCTGAATCATAACCTTTATCATTTATATATTCTAGAATCATATTTACTTTATGATTCACTTCATCAGAGTTATAATAAAATAAAACTTACTTCTAAGTTCAATACCCTTTATACATCGGATAAAATTAAATTTACAACTCAATACAAATTTTATAACTCAACATCTGCTAAATTTAATAGTTTACCAAATACATCATCCAGAACCTTAATCATGGTTTAAAATATAAATTTAAGCTAAAACAATTAATCTTCATGCATTATATCTGAATCATGCCATTCAAGCAGCACATAACGTTACCTTGAATCTTTAACCTGTAAAAGTGGTTATTTGCAAAAATGAGCTTGACAGCTCAGCAAAATCTAACAGTTTGCATGCATCACATAGTACATAGATAACATGCTCATCATCTAAATCATAAACATTTGGCTAAACATGTCATACATAATGATCAACACATATCAAGTAAAGATTGAGTTCCATAACTCAATCAGCATTCTTTACTCAACGAACGTAGTCATAATTTGACTTTGTCGTTTCATACTTGCAACATATATAAAATGCATCATGCTTTTACATCATAGATTTAAAACAGTTAATCATTTAGTTCACATAACAAATAGGAACTGAAAGACTTGCTTGGTTCATAGATTACTAATTACCATAATCAGCTTAAAATTATCTGCACCTCACGTATCCTACACAATATATAATTATGCACATCATTTATTAGTCACATAGCAACTTTGTGTTAACTCTACTTTACATTTCATAATCCTTCATTTTATTCTCTATTCAATTCTTAACTTAGAAATTAAGTCATCCTCATAATCTTTTCAGTTTATTACGTTCCACTTTAATCGACACTTAACATTTAGTTAAGTCTTAAACTTTTTCTTTACATCGCATTAGATGTATAATGTTTATTAACATTGCTTAAGTTACTCTTCGGCTTGTTACATTTTATGCTCGAGTCTTATAACTCACTAAATCCCAATGTTTAATCACCAACTGTGTGATTACAATGTGTTATTAAGTCTAATAACATGTTTTTCATTTCATTATAATCATTTATTAAGATTACATAGGCATTCCTATGATTGAACAATTAAAATTTCATTTCTGGGCAAATTTGGCTATCGGCGCTGCTGTGCCGGTTTTGTACTGGGACTCGGCGCTGCTGCGCCGGTCCAGGTTTCCAGTTAGTCGGGTAGGGTCGGCACTGCTGCGGTCGATTTATACTAGCAAGCGGTGCAGCTGCGCCGCTCATCAGACTCAGGTACTGACTTCGCGAATTGAGCACAAAACATCCCAAAAACTTCTAATTTCTTCATTATATCAACAAATTAGACACACCCAACTATTATAAACTTTATGAAACTTAAACCCAACATATACTAAATAATTTTAACAACATAAATCGCATAAACAACCAATTTAAAGACTCAAAAATCAATATTCATGCTAGTTTTGCAAACTTTTACAACTTTAGCGCAATCGATCACACGGATTCGTTATTCAACCAAATTGGTCCGTTCAACTTCCGTTGTTTTCGTTTTTCAACGCATAACAATAATCCATTATTAATTTACAGTTTCATGTATGCATTGACAATCAATTTTGACTCCAAAGTAAGCCAAAATATACATATTCAACCAAAAACTAAATTCTTTATTTTAAACATGTTTTCCATGGATTGATAACTCCAAAATTGTATATAAACACTATATAACCAATTAAACATGTTCATAAACATATACAAACAACATCTCATCAAATCATCAACCAAAATCCATTTTAAAGAAAATTCAAGGAATAGAAAATTAATAACTTAAAACTAGGTTTTTACCTTTGATTCTTTCTTAGATTATCTAGATACATGATAAAAATTGCTTGCTTGCTCTTCTTCTTTGATTTTCAAAATATTCTTCTCAATTTCTCTCTTCCTCTCCTCTTTTCTTTGTTTTTAGCCTTATGAAACTAACTGATGAAAAGAACGTGATTTTGTTAGGAGGTTTCATCAGTTAAGAAAACCAAAGGCCACAAGACCATGTTTGGCATCAACTCAAAAATCCTCTTTTCTCTTTATTTTAATAATCCTTCCTACCATATGATATTTTGTCACACCTATTAAATTTTAATTAAGCTTATTATATTAATAAATCTAATTAAACTTATTAATAATGCTAATTAAAACCTTACTGACCAAATTATAATTCAATTTAGTCAAACTATAATTTTATTAAATAAATCATTTTATTTAATAAAACATTAATCCTCTAATTTAATTATTTAATTAAATTATAAAATTCTCATCACATTAGCGTACTAAAATACGCACCAACACTTCACACACAAATATATTCACATCAATTTACTATTTTAATTAAGTGAATTACTCACATTATTTATGAAACTTAATTCACAATAATTTCCATTGTCCACAAGACATAACAATCAAATTATATTATTTCCCAATATAATTTTAACTTAATTAAATTAACTAATATTATTCAACTAATTTCCTTTTCATGACGATTTCATTTAATCTTTTCAATGGTTTAATTAACTATTAAACCATTTTTTCTTAAATACATGAATATATAATTTCCTTCACACCGAACCATATATTTCACAATATGAAACACATATATACACATACTCAAACTCAAAAACGTCTCATAATAAGAATTTTATTTATTAAATTCTTATTTAATAATTTCTAAAAATCCGGGTTGTCACATCCTTCCCCCTTATAAGGATTCCATCCTCGGAATCAACGAAACCTCCCTTACTCGGTTTCCATCGAACCTCCTTCAAAAGTTTTATTATAGAATAACTTCAACGTATTACCTTAATACAGGTTCTATATTTTTTCTATTTCACTTGTTCCTCTCAACAATTCTTGAAGGTGTTTATTTCATAACCTTTACTTAGACTTAATCATAGTTAAGTATTACATATTCTTTAACTCGTTCATTACCTTCTTGAGAATCATTATTATATACTCAACTTATAAACACTCGGAATATTACATTCAACCCTTCTTATAAGAATTTTTTTCTCGAAATTTTGACTTACTAATATTCGTTCATTCCATCTATCAAAATGGACTTTACGTTATTCTCTACTTATTCATTGGGTTCTACAACCAAATTCTTTCTTAAAGGATCTTTCTGAGATCATCGCATTCTTCACATCTTCCTCTTCTAAAAATTTCTCATCATTACTCATCATCAGCTAAATTTATCGCTTCCCTTTCTGGAATTTTATTTCTTTCTTGGATTTATTATAGTTTGTTTAATTTACTGTTGGTCAATTTAACAGTCGATAAACACACATGTGCAAGTATACACGGTCCATAAGTAATATATGATCAGATATGAGTCGAACCCACAGGGAATTGTGACGAATAATAACCAAGTACCAATCATATATCAATTTGATCTAATTTAAACGATTAAGGTTTGATTTTTTGTTGATTGGTTGAGTTCACAAGTCAAGTAATGAATAAAATGTGGTAAAATATCAAGATAGAAAGGTCTAAGATTACAATTTCCCCCAACACGTCATTTGAATCTCCTAACTCTCTCTTTTCAATCAGTTATATCATACGAATTGACAACCGAGAAATCAAAACTACATAAGAGCCTCTGTCGATGGTCAATCACGAATCTTCCTAAGCGGTGCATAGGTATATATCTATCTTATACACTATCAAGAGACTAATTTTAGGAATGATTAATAGACACGTGTCACCAAATCTAATTAATCGTCCCCTCAATTACCAACTTTCACATCGGAAGTCATTAAGATTAGATTCTCAATTGGTTGCATGCGGTAATTAGGTATATATCTATCCCAACTACTATCAAGATACCTATTATTGTAGATAATTAATAAGACACACGTCACTTAATCCGATCAATAACCCACAACAATCCATACTCTCGCATGTTATCATAACTAGGTCTTAACCTATAATCCATTTATCAAGTTCATATAGGTTTCCAAGGTAATTACGGGCCAAGCAATTAATCTAGAAAGCAAAGGTTATGATAATCAATTCACAAATGAATAACTAAAATCAATAGAGAGAGAATTCAATTCAATTTAAGTGTTGGGTTCCATTGCAATCTTAGAATAGAAGGTTAGTTTATGATAGCTACAATAAACATCAATTTCAATTTATACATTGTCAAATTCGAATTACAAAGGAGTAGAAAATCTAGAAATGAAACCACTTTTGAAGTTGTTCAGCTGTTGTTCCTTGGGTTGCTGTTGGTTTCTAGCTCTCCTCCTTAGTTTTGCAATTCTTGTTGACTGAGTTCCTTGGCTTGTGGCTTGATTCAGCTTGATTTGCATCCTTTAGCCTTGTTGTTTGATGTATTTGTAACCTCCCTCTCCCTAGATAGCTAATATGAAGAATAGAAGAGATTATATATAGCCTCATACAAGAAACCCTAGCCAAAATCGGACAAAATAGAGCTCAGATCGCACTATAGCAATGTCAAAACGCACTCAATCCCGACTTGGCACAGCCTCCGTGGTCTGCGCGGAGGCTTCCGTGACCTCCCTGGTTGCTGGCGCAACCTCCGTGATTTGCACGGAGGCCTCCGTGACCTCCCTGGATGCTGGCGCAGCCTCCGTGATTTACACGGAGGCCTCCGTGGCCTGCTGTAGCTGGTGCCTATGTCAGTACTCATGTGGCTTGGCCGACGTCGTGCATGCCCAAAGCGCAAATGTCATTAACTTCAATATCGAGCGTCGCCAAACGCTAATTTCTAAAATAATACCAACCAAGCACGGATAACTAGCCACGGACATTAAGACATTACAACCACGATCCGGACGACATTTATTTCAATCCCTACAGAACACAATAAACATACATGAAAGCAATAGAAAACACATAAAAGTAATATAAAACCACAATATCTAAAAGTAACATAAAAATACACTAAAACCATCTAAAATACCCACGGACTTACAAATTATCAAGGCCAAAGGTACCCAAATTATGTGTATAAAACACATTCATCAAATACCCCCAAACTTAAATCTTTGCTTATCCTCAAGCAAGAATAACAAATAAACACTAACAACAGAAATAGACACTAAACGTAAAACATAATGCGACAAATGTGAAATCGACTCAGAAATTGCCTCAAAGATAAAAGATCAAAAAGGAACTCAAAAGCAACGCAACGTTACATTTTAACAAAGCTACTAGGCTCACAACTATTCAAGATCCTTGCATTGTGTGTGTGTGTGTGCCATCTATTTATACGAGTTAGGATCAAGCTAACGCATGCACTCAAATTTATGAAGGATTATACTATAACTCTGCAAACTCAACAATAAATCAATCAAGACAATCATATAAGAGAGGGGTCCCAAGGGAATTTATTTAAATAATAAGTAACAACATTGGTGAGTGCGTTTTACGCTCCATCTCACCTTAAACTATAATCATGACCGTGCAATGTCTAATTACATTAGGCTATTCAGAGCTACCCATGTAACGAGTGTTTGATCAATGACTCCTAAGCCAGATGGCTTTAGGGCACTAGGTGTAGAACACCCCTAAGGATCTATTAACTCGAGTAACAAAGGCCATGTAATTAAACTTAGTCAATATAAAGTTACCAATCATTATATGCACCTTCTTCTTTTTCTTTTTCTTTCTCTTTTTTTTATCGTTCCCCCAAACTTATATGAAAGTCTAGAAATAGCACAAAAAGCTGGTGAAGTGAGTTTAGTAAATTTTAAGGATAATCTCCCAAGTAGTTAAGTACATGAGATTTCGCAATACTAACTAGATAAACAAACAAGTCGTGTGCGCGAAGATTTTGAAGGACCCATGAAGAGAGTGATTAGCCAAGATGTTAAAAAGTAACTAAGCAAAAAGTAACTAAGCATGCTCAAGATTTCCCTTTAGCTAAAAACACAAGAACCAGCAAAATATCATTGGCCATTCTTGTAGCACAACACGACTTAGACGAAATAAAATACTAAATTACACTACCAAAAATAAAATACTAAATTACACTACCACCCCCAAACTTAAAATAAACATAGTCTTCGATGTTATAATAGACAGAATTTAAACAGAGAACTTCACTTTGTGGGTCAGGCATCGCCCGGATCAGTGGTCACGTCATCACCCGAATCGAGGTCATATGCCGGGAACATCGGTGCCATAGGAAATGTTACTGCATTTGGATCAAAGTTGAACCCACTATTGTTGATCACCCGTGTCATAGCTGTGTTAAAATCTGAAGTGTAGTTGCATAAATAGTTGACCTGCTGCATGGTGTGACCAATGCGGCGGGACTGACGCCTAGAATCCCGACGCCGGTCTTGAGCCTCCCTCTACAACTCAGCTTTCAACTCCTGGTTCTCGTGACGGAGCTCACGTATCTCGGCGATGAGTAAAGCCATTGAGGAGCTAGATGGCACGGTATCCGCGCTATGAAGTGACTCCTCGACTTCATGAGACTGCTCCGGTAATATGTATCCGGCGCCTCGAGGGTCCGATTCCCCGCCGCTCCAAACCTTATATAGTCGCATTGTGCGACTATCAGTTTGTGCCATAGGATACTGCACTATCTCGTCTACCCCACAGGCGACCTTCGTCGTTTTGCATAGTCCACAAATCAGAGAGGGATGTGGTAGCCCGCCCGTAGACTTTCCCTTAACCGTTTGGAGAATAGAGTTGTGTATCATTCTTCCCACGTTGATACTCCTACCCATAACTATTGCAAAAAGAATCACCGCACGGGTTTTGATCACTTCAAACACATGTGTGGTTGGCCACAATTTGGCACAAAGGAAGTACAGCCAAGCCTTGCCATATCTGCTGAGGTTTTCGTGCTTAAAATGCACAGCCTCGCCGTCCTTGCTAGTCCACTGAGCCCCAGGCCGACATAAGGTTGTAATGACCTCATCCAAATTTTGGTGCTTGGTTTTATACTCGGTGTACCCATCAATGCCCTGGATCTTAGGGAGACCATAATAAGCGTTGATGTTTTTCCTGCTAAATGATACTCCCTTGCCCTGCACCATAACCACATCATCTTCGGCCTCTAGGGCGTTTGCGTAGAATTACCTCACAATGGCCACAACAGCTGGCTCGGGCTAAGCTACAAAGGTCTTTCAACCCCTTTCCTCGATTATGCACGAGACCTGGTAGTCCTCAGTCTCATGCGGCATTAAGCCTCTATCTGGAATCAATGATTTAATAGCCATGATATTGTGGTAGCATTCTAAGGTGGCCTCACTTACAAACCTCTTCTTATCGTAAGCTTTTGATGCTCTAAGGGTTGAAGTTTCCCCCTTCTGTCTTTTGGATGCCATGCCAAGTCAAAATCACAAGAAGAATATCCCAAAAATCCAAGAGTCTCACTTAGGCAATCTGTAAAACACCTAGTGTGCACCTCCAAATTTCACAACAATATATCCACTTTAAGCAAAGTCCAACCCTCCACAAAGCAATGCAATGGGAGAAATATACCACTCCTGCACTTAATTTCCACCCAACACAGTTCCAAGACAAGCAAAAATTAAGTTTGGAAAACAATTACCTTGGCTTGGAAAAATTTTTAGAAAACCTTAGAAGAATTACAATGCTTGATGAATTCTTGGTGTGGAAGATGAAATTGTAGTTGAATCCGTGCAATAGGATGATTAATAGAGGTATATGGTGATAAAAATTGAAATTGTGAAAATCCCCCACAATTAGCTCTCAAGTTCGCAGGAGAGAGACATGAGAATGGTTGGGAAATGTCGCGCCTGGTTGCATTTAAAATCTGGAACCCGCGCCTAGCGCAGCCCCGCCAAAATGGGCACAGCCCTGCTGAGGGCCCTACATGCCGGCGCAGCCTTGCTGCTGTTGGGCGAGGCCCTGCTGATGGCTGATGCCGCGCGCGCGCCTGTGCGCGCCTGGCTTCCTTGCTGCTGCCTTGTGCCAGCCTACTCGTGCAGTTATGCAATGGCATGGCTGCCTTGAAACAAAAACCCAACAGTGCACCTACAAGCAATTAGTGAAATTGACTAAATTAAAAACAATAAATGACAATAACATCAAATAAAATTAAGAACAATAATTTAATGATAACACAACCCCCTTTTTTTTGAATAAAAATAATTTAACTTAAACCATAAAATAAAACATTAGGTTGCCTCCCAATTAGCGCTTGAGTTAAAGTCCTCAGCCTGACTATACCCCTTCATATCGGATCGACGAGACTAATTGAGGTCTTTTGGCGCTCGATGTCGCCACCCAATAGTGCTTAATTCTTTGTCCGTTCACCTTGAACAATTGGTTTGTCTTATCATCCCGCAATTTAATTGCACCATGCGGAAAAACATGATTGATATAAAATGGCCCTGACCATCTTGATTTGAGTTTACCGGGAAATAGCTTTAACCGAGAATTATAAAGTAGGACAGGTTGTCCAACCTCAAACTTTCGATCGATTATCTTCTTGTTGTGCCACCTCTTGACCTTCTCCTTATAGAGCTTTGCATTCTCATAGGAGTGGAGACGGAACTCTTCCATCTCATTGAGTTGCAAGAGGCGTTTCTCTCCCGCAGCATTCAAGTCAAAATTTAGCCTCCGGATGGCCCAATAAGCACTATGTTCTAGTTCCACCGGAAGGTGACATGCTTTCCCATACACAAGCTGATATGGTGACATCCCGATAGGAGTTTTATATGCCGTCATATATGCCCATAAGGCGTCATCAAGCTTCAATGACCAGTCTTTTCTATTCGGGTTCACAACCTTCTCTAAAATCCTTTTCACTTCTCTATTAGATACCTCCACCTGACCACTTGTTTGAGGATGATAGGTCGTGGCAATTTTATGGGTCACCCCATATTTAGCAAGAAGGGCATTAAAGTTCTTGTTACAAAAGTGCGACCCTTCATCGTTAATTATTGCTCGCGGAGTTCCAAATCTTGTGAAAATATTTTTTCGAAGGAACTTCAGCATAACCTTGGCATCATTGGTGGGCGTCGTGGCTGCTTCAACCCATTTTGACACGTAATCTACAGCCACAAGGATATACAAATTGTTGAACGAAGAAGAAAACGGACCCATAAAGTTAATACTCCATACGCCAAAGATCTCAACCTCTAGGATTGTGGTTAGTGGCATCTCATGACGCCTGGAAATGTTCCCCACTCTTTGACATCGATCGCATTTCAGCACAAACACATGGGCATCCTTGAACAGCGTTGGCCAATAAAAACCCGACTGAAGTACTTTTGCCGATGTTCTCTCTCCACCATAATGTCTTCCAAAAGCTAAAGCATGACACTGTTGCAAAACACGTCCCATTTCAGATTGAGGTACGCATTTTCTGATCAGCTGGTCTGCACATTGCTTAAACAAAAATGGTTCATCCCAAAAATAGTGATTCACATCATGCAGGAACTTCCTTTTCTGTTGATAGCTCAGCTCGGGCGGTAGCACATGACTCACCACATAATTAACATAGTCAGTATACCATGGCACTTCATGTGTGATGGCAAAAAGTTGCTCATCGGGCAAAGATTCATTGATCATGACATCATCTCCCACCTCACGGTCTGCATTTCCCAGCCTTGACAGGTGATCCGCCACTTGATTCTCGGTTCCCTTCTTATCTCAAATCTCAAGATCAAACTCTTGAAGCAATAAAACCCATCGAATCAAGCGTGGCTTTGCATCCTTCTTTGCTATCAAGTACTTTATGGCTGAATGATCCGTGTACATAATGACCTTGGTGCCAATGAGATAAGCACGAAATTTGTCGAAGGCATAGACAATAACAAACAATTCCTTCTCCGTTATTGTATAATTAAGTTGTGCTCCAGTTAGTGTCTTGCTAGCATAATAGATCACATGAAACACCTTGTCCTTGCGATGGCCCAAAACAGCACCAATTGCAAAGTCACTAGCGTCGCACATTAATTCAAATGGAAGATTCCAATCCGGGGCCATGATAATAGGAGCATTTACAAGCTTTTTCCTTAGTAGCTCAAAAGCCTCTAAACATGCATGATCGAAGACAAATGGAGTGTCTTTCTCAAGGAGGCTACACAGCGGTTTTGTAATTTTGGAAAAATCTTTAATAAACCGCCTATAAAATCCAGCATGTCCAAGAAAACTGCGAATGCCCTTGACGTTGGTTGGTGGAGGAAGTTTCTCAATGGTCTCAATCTTGGCCTTATCAACCTCCAGCCCCTTTGAAGACACTCTATGCCCCAAAATAATGCCTTCTTGCACCATGAAGTGGCATTTCTCCCAATTTAGCACCAAATTTGTTTCAACACATCGTTTCAGCACTTTCACAAGGTTTTCAAGGCATAAGTCGAATGAATCTCCAAAAATCGAAAAATTATCCATGAAAACCTCCAATCCTTGCTCAACCATATCGGACAATATTGCCATCATACATCTTTGGAAAGTAGCGGGTGCGTTGCATAGCCCAAACGACATTCTTCTGAAAGCAAATGTCCCATATGGACAAGTGAATGTCATTTTCTCTTGATCTTCGGGGGCAATAACAATTTGGTTATAGCCCGAATATCCATCTAAGAGACAATAGAATTCATGTCCCGCCAACCTGTCTAGCATTTGATCAATGAATGGAAGCGGGAAATGATCCTTGCATATAGCCTTGTTCAACCTCCTGTAGTCCATGCAAACTCTCCATCCGGTGACAGTTCTAGTTGGGATCAACTCGTTGTTTTCATTAGTAACCACTGTCATGCCTCCCTTCTTTGGAACACATTGCACTGGACTGACCCATGGACTGTCTGAGATGGGATAAATGATGCCAGCATCGAGCAATTTGATAATTTCCTTCTTGACCACCTCCTTCATGATGGGGTTCAATCTGCATTGATGCTCAACCACAGGTTTGGCCTCATCCTCCAATATAATCTTGTGCATGCAAAATGCAGGGCTAATTCCCTTGATGTCGGTAATAGACCAACCTAGAGCTGTTTTGTACTCCCGTAGCACTCTTAGCAATTTATTTTCCTGCACATCATCAAATGAAGCAGACACAATAACAGGCAAAGTACTAGCATTACCCAAATACGCATACCTCAAGTGGATAGGCAATGGTTTGAGCTCCAAGGTGGGTGGCTCCTCCCATGAGGATTTTGTAATGGCACTAGAACTTCTCAATCTATCTAACGGTTCAAACTGTTGCTTATACTTGATAAAACGTGGGGGAACATTCAGTACATTCACCATCTCATTAAGAAAAAGAGGTTCACTCTCAAGTGATTCTCCCAGCAATTCTTCAAAAGGGTTAACTAGATAATTTGATGTGAACACCTCATCCACCGTTTCGTCAATCAAGTCCATCCTGAAGCATTCATCCTGCACGTTAGGAAACTTCATTGCTTTAAAAACATTAAAAGTTACCTCTTGGACTTGGACACGCATGGTTAGCTCTCCTTTTTGCACATCAATCAAAGTTTTGCCCGTGGCTAAGAATGGTCGTCCAAGGATAATAGGTATCTCCCTATCTTCTTCAAAATCAAGGACAATGAAATCTGCTGGAAAAATAAACTTGTCCACCTTGACAAGCACATCTTCCACTATGCCTCTTGGGTATGTGAGAGACCTATCCGCAAGTTGCAATGTAACATTTGTAGGTTTTGCCTCACTTAATCCCAGCTGTTGATAAATTGAGAGTGGCATTAGATTGATGTTTACCCCCAAATCACATAGGGCCTTGCTAAAGAATTGGTTACCAATTGTATAAGGAATTATGAAACTCCCCGGATCTTTCAACTTTGGTGGTAACTTTCTTTGTAAAACAACACTACATTCTTCGGTTAGTACCACCGTCTCAAACTCCTCAAGCCTTCTCTTTCTTAACAAGATTTCTTTCATGAACTTCACATAACTAGGCATTTGTTCCAATGCCTCAGCGAATGGTATATTTATGTGCAATTTCTTAAAACCTTCCAAGAACTTAGAGAATTGCTTATCCAACTTTATTTTCTGCTGACGTTGTGGAAACGGGCATGGTGGATACATAGGGTCTTGCTTGCTCCCCTCTGGTTTTGGCACTGGCTCATTTTCCTTCTTTTCTACTTATTTTCTCTTTTCTTCCTCTTTCTCCTCATTCACATCCTCAATCACTGTTTCTGATGGAACATCATTCACAACTTCCGGTAGTTCCTTCCCACTTCTCAAAGTCACAGCCTTGCAATGTTCCTTACCTTCTCTCTTCGGGTTGACTTCAGTGTCACTAGGTAAGGCACCAGGAGGATGGATAGTCATAGCACTAGCTATTTATCCTAGCTGAAGCTCTAGATTCTGTATCGAAGCGCTGTTTTGTGCAACTATTTGAGCCAATAAATCATCCCCACTGGGCTTTTTCTCCTGTTGTGGCAAGGGTGGATTTGAGGCTTGTTGGTGTGATTAGGGTTGATGATGTGGTTGAGTTTGAAATCCTGGAGGATATTGATGCCTAGGAGCTGAATATTGGTTTTGGGTGTTGTTGCTGTTACTCCAAGAGAAATTTGGGTGATTTCTCCATCCAGGATTGTAGTGATTGGAGTGAGGGTTGTTTTGCTGTCTATTGTAATTACCAACGAACTGTACGGATTCTGCATTGATTGCACATTGCTCAGTAGGATGATTCCCAATACACAACTCACAGGTTTCAGAAATGCTCTGCACAGATTGAGTTCTTAAAATTTTCACTTCCTTTGTAAGCGCGGCTAGCTGTGCGGCTATTGTAGTGAAAGGATCAACCTCGAATTTTCCTGCTGCCTTTTGTAGCATTTTCCTCTCCGAAGGCCATTGATAAATATTGGCAGCCATGGTTTCCAATAATTTATAGGCATCCGCAAAACTCTTTCCCATTAAACTACCACCTGCAGCTGCGTCGACACTTGATCGAGTGGCATTGGTCAACCCGTTATAGAAGATCTCAACTTGCAACCATTGAGGCAAACCATGATGTGGACATCTCCTTATTAGATCTTTGAATCGTTCCCAAGCTTCATACAAGGACTCAGGATCATATTGAACAAACGAAGTGATGTCATTCCTCAATCTTGCAGTTTTTACGGGTGGGAAGAACTTTGCCAAAAATTTCTGGGCTAAGTCATCCCATTTGGTAATCGAGCCCGAAGGAAGCGAATGCAACCAGCTCTTTGCCTTGTCACGAAGCGTGAAAGGAAATAATCGGAGTCTAATTGTATCAGCAGTAACTTGAGTGTACTTGAATGTGTCACAAATTTCCACAAAACTCACCAAATGAGCATTTGGGTGGTTATTGGGCAACCCATTAAACTGCAAACAGTTTTGGACCATTTGGATGGTGCCTGGCTTAATTTCGAAGTGGGTGGCCTCAATGGCTGGCCTAGAAATGCTTGAGTGCAAATCTATGACAAGAGGCATGGCATACTCCCTCAACGATTTAGGCTCCTCCTCAGCCATGGTATTTTGATTGGGTACACCCCGAACTTTGTCTCTTCGTAGTCGTCGAATATTTCTCTCGATCTCGGGATCACAAGGAATTAACTCAAGACCACGTGAGCATGGCATACAAATCAAGAATACCTATAAAACAAAATTAAAGCAAAATGAAAATTATATACAAGTCTAAAAAGAGACCAAGTCGATTGAAATCGATATTGGTGTAATTATTAGAGAACAATTCCCCAGTAACGGCGCCAAAAACTAGTTGGTCAATTTAACAGTCGATAAACACATACGTGTAAGTATACACGGTTCACAAGTAATATATGATAATATATGAGTCGAACCCATAGGGAATTGTGACGAATAATAACCAAGTACCAATCGTATATCAATTTGATCTAATTTAAACGATGAATATTTGATTGTTTGTTGATTGGTTGAGTTCACAAGTCAAGTAATGAATAAAATGCGGTAAAATATCAAGATAGAAAGGTCTAAGATTACAATTTCCCCCAACACGTCATTTGAATCTCCTAACTCTCTCTTTTCAATCAGTTATATCATACGAATTGACAACCGAGAAATCAAAACTACATAAGAGCCTCTGTCGATGGTCAATCACGAATCTTCCTAAGCGGTGCATAGGTATATGTCTATCTTATACACTATCAAGAGACTAATTTCAAGAATGATTAATATACACGTGTCATCAAATCTAATTAATCGTCCCCTCAATTACCAACTTTCACATCGGAAGTCATTAAGACTAGATTCTCAATTGGTTGCATGCGGTAATTAAGTATATATCTATCCCAACTACTATCAAGATACCTATTATTGCAGATAATTAATAAGACACACGTCACTTAATCCGATCAATAACCCACAACAATCCATACTCTCGCATGTTATCATAACTAGGTCTTAACCTATAATCCATTCGTCAAGTTCATATAGGTTTCCAAGGTAATTACGGGCCAAGCAATTAATCTAGAAAGCAAAGGTTATGATAATCAATTCACAAATGAATAACTAAAATCAATAGAGAGAGAATTCAATTCAATTTAAGTGTTGGGTTCCATTGTAATCTTAGAATAGAAGGTTAGTTCATGATAGCTACAATAAACATCAATTTCAATTTATACATTGTCAAATTCGAATTACAAAGGAGTAGAAAATCTAGAAATGAAACCACTTTTGAAGTTGTTCAGTTGTTGTTCCTTGGGTTGTTGTTGGTTTCTAGCTCTCCTCCTTAGTTTTGCAATTCTTGTTGACTGAGTTCCTTGGCTTGTGGCTTGATTCAGCTTGATTTGCATCCTTTAGCCTTGTTGTTTGATGTATTTGTAACCTCCCTCTCCCTAGATAGCTGATATGAAGCATAGAAGAGATTATATATAGCCTCATACAAGAAACCCTAGTCAAAATCGGACAAAATGGAGCTCAGATCGCACTATAGCAATGTCAAAACGCACTCAATCCCGACTTGGCACAGCCTCCGTGGTCTGCGTGAAGGCTTCCGTGACCTCCCTGGTTGCTGGCGCAACCTCCGTGATTTGCACGGAGGCCTCCGTGACCTCCCTAGATGCTGGCGCAGCCTCCGTGGTAGTCACGGAGGCCTCCGTGAGAATCGCGGAGGCCTCCGTGGCCTGCTGTAGCTGGTGCCTATGTCAGCACTCATGTGGCTTGGCCGACGCCGTGCATGCCCAGAGCGCAAATGTCATCAACTTCAATATCGAGCGTCGCCAAACGCTAATTTCTAAAATAATACCAACCAAGCACGGATAACTAGCCACAGACATTAAGGCATTACAACCACGATCCGGATGACATTTATTTCAATTCCTACAAAACACAATAAACATACATGGAAGCAATAGAAAACACATAAAAGTAATCTAAAACCACAATATCTAAAAGTAACATAAAAATACACTAAAACCATCTAAAACACCTATAGACTTACAAATTATCAAGGCCAAAGGTACCCAAATTGTGTGTATAAAACACATTCATCATTTACTTATCACCACATGACGCATTCTACAACTTACCTCTTTCTAAGGAATATCCTCCTTTCCACTTCCACCTTTCAAATAGCAAGAATCTTCCACAATTGATCAATAATTGGGAGGCAATATGAATAACTCAGAAACTTAAAAGATTCATTCAAAAACTTTCAATATCATGCTGAGTAGTCGTAAAGACTTGAACCTTGTCATAGGTTAATATATATTTCTACTGTAACCTTTAACGGTCAAAAAACTATGGACTATCTCTTCTCGTACTCCAGGTGATCAGCCTTCCGTACTATATATTGTGCACATACATATTATTGTTATTATGTAGCCCCCATTACAGGGTTGATTCACCTCAGACTTAATACAAATTCTGCACCAGAACAATTTGGTTTGGCATAAACTCTCAAAGAACTCTTGAATTTAATAAACATCTTTCAACAGTCGTTTAGCCGAATCAATTAGCTTAGACCTTGAACAACAATTCGGACATCAGTCAAAATATTTTTAGCTAACTCAATTGGCATATCTTTTCATAGCTTAAAAGAAAACCAAAATTCTTGTATGACGTCATGATACCGTACCGTATATACAGCCCGTTTGAAGATTCCGTCATTTTGTGACTTTGTCATACTGCATCATACCATAGTGGGCTGACGATCCTTAGATCACATCCAACACTGGGTTAATTTGCATTGATGACTCCATCATATGTCATTCTACACCAGATTCCATGATGCATTGATGACTATTTAAAAATACATTTTGATATTTTAAATTATTTTTGTCTAGCCGAAACAAATAGCGTAGACTCTTCTTTAAATAGTTCAAAACCATTGAAAAAAAATTATTTTTGGTGTTATCATGCCGCAACAGGTAACGATGCACATTAGTGCGAATTTGGCTTGATATCAAAAAATTTAAAGTCTAGCATAGCTAGAAGATTTGGAATACCTATGCTTCTACCATCAACTTCAATTTCTCCAATGATCCATTGCTTAATAATTCTATCTATTTCTATCATCTTTAAAGCTTACTATACTAAAAATCCTCAATTCTTCATCCACAACCTTTCTATACTCTAGTATAATTCATCAAACATACCACACGTTATGAGTTTAGGAACTTACCACAATCATATGGGTTTAGGAACTTATCCTAGTCAGACCAAAATCGTCTATTCGCTGAGGGGTTCCACCATACGATTATGAGTCACAAACTTACCATACGTATGAGTTTAAAGAACTCGCACCTAATCTTAATATTCTCTAACTATCAAATATAAATATGAGAAAAGAATCACCTTCTCGTCATATGTATAGTGATAGCACGATACTAACATTGCAATGATTTGTCAATATAGGAAGCTAAGTGGTTGTCAAACCAAGCACAAATTCCCCGCTCATACAAGGAATTGTACAACTCAGCCACTAACATGAGTCCTCAATTAAAATCCCACATAATTCTAACTTGCTCTTAACTTACTCTTTGTTCAATACGAAATTTCTGTATTTCATCATTCATAACTCCTCGTGAGTTTATCTCGTACTATTACATAGTACCATCTCTTTATAGCATCATGCTACAATTATCCAATCATTTTAGATTATCTGTCATTTTACAACTTAAACAGATCACATCGTAATCTTATTCTATCATCAACTCTTCTTACGATTCTTTCTTTTCTTATGATTATCTCATCCTACGATCTTCTTTATTCTTTTCTTTAAACATGTTGTCTGATGATTAATTAACTCAGGTGTTCCCTGATCTTTTAGCTCTTCAGGTTCTTCTTTGAACCTAATCATTTTATCATAATCTTGTCTCATATGAACTCTCTAAACTCTATTTGAGTTTATTGTTATCATTTATATTATTCTCATCTTATAGACATCGTCTATCCATTAACACCATCTTTATTACTGGAGTCAGGTAACTCTTGTTTCTCATCTTTCATAACTCTTCAAGATTCTTCGTTGAATCTTCTTGTTTATATACCAATTCTTCCTTTAAGAATCTCTAACTTCATTCATATTGTTTAATATTTTATTCGAGTTTTCTTCTCGCCATTCTCATCTTCTTCTTATAACGTTTCTAGGACTTAACTCATCCTATATATCTACATATGTGATAGGAATCATTTTTTTTTATCAAATGTATCCATATTTCTATACTCGGTACACATCGAGTCTCTAACAGTGTTCAGTATAATACCTGAGTGGTTTCCCACAAACAAGCAACAAACTAGTTTCCGTCTCGTCTACACTGTCTTTCACAGCGAGTTAGATTGGTTGCTAGTTCATATTAACATCCGCTCTCTGAAGGAATTGTTTAGCCTAGATACCATACATCAACCATTAAAGAGTACGATTATACCATAACTATACTTAACTTATTATTCTCATCTTTTTTTTTCTTTTTTATTCCTCACTACAATCATAGTCTAAGGTACTCTTACCTAAAGTGTATAACCTATCAGCTCTAATACCAATTGTAACGACCCCACAATTCCTACAAATCGACCCTCGACCTCGGTCGTTATTAATACATCTTCATTCTTACTTTACATCATTAATCAATATTAAACTTAATAAAATGCGAAATAATTTTAACTTTTCAGTTTTCTTTCTTTGTTTTCCCTGAATCATAACATTTATTATTTATATATTCTAGAATTATATTTACTTTATGATTCACTTCATCAGAGTTATAATAAAATAAAACTTACTTCTAAGTTCAATACCCTTTATACATCGCATAAAATTAAATTTACAACTCAATACAAATTTTATAACTCAACATCTGCTAAATTTAATAGTTTACCAAATACATCATCCAGAACCTTAATCATGGTTTAAAATATAAATTTAAGCTAAAACAATTAATCTTCATGCATTATATCTGAATCATGTCATTCAAGCAGCACATAACGTTACCTTGAATCTTTAACCTGCAAAAGTGGTTATTTGCAAAAATGAGCTTGACAGCTCAGCAAAATCTAACAGTTTGCATGCATCACATAGTACATAAATAACATGCTCATCATCTAAATCATAAACATTTGGCTAAACATGTCATACATAATGATCAACACATATCAAGTAAAGATTGAGTTCCATAACTCAATCAGCATTCTTTACTCAACGAACGTAGTCACAATTTGACTTTGTCGTTTCATACTTGCAACATATCTAAAATGCATCATACTTTTACATCATAGATTTAAAACAGTTAATCATTTAGTTCACATAACAAATAAGAACTGAAAGACTTGCCTGGTTCGTAGATTACCAATTACTATAATCAGCTTATAATTATCTGCACCTCACGTATCCTACACAATATATAATCATGCACATCATTTATTAGTCACATAGCAACTTTGTGTTAACTCTACTTTACATTTTATAATCCTTCATTTTATTATCTATTCAATTCTTAACTTAGAAATTAAGTCCTCCTTATAATCCTTTCAGTTTATTACGTTCCACTTTAATCGACACTTAACATTTAGTTAAGTCTTAAACTTTTTCTTTACATCACATTAGATGTATAATGTTTATTAACATTGCTTAAGTTACTCTTCGGCTCGTTACATTTTATGCTCGACTCTTATAACTCACTAAATCCCAACGTTTAATCACCAACTGTGTGATTACAATGTGTTATTAAGTCTAATAACATGTTTTTTATTTCATTATAATCATTTATTAAGGTTACATAGGCATTCCTATGATTGAACAATTAAAATTTCATTTCTGGGCAAATTTGGCTATCGGCTCTGCTGCGCCGGTTTTGTACTGGGACTCGGCGCTGCTGCGCTGGTCTGGGTTTCCAGTTAGTCGGGTAGGGCTGGCGCTGCTGCAGTCGATTTGTACTAGCAAGCGGCGCAGCTGCGCCGCTCATCAGACTCAGGTACTGACTTTGCGAATTGAGCACAGAATATCCCAAAACTTCCAATTTCTTCATTATATCAACAAATTAGACACACCCAACTATTATAAAACTTTATGAAACTTAAACCCAACATATACTAAATAATTTAACAACATAAATCGCATAAACAACTAATTTAAAGACTCAAAAATCAATATTCATGCTAGTTTTGCAAACTTTTACAACTTTAGCGCAATCGATCACTACGGATTCATTACTCAACCAAATTGATTCGTTCAACTTCCGTTGTTTTTGTTTTTCAACGCATAACAATAATCCATTATCAATTTACAGTTTCATGTACGCATTGACAATCAATTTTGACTCCAAAGTAAGCCAAAATATACATATTCAACCAAAAACTAAATTCTTTATTTTAAACATGTTTTCCATGGATTGATAACTCCAAAATTGTATATAAACACTATATAACCAATTAAACATGTTCATAAACATATACAAACAAACATCTCATCAAATCATCAACCAAAATCCATTTTAAAGAAAATTCAAGGAATAGAAAATTAATAACTTAAAACTAGGTTTTTACCTTTGATTCTTTCTTAGATTATCTAGATACATGATAAAAATTGCTTGCTTGCTCTCTTTCTTTGATTTTCAGAATATTCTTCTCAATTTCTCTCTTCCTCTCCTCTGTTCTTTGTTTTTAGCCTTATGAAACTAACCGATGAAAAGAACGTGATTTTGTTGGGAGGTTTCATCAGTTAAGAAAACCAAAGGCCACAAGGCCATGTTTGGCATCGGCTCAAAAATCCTCTTTTATCTTTATTTTAATAATCCTTCCTACCATATGATATTTTGTCACACCTATTAAATTTTAATTAAACTTATTATATTAATAAATCTAATTAAACTTATTAATAATTCCAATTAAAACCTTACTGACCAAATTATAATTCAATTTAGCCAAACTATAATTTTATTAAATAAATCATTTTATTCAATAAAACATTAATCCTCTAATTTAATTATTTAATTAAATTATAATATTCTCATCACATTAGCGTACTAAAATACGCACCAACACTTCACGCACAAATATATTCACATCAATTCACTATTTTAATTAAGTGAATCACTCACATTATTTATGAAACTTAATTCACCATAATTTCCATTGTGTACAAGACATAACAATCAAATTATATTATTTCCCAATATAATTTTAACTTAATTAAATTAACTAATATTATTCAACTAATTTCCTTTTCATGACGATTTCATTTAATCTTTTCAATGGTTTAATTAACTATTAAACCATTTTTTCCCAAATACATGAATATATAATTTCCTTCACACCGAACCACATATTTTCACAATATGAAACACATATATACACATACTCAAACTCAAAAACGTCTCATAATAAGAATTTTATTTATTAAATTCTTATTTAATAATTTCTAAAAATCCGGGTTGTCACATTAGCTCTAATACTAACTGATAGACTCTACAACACGCTTGCGTGAGGTGGTCGTCGCCAGGATCGTTTCTAGCAAAGTTGTATTGGTGGAACACCAATGACACCACAACCCTTCGCTTATATTGAAGCGAGAACCTTGGTACAATCGATAGTGTAATGAATTTGGTGTTGAATGGAACCTCGACCCGTTGTCTACAAAAACTTTGATATAGGTAGAAGACGTCACACATAACTATGAATTGTTGTATGATAAGTAAGATTGAACCTCACAACAAACTATGAACAGTTCAGGAGTTCTCAAAGAACCGAAAGAGAAAACAATCTCACAAGTAATTTTATTGATGAATAATCTGTTGTGTGTAGTACATTAGCTTGATCCCTTATTTATACTACTCAAATAACTCTAATTCCAATAGGAACAAATTACATAACAAGCAGTTATTTTAGAATTGAAAACCCATCTAATAAGCTTCTTAATTATATTAGAATTAAAATAACTTCCTAAATTACATAATAGAAAACAACTCTCATAATTCCAGAATCGGGGTCGAGCGTTGCGGCGCTGAACCATCAGAAACCCAGCGCTACGACGCTTGTTTTGGGCGATGCGGCGCTGAAAAAGCAGAATGCCTGACGCTAGGCGCAGGCGTGCGTGCTGGGGCGCGCTGACATGCTGGCCAGCGTGCGCCATGCGCTGGCGTGCTGGCGTGCGCTAGCGTTGGGCTGGGCGATAACAAAGGCACCACGCATTGGGCTTGGCCCAATTGCTTGAACCAAATTAATTAACTTAAGATCATCCTCCTTAATGAATGTCGTTGAACTCCTTTCAGCCCAAACCTCTTGGATTAATTCATTAAGTCCCTCCTTGAATCTTTTAGCTTTTGCCCTCGTAATTGGATCAATAAGAACCTGAATTAGATCAACCCAAGTTTTATCTCCTTGATTTCCATCCACGCCCAAGCTAAGCATGTCCTTTCCTCTTGAAAATGATTTGTCTCATCGTTTGATGTGGCCCTAGTCAAGATTGTGTCAGTAGTGTTATTATTATAACATTGTAAAATAAGTATATTTTTTAACGAGTAAGATTAATTGAACTTCTATTACCATAAATTCGATAATAGAGATCACTAAATCATATGAAAACTCATATCTTCAAATATTTTTATATGCTTTTTAAATTCATACGGTTGAATTTATTTAACAAATCTAAAAAATGACAATGACGCATTAACCGTATGAGATACTAGTTAGATGGTATATTCTTTTTTCACCATTTTTTTTAAAAAAAAAGTGTAGTAATTTACTTGTAAAAAGAAAAAAATAATAAAAAATTCCCTAATTGCAAATGTTATTAGCGAACATCTCCACCATACCTTGTGTCTCCGGTTGTTATCCTATTTCTGTGGCCATGGAAATCCCTCTCTCCCCTTCTCTCTCTTCTCACTTTCAGACCCCCTGCCTTTCGTCCTCTCTCTCTTTTCTCTCTCCACCCAAAGTACCACTCATTTCACATGGCCACTGCAGCCCCAAAGCTCACTTCCAGTTTCCTCTCCGTCCCATCTCCGCCACACCACGCAAAATTACCCCTAAATCATCAATTTCTCCTAAAGCCTACCTCAAAATCCAATAGCAGAAACAATTTTGCTATTTGCAGAACACCCAGTTGCAAAAACAAGAAGCTGATTGTGTGTGAGGCCACACAAGTGTCGGTGGCGGAGGAATCCCCGGCCAATGACGGGAGGAATTGGGTTCCGGTGGTTCCGCTGTCGGCGCTGCCGAAAGGGGAGCGGCGAGTGATTATTCAGGATGGGGAGACTATATTGCTGTTGTGGTATAAAGATGATGTTTTTGCAATTGAGAATAGATCGCCTGCTGAGGGAGCTTATACTGAAGGCTTGCTCAATGCCAAGCTCACTCAGGTTCCTAATTTCACCATCACCCTTTCTCTCTCCTCTCTATATATACAGACACACATTCAATATTCAATGGCGGCACCAGGACAGGAGGAGCCAAAATATATAAGAACAAATATTTAAATAAAAATGTAAATAAAATCTTATACACTAAATTTAAATTGATTTTTATTTATTTATTAAACACTCCTTTAAATAACTAAATTTATCTTTAAATTGAATTTGTAATGGAATTGCAAGTAATTTTTTTTTAATGTACAACATTAAAGAGTGATAGGATATATATATATATATATATATATATATATATATATATATATAAATATATATATATATAAATACCGCTGAACTACCGCTGCTCCACTCTAATTTATGAATTTGCTACACTGCCGCTAGTAGCGGCAGACAGTGTAGCACATGGGCAAATGAGGGGCAAATGAGTAATTTGTCGTGCCGCTACAAGCCATCTTACTGCCATTACAGCCTATAGCGGCAGGAGAGAATTTTTTATCAATCTAAGCCATCCATTCTGGTGATCAACGGTTGAGATATTGGTTGCTCAAATAGTACCAATGGCAACCGGTTGCCATGGATTGATACCCTACATATATATATATATATATAAATTGCATAAAAATCACAACAAAATATGTTTCAGTTATATGTTATACTTTAAAAGAGGATAAAAAGTGTCAAACCTATACATGTACGGGAAAATTTATTCAACCACAGGCTCGCCCTTAGGAATTATATCACAACAAAATAAATAATCGTAAAGACCTAATATATGATTTCTAATATATATCATAGAATCCTAATTTATTTAATATATTTTGGGAAGAGATGCGATAGCAAAAATATTAATACAAAAAAATTCCCTAACGCAAATAATAATATACTCATCACATTTCTTAACTTTAAAATAAATTATGTAAAAATTAACAGTAAGCTTAAGGTGGGGAGAGATTCCGTAGTGAAGAGAATGTGTGATAGATGAAATTTGGGAAAAAAAATATAAATAAAGACTACCATCTAAAATTTGTTTGGGAAAGAAAAATAAACAAAATGTTAAAGAAGTGTTTGTGAATTATTAAATTGAGATTTAACTACATGCTAGTTAGAAAAAAAAATATCCGGGTGGGGCCATTGCCCGATCCCGACTCTACGTAGTGCCACCACTGCACTAATTCCGTTCCCCAAAAAGAATATTATCTACAAATTCACTAACTCAAATAATAATATACTCGTCACATTTCTTAACTAAAATAAATTATGTAAAGATTAACAATAAGTTTAAGTGGTGGAGAGAGATTCCGTAGTGAAGAGAATGTGTGGTAGATGAAATTTAGGGGGAAATATAAATAAAGACTAACATCTAAAATTTGTTTGAGGAAGAAAAATAAACAAAATGTTAAAGGAGTTTACTAAATTGAGATTTAACTACATACTAGTTAGAAAAAAAAAAAAAAAATCTGGGAGGGGCCATTGCCCGATCCTAACTTTATGTAGTGCTGCCACTGCACTCATTCCATTCCGCAAAAAAGAATATTATCTACAAATTTTGCAAACATTTAGGATGTAATTTTGTATTTTTTTTTCATTTTTTATTCTTACAAATAGCAAATTGTTAGTTTAGTAGTGGTACTATGATAATGAAATTTTGGTACCAAGTTGAGGACATTGTCTCTTTTATACTACTGTAGATAAATGGAGTATTTATTTTTTATTTTATAATTTTTTGGAAAAATTAATTGGCAAATTGGACTCTATTGTGGGAAGAGGTAGTATGGTAGTTAGAGATATATTTTTCTTTTTTTATCTATTTCAAAATTAAAGATACATTTCTATTTTCAGACTATAAGTGACATGAAGCTCTTAATATTCCATTACTTTTATCTTTTATCTTGGTTGATTGACCACTATTATGTCACCACTAACTAGCTCATGATCCCGTGCGAAGCATGATCTTTGTTTTGTTATAAAATTATTGTATTATTTATACTTTTTATATTATACTATACTAATATATTAATTCTACTAATAATAGATTAATATTGTGTACAATGATTTTTATTTAAAGAAATTATTTCCTTCTGAAATATCCTATTTAACTAATAATATATAACTAATTATTGATAAAAAAAATTAAATAAAATTTAAAATCTACAATAATAATTCTTCTACTTATATAATATAAATGATAGCATTCCTCTTTAAATGATTTATTTGTTTCTATATTTCTATGTTCTTCTATTTATGTAATAATAAAATCTTAATTAAACTCAAATAATTATACTTATATAATTTAATAATAAAAAATCATTATATATTAAAACATTATTGTTATCAATAACATGAATTTTAAAGAACACTAACTATTTTAGAAAATGTATAAGAATAAGAGATAGTGGTAAGTAAATAATTATGATAGTAAGAATGTAGATGAAAAGATTTTGAAATTAAATAAGAGGTGAAAAAAATTAGTTTCGTTTACTAAAGTTTAGGTTTCTATTCCAACATTTTAGGGTTGTAGGACCATTCCTAGGTGAGAGACTATTTTGTGCTATTTATTATTATTATTATTATTATTATTATTATATATATATATATATTTTATATATATATATATATATTTTATTTATAGTTAAGATTTATTGCTAAATTTTAGGGTTGAAGAGTCACTCCTAAAATTTAGAGTTGAACGCTATTTTGTCTTATTATATATATAGTTAGAATTTATTATTGTTAAATTTTAGGGAGTAACTTCTAAAAAGTATGGTTGAACGACTACTCTTAAAATTTAGGGTTGAACGACGATTTTGTCTTATTTATTATATATATATATTGTTAAATTTTAGGGGGTCACTCCTAAAAAGTAGGGTTGAACGACTACTCCTAAAATTTAGGGTTGAACGGCGATTTTGTCTTATTTATTATATATATATATATATTGTTAAATTTGCTACTCCTAAAATTTAGGGTTGAACGGCGATTTTGTCTTATTTATTATATATATAGACTAATGTTAGGGATTTGTTTGAGGGAAAAAAAATCCTTAAAAGTTGGTTTACAAATGTATAGAAATTTTGAAACTGAGCAAGAATTTTTTATGCTCTTTGTCATCTATTAATATCTTGACTAAACTATGACCTTGATTGGCATGGGGAGCTAGAATCGCTTCTCAAGATTGGAAATGGGTACGCAAGTGTCAGAATTTGAAATATAATTCTACAACCAATTCATTTTCTATTCAAATGACTGAGACCAATTCATTTTTACCACAATCCAGTTGGGTCAGTAGATATAAACATAACGACAGATGACTTTTGGAATAGATAAAGTTCTTGTTGCTACACAAAGGGTCTATTCACTGACTGCTGCTGCAGGATTATGTTTGACTTTCAGTTATGGTACTAACCATGGGCTAGATTTAGCATAAGCACACCTAATTTAGCAACTGTATATTTCATATCCTCCATGTCAGCAAGGGAGGTCCACCGTTCGGCTGGTTGCTCACGAAGAAGGCATTGATTGCCCTAGTGGGAACCCTTAGTATGGAATGCATGAACGTAATGCTCATAACTTCCCCTAGAACTTGATGTCTTTGCTGCCTCCTCGGTTTGGGCGCTCAATCATATCGGAACCTCGGGACTGTATGACTTTGACCTGTTTGAGCTGGGAATCAAATTTCATTTAGCTACATGTGATGGTAGAGTTTCTAAGAATAATTAAGGGGACAATGTTGTTTTTGAAATGGTTACCCCGTGTTGGACATGATTCTTTACCAGCTAAATTGAGTTTTTTACTTCTTTTTTTTTGGATAAAAGAAGAAATTTTATTAATCGAAAAAGAATACAATAAAATAGGGGTGACAAGAAGTTCAACCTCACTGAACTGAAGAAAAATAAGGAAAAATAGCACTTAAAAAGGTGCATCCCTTTAATCTCCACTTAAATCAGTCACAGAAGTGTCCTCAAAGGCAAAAAGGATGCAAGAAATATTAACCATATCCCTCAGCAAATTAAAAGATAAATAGCTCCATCTAAACAATCTAGTCTTGCGCTTGACCCAATCTGCCCATAAAACTGATACAAAAGCACACTTTCAAAGAATTTCACATCCTTCCTAATTCCAAAACCTCGAAAGCAAATTAAAAACATATTTTCCACCAAAGCAAGAGACCCATTCCTCCAACACTTCGAAGATAGAGTTCCACAAAGCCCAAACAAATAGGACAATGGAAAAATAACTAAGCATGAGTCTCGTATAGTTTCTTTTATTTTTTGGGGTTAAGAGTGATTTTTCAGCTTCCTGGGTTCATGTGCTGTGTTTATATGGACTACCAGATAATCTCTGTCCATCCTATACTTATTGGTGTACACATCATGTGTACATTGGGCATGCCTCTGCTTTTGGTGGCTTACATATAATTCATAACTCTACCCATAAATTAGAGGATCGTTGTGCGAAATGCAATTTTCACTTGTGGGATTGATCAGCTTTCACCTTTTTCGGTCACATTTCTTTGTCTACAAGTGTGATATTATGCGTGTATATATATGCGGAGGAGGCCCTTTCTCTCTGCTACAGTCTTCCATCACCTCACCACCAGCCTACCTCTCTCTCTCTCTCACACACACACACAGATACACACAAACCCCAATGCACTGTCTTTTTGTAGGACAATTCCTTTTTCTTTTCTACTTGAGTCATGTTGGAGCTTAGATGTGTTTGATATTGGATGCCATGGTGCTATCCTTGGGGGTTTGAATTTGTCGAGTGGTTTTGAAAATGAGAGGTGGCTTGCGATGATCATGGTGATCTAGTGGACATGGTAGGAGTGGTAGTAGTACAAGGGTGGAGAGCTAGACGTGGTTTCTTCTTTTATATATATGGTGAATATATATAAGCACAACCACACAAAAAAACACATGGGTGGACTTGACTATTAGAAATAAAAATAAAGGGTTTTGAACCCTTTTCTTCCCTTTGTTCAGTATATAATATAACCTATTTCACCCCAGGCCATTAGGAGGTAATATGCCACGAGAAAACTGATAGGGAGGCAATGTACTCCAATTTCTTTATCTAATTTGAACTATTACCTATAAGAGATTTGGTTTTTACTGAAATAGAAAAATGTTTCATTTTTGCTTCTAGCACTATGACTTATTGCCATCAAGTAGGAGAAACATTGACCTTCACTATTTATGAGAGAATTTTAGATACTTCTGTTCGTCTATGTATATGCTTTTTTTTGATATTATACCCAGGATATGCTTTTGTTATGTGTGTTTCAAATTCTTGTGAGGATCTGTTTTTTTGGCCCGACCCGAGTTATTTTGTGCGGCAACCTGAAGGAAAGAAAGATAAGGTTTAGTGGTGGTAGCGGAGGACTAAGGCCGATAGGCCAAAGTTCGTAGCCGCGGTATGTTATGTTATTTGGGTCTGACTATATATATGTTATTGTAGCTAGGGTTTCAGGATTCTTTTCCTTCTCATTTTTAAATGTTTTTTTATAGAGATTCATAGCTTGTATTCTCCACACTTTGATATAATGATATTTTTTGCCTCTCGCCTGTGGTTTTATCTCGATTTCGGTTTTCCACGTAAATCGTATGTTCTTGTTTGTATTTTCCGTTGTTGATTTTCTGTGTTTACCATAGTTTGTTCTAACAACTTCTTTTTGTTTTTGTTTTTTTTTTTAATTTTTGTTTTTGTTTTTGTTTTTTTTTTTTTGTGATATTCTACCCAATTTAGAAGAAGGATTAAATGTATTATGTTTTTCTTAGGATGGCTGTATTGTTTGCCCAACAACAGATAGCACTTATGATCTCAGAACTGGAGCTGTTAAGGATTGGTACCCAAAGAATCCTGTGCTGAGAGCCCTTACACCTTCGTTGAGGACTTTATATATTTATCCGGTGAAAACTGATGGTGAAAATATTTATATAAGCATGGCAGGTGTTAGCTCTGATGCATCTGCAGAGATTGTTTTTAGTGGAAAAGCTCAACCTGGTATTACAGCTACTAATGTCAATGTAGAAGAGGTAAAAGAAAGCCATTCAATACTTTCTATAGTTGATCATGTAGCTGACATTGTAACAAAGCCTGAATGCCATATTAACAACCACTTACTCTTAGGCTATCTTTGTTTGCAAAAATGGTGGATGATGTAGGACTATTTCTATTAATTTAACACAATTACGTACTATTTTATTCCATGATTAGTCCCTTATATAATCCCGTGGACCCATTTTTTTTTGTTTTGTTTATTTATTTATTTATTTTAACCTGTTAGAGTATATCTTGTCTCACATTGAATACCTTGAGAAAACATGTCTAGTATATAATGACTTGGGCCAACTCTTCTCATTACCAATTGGTTTTGAGTTAGAGAGCTTGATGTCTTTATATACTAGACTTTGGACCCATTTTATAAATCTAACACAATCATTTCTAAGGTCATTCGATACCTCAAAAGGGGATTATATAATCCTAGCTTTCCACTTGGGATTATCATCAAATAACCTTAGAAATGACAAAACATGTGTGAGATTAAATAAAGGAATAATTATGGGATACAATAGTCCGTAGTGGTAACAAATTAGTACAAATAGTCCTATCCTAATACACATCATTTTTGCAAACAAACATAGCCTTGAGTTATTAGCGGCGTTTTTAGTTCTCTAATAATCTCCCTCGTTCGTGGTCTTTGGTGGTATAGCCAAGGATGTGAATATGTTTGGTAATGAATGTGTATATTTAAGCTCTGCAGCTCTAATACAACGGTCACCAAATTTTTCTTGAAGCTTGAGCGATGGAAGGATTGGCCTATAATGTATTTTATGAATTAACCATATGGATTTAACCTTCTAATTTTTATGTTGTGATTCAGGTGAGAATGGTGGTTGATGAGGATTTTGAAGGGTTTGGTTTCACACAGAGGACTGAATTGATAAACGGGAAGGCTGCAATAATTGGCTTCCTCTTGCTGTTAGATTTTGAACTCTTAACCGGTGAAGGTCTCCTCAAGGGAACGGGATTCTTGGACTTCATTTATTCTGTTTCAAATGCTGTTAATTAGACGTCTCCTTTCTTCTTTAGGCAACGGAAATTTTTCTAAACACAAATGATACATACATATATAAATTTATATGTATCTATGCTTAGTCGAAACATTTTCATTACTGCTGTCGATTCTTTTTATAGTTGTATTATTGTATTAAATGAAGAACGTTGGCTCTAGAAATCCGACCTGCTTAATCCTTGTACATGTTTAAGATTTAATATCTTACCAAAGCTGTATGCCAGAGGATAAAATCATGTAGTATTTGTTTTATAATGCTTCAGATACTGTCTCATTTGGGGCTTATTGTTTTTTTTTGCCTCTGACTTCTTTAAACTATTTCAGGTTTAGAGCTGTAAACAAACTTATTTGTTCACGAACTTTGTTCGGCACGGCTTAGCTCGTTTAAACTTACCTCGACTCGACCTGAGTTCATTTATTGAGTCGTGCTCGAACAGATCATTTAATTAAATGAGTCGAGCTCGAACTATATTGTGTTAGACTTGAGCTTGACTCATATAAGTTCAACTCGTCTAAGCTTGATTTTGCTTAAGCTCCCCTTGTTATAAGAACAATTTGGACTTTTTAAAAGTCAATATAAGATGTTTTCAAATTCAAAATTAACATGAATTTATTTAGTTTATGTTAATATAATTATGAATATCATAAATTACTTAAAAAGTATTACTAGTTATAAGATTTATTGTTTTCAAAATTTAAATAAATTATGTCAATTTTAAATTTAAAAATGTCTTAAAATAACTTAGAAAGTATATATTGATTTTTTTTTTATTTTGATGGAGGGAATATTTAACTAAATTTGATTTAGCACAACTAAAACTCGATTCGAGCTCGACTAACATATTCATGCTTATCTAAATATTCGGCTCGACACGACTCAAACTCGTTTAACTTTTAGTCGAGTTCGAGCTCGACAAACCAAATCTCGACTCGGCAAACCAAAGCTAAACTTAACTCGAGTAGTTTACATCTCTACTTAACAGTTAGAGCTGATATAGACCAGTCCATTCTGGTCTGTTGTTTGAAGTGACCACTCAGTAATTCGACTTTAGATTGATGCTTGGAAAAGCACCACAATTTCTATGCAGGCTAATTAGTTGTAAAAAACTAGGTTCCCTTAATTTTGTGATCCTATTGTGACCCTATAGTTGATCTACGATACTTATTTGAGATTGTTGGGACGTAATTTACTAGGCCCAAATAGGGTTATTCGTCAAGCCCAATCGGCATGTCAAGTTATTGGGCCGATAATGAGGTGGCGGAACAGACCCACGTAAAAGAGATTCCCCCACGTGGGGGTCCTCATTAGTAGTTGGGACAATTGGAATGTCAGACAATTCTCATTCTTGAGGTAGATGTCAGGATAAAATTCGACGTCTACCTTCTTTTGAGGTGGTGGAGTCTAACCCCACTAAGGCAGGGGCCTAGTGAGGAGTCCTAGGAGCGGTTTGGGGGAGAGGGGCGAGCAGGCCTGGGTGTTAGCTATAAATTCAAGGCAAAGACTTCATTTTACAGGTAATCAACATTTTACAGTACTAGAGCAATATACCTCCATTGTTACATACCTTGTTCAGCCTGTACTTACCCTCACACCGGAGCTATCCCCCCGCGACAAAACCGTCCGAAACTCTGAGCGTGGTCTCGTTTCTGTGCAGGATTGACGCGCTCTTGGTGATTGAGGCGCGTGGGCGAATCTTGGCGTTAACATTAACGCTAGAAGAAGGGCCTGAACCTTCGTAACTTTTCAATCACTTGAAATTCCCTGACCAGCGACAACGGTGTCGAAAAGAATCAAAAATGGCTTCAGCACATGGAGAATCCCCCTCTGGCCTTCCCCAATCCAGGGGTTCGGTTAGGGATAGACTGGAAATGTCAAAAAGTCTATCAGATCGGCTGGGTCCCCAAAGCCATTCGGTGGGCCCAACCGGCCCGCGGGTAGCGATTGTCAAGAAAAAATTATTCCCGACACCCCAAAAAAGGAAACAACGGCATGGCCGTGCCGAAGACCGAAACTCTAGGCCAGGTCGGAGCCATGACGAAAGGGAGTCACTCATCGCCAGAAGGGCGCAACGTCGTAAGGACACTATAGACGCCATACGCGTTCAGCAGGTGGAGCTAGAGAAGCAGTTGGCTCTTCTAATAGAAGAAGGGGTGGCTTCCACCAGTCGCCACGGCAGTTGGGAAGTATCGGCGGGACGCTAATCCAGGATACATAGTTCGGACGGCTCTCGGCGAGATGCGGGCAGGCCCAGAAGCCGCTCACAAGAAAGGAGTAGGCCCCAAAGCCGCTCTCGGGATGGAGCAGGGTGACGAAGCTGATCCCAGGATAGGAGCAAGCCCCAGAGCCGCTCTCAGGATGGAGCAGGGCGACAAAGCCAATCCCAGGATAGGAGCAGGCCTCAGAGCCGCACATAGGGAGAGGTCGGGCGGCGAGGCCTATCCAAGGAGAGAAATAGGCCCGGAGCCGCTCACAAGAAAGGAGCAGGCCTCAGAGCCGTTCTAGGGATCGGGCTAGACGACGAAGCCGATCTCAGGAAAGGAATAGGCACAAAGGCCATTCCCGAGATCCCAGTAGTGGAGATAATGGAGGAGCCGAACGGAGAAGGCGGACGACCTCTTCAGTTCGGGTTCGGGACAAGGGCGAGCAACCCCCCCGAATAAGAGATCCCGAGGCCTTATCCCGGAGAATTGCGGAGCTCGAAGAATTGCTCGCAGGGGCCAGTCAAGAAGAGATTTCGATTGACCCGACTTCACCTTTTTCATCGAAAATTGACTGGATCCGAGCTGCCCCGAAGAAGAAGGCCCCTCATATGGAAAGCTTCAACGGATCAGGGGACCCCTATGATCATAGCCAGGCCTATGACCGGCTGATGAAATATTATGACTACTCCGATGCGGCCAAATGCCAGATGTTCATTTCCACCTTGAGAAAAGAGGCTCGGCAATGGATAACGTCTTTGGCCCCGAATTCAATATCTTCCTGGAAAGAACTCCGCGACGGCTTCCATAGCCGGTGCGGGAGTAATAAGAGGAGGGGGAAGCCCACCGCTTCTCTGATGCAAGTAAGACAACACTCTAATGAGCCCTTGGGCCAGTACGTGAAACGGTTCCGGGAGGCGGCTGGTGCGGTGACAGACTTGAACGATGCCCAGGCCCTCGGTTACTTCAGTACAGGGTTGGACATAGCAAAATCTAAAAAATTAGTGAAAGACATGATGTTCAACGCCCCGAAGAGCCTGGCAGAGGCATACGACCGAGCTAAAGGTTTTATCGCCGTGGAAGAGGCCATGGGGAGTCTAAAGCCGAATCCGCCCTCTTTGGAGAAACCTAAGGACCGTGACAGAACTGCTTATCCTCGATCAGACTATAATAACAAGACGGATGGGTGGCCGAAGAGAAATTTCGGAGGGGGATCGGGGGGAGGCCGCCCACCCCTCTCGAATCGAAAGGTCGAAAAGGTATACACCTCCCTGAACACCAGTTGGGCGGCGATATTAGGGCATATGAGGGACCAACCCTATTTCATGCCGTGCCCGAACAACGTCCACCCAAATCGGGGGAGTCAGAGCAAGTACTGCGACTACCACCAGGCATCGGGACACTGCACCGAGGATTGTCGGAGCTTAAAGGAATTGATAGAGAAGAATGTACAGAGCGGAGAGCTGATCCAATATGTTGCTGGTCGAGAGGGATTGAGAAGGATGACGAACAACGATAACGTGGAGCCGAACCCCCGAACTCAGCCCCTACAAGCCCCAACAGTTCGAGGGGTGGTCGACGTAATTACTGGCGGAACGGTTGGAAAGGTGACAGGAAAGAAGAGACCAGAGATGCTAGATTCGGTAATGAAGGTGTCCGAACGCCCCGCCAGGAGGGAGCCGATGTACCCTGGCATGATAATCTCCTTCATCGATGAGGATTATCCATCGGAATCCATTGAGCCATAGGAAGGGGCATTGGCTATTACTGCCCAGGTCGGATCAATGGATATGAGGCGGATAATGATCGATAATGGCTCCTTGGTTGACATATTGTACGCTCACGCCTACCAAAGACTTGACTTAGAAGGAAGAAAGATGGAGGTCGGGCAAGAGCCTCCGCTGTACGGGTTCGGGAATGATCCAGTTCGGGTAGCAGGGACCATCGAGTTGCCAGTCATCTTTGGAATGGCTCCTCAACGGGTCGAGGTCAATGTCAGGTTCTTTGTTATACATGTGGACTCAGCCTACAACGCCATTTTGGGGAGGCCGACATTGATGGCGTTACTGTTGGTCGATTTAGCAACCGAAAAATACGCGCAAGTATACGCGGTCAACAAGTAATAAAGTGATAAGAGAGTTGTCGATCCCACGAGGAATTAACTCTAATGTATCCCCAAGTACTAACTCAATATCGACTCGATCTAAATCAAACTCTTTGATTCAAGTGATAGATAAAGGTTACATCTAAATTGCATGACATATAAATAAGATAAATAGATAGATAAAGGTCTAAGATTACAATATCCCCCCCATTCAAGCATTTTGTCAAACACTTGGCGTGCAATGCTTTGTTCAAATTTCTTAACTCTCCTTTAAGATCAATTAACCACATAGAATTGACATCCGAGAAATCACAATTACGTAAGAGCCTCTGTCGATGGTCAATTACGAATCTTCCTAATGCGGCATGTAGGTATATGTCTATCCTACACACTATCAAGAGACCAATTTCAAGAATAACTAACAAGACACATGTCACTAAATCTCATTAACCACCCTTTCAATTACTAACTTTCACAAAGGAAGTCATTAAGATTAGATTCTCAATTGGTTGCACATGGTATCTAGGTATATGTCTATCCTAAATACTATCAAGTTACCTATTATTGAGGATAATCAACAAGACACACGTCACTAAATCTCAATTAATCACCCACAATAATCTTTAACTTTCACATGATATCATAACTAGGTCTCAACACTATAATCCGTTTGTCAAGTTCATATAGGTTCCCAAGGTAATTACTAGCCAAGCAATTAATCTATAAGCATAGGTTAAGATAACCAATTCATATGAGCAACAATAATCAATTGGAAGAGAAAATCAATTCAAAATAAGCAATGGGTTCAATTACAATCTTAGATTATAAACTAGTTACATAGAGGAAAAAGAAAAAGAAAGATAAAGGATGGCTTCCCCATTGTTGTTGGATGAAACTCCATTGAAGCACCTCCATTGAAGCTCCTCCAAGCTTTAGAAGAACCATGGCCAATGGCCATGGCCTCCCTCTTTTTGCTCCAAGCCTCCTTTCTCTCTCTCTCTAAATCTGATTTTGGAACTCTAGGATATGTTAAAATGGAGGCTACATGTTATATTTATAGTGCCCAATGCAAAACCCTAGCTTAGCCCACCAAAAATGACCAAAAGGGGGCTGAACTTGCTAAAAAACCGACCCAAGCACGCTGCCCAGCAGCCACTGGCGCGTCCGCGCGCTGGCCCCTCCCGCGCTGGTTTCTGCTGCCCGACTCTGGTTTGACGTCTGTTGGTAAAATAGCCATAACTTCTTCGTCCGAACTCGGATTAAGGCGATTAAGTAGGCTATGGAAAGCTAAGAAGTAGCTCTACAACTTCCATAACTGGAGCTCATCGAGATAATGGCCGGAGAAAGGCTCAAAATGGCCTGGAAGAAGCTACTGTGTAAATTTCATGCAAATTCCGATGGTAAAATGATCATAACTCTCGCATACGAACTTCAAATTAGATGATTCCGGATGTTCTGGAAAGCTAAGATCAAACTCTACAACTTTTGTGCTTTGAGTTTTGAGAGATTCGGATTGCATCATGGTTGAAATTGAGCCGCAAGCAGCTGCTATGTCATTGTTGAGCTGAAAATGGCACTCAAGGCACTCCAAACGTTGACGCTCAAATAGCCTTTGCTCCCATTCCTACAAAACTAAGTAAAAACACATAAAAATAATATAAAACACATAAAAACGATACAAAACAACATTTTACGCAAACATGATAAAAATACATAAAAACCAAACGAAAAGACTTAGGATTTACAAATTATCAAGCTCAAAAGTGCCTAATTTGTGTATATAAAACACACTCATCATGCAGTGACCTATATAACGCCATTTTGGGGAGGCCGACATTGATGGCGTTACAGGCAGTGACCTCTATCCCGCACTTTAAAATCAAGTTTCCCATGCTAGATGGCGTCGGCCAAGTCAGAGGGGATCTCGACCTATCTCAGAGATGCTACAGAAACACGTTGATATCTTCGGCTATTGGCAGAAGTAAACAGAAGCAAACTATGGTGATTGAGGTCGAACCGTTTACTAAAGGTAGCACATAACCCCTCACATTACCGGCCGAAGAAACGGAGGATGTTGAACTGATCCCGGGGAAGAAGGAAAAGACAATCAAGATTGGTTCGGGGTTACTAGAACCGTTTAGGACGGGGCTAGTGGACTTACTTTGGGCGTACGCATATATCTTTGCTTGGGAACCCAGTGATATGCCCGTGATTGATGAAAAGGTGGCAGTACATAAGCTACACGTAGATCCCGATAAGAAACCCATTCGGTAGAAGAGGAGAACCTTTGCCCCGGAACGGCAGAGGATTATCGATGATGAAGTAGCCAAGCTGCTAGCAGCTGACTTCATCTATGAGGTCAACTACCCCGAATGGTTGGCCAATGTGGTGTTAGTTTGGAAACAGAATGGGAAGTGGAGGATTTGTATCGACTATACGGACTTGAACAAAGCTTGCCCGAAGGACTTTTACCCACTCCCTCATGTCGACCAACTGATCGACGCAACATCGGGGTACGCATTGTTGAGCTTTATGGATGCGTTTTCGGGATATAATCAGATCTCAATGTATAAGAAAGACATCCCGAAGACGGCCTTCATAACGCATCGAACGGTCTACGCCTACAAGAAAATGACGTTTGGGTTGTTGAATGTCGGCGCCACCTATCAGAGGATGATGAACTATGTATTCGGGAAGCAGTTGGGCCGAAGCATGGAGGTTTACGTGGATGACATGATTGTCAAAAGCATGTCCGATGGACAGCACCTGGACAACCTTGAGGATTGCTTTCAGGCAAGGTCTTAGGGTACCTGATAAGCAAAAGGGGAATCAAAGCAAACCCTGAAAAAATCCAGGCGGTCTTGGACATGAAATCCCCTCAAAGCTTTAAAGATGTGCAACGGTTGATGGGTCGGATTGCAGCTTTGAGAAGATTTATGTCGAAGTCGACAGAGCGGTGTCTGCCGTTCTTTAACACTCTGAAGGGGCCGAAGAACGAGAAGACCTTCTAGTGGACTTCGGAGTGCGAAAACGCCTTTCAGGGGATAAAGAGTACCTATCTTCGGCACCTCTGCTGATGAAGCCAGTCCCTTTCGAACCCCTATATCTGTATTTGGCGGCGAGCCCGTTGGCGGTGGGGGCGGTATTAGTTCGGGAGACCAGAGGAAAGTAGTTCCCCATTTACTACGTTAACCGTGCTATTCGGGATGCAGAAACAAGGTACCTGAACTTGGAAAAGTTTGCCTATATCTTGTTCATTGCTAGTCAAAAACTCCGGCATTATTTCCAAGGGAGACTAATTGTGGTATACATGGATCAGCCCTTGAAAAAGATCTTGAGCAAACCAAAAATTTTGGGTCGGCTATGGAGCTGACGCAGTTCGTATTAGAGTATCGTCCTCGGATGACAATCAAAGGTCAGGCCTTAGCCGACTTCATGATCGAATGTTCATTTTCCGAACTAGATTTAATCGACCCGCCGGAGATGGTGGGTTCGGTTTTGGATAATACACCGATCCAAACATCATGGACCCTATATGTTGATGGGTCATCGACTTCGGAAGTGAGTGGGGCGGGTGTGATATTGACGAGTCCAGAAGGGTTCAAGGTGCAACAGGCCATTCGCTTCGAATTCAAAGCAACCAACAACGAGGCCGAGTATGAGGCTATTTTGGCTGGCTTACGGTTGGCTAAAAGCCTTGAGGTACAGAAGCTGATTGTCTTCAGTGACTCGCAGTTAGTTGTCAAACAGATCTCAAGGGAGTATGAAGTGCGGGGGGAGAGGATGACCAAGTACCTAGTAGAGGTCAAAGGCCGACTCTATCACTTCAGCTCATTTGCCCTTCGCGGCGTGGATCGTTCGGACAATACCGTAGCCGATGCATTGGCTCGGCTGGCTACAACGGAAGTAAGCTCATTCAGTGGGTCGGTATATTTGGAAATTCTAGGTTCACCCAGTATTCAGAGATCAGAGGTGCTGGTAGTGGAACGGTCAGACAGCTAGATGACCCCTTATATAAGTTATCTCGGTGATGGCGTCTTACCTTTGGATCGGATGATGGCGAAGAAGATAAAGTACAGGAGCTCGAACTTCGTGCTCATTGCTGGGGATCTATATCGCCGAGCCTTCACCTCCCCTTTGTTAAAGTGTTTGGTCCCGTCCGAAGCAGACTACGCACTTCGGGAGGTACACGAAGGGATTTGTGGAGACCACATAGGAGCCAAGGCGTTAGCATATAAAGTACTTCGGCAAGGGTATTACTGGCCGACGATTTTTCAAGAAGCCAAGGAGTATGTGCAGAAGTGTCGCAAGTGTCAGCTTAACAGTTCCATCCCCCACCAGCCCCCCAAGGAGTTATACTCGGTCCTATCCCCGATCCCGTTTTCCGTATGGGGAATTAACATCATGGGGCCATTGCCGAAGGCAAAAGGACATGTCAGCTTCATGATAGTAGCCATCGACTATATGACCAAGTGGGTAGAGGCAAAACCGCTTCGAACTATCACCGAGCATGAATGCCTCAAGTTTTTCAAGGAGTTCATTGTATTCCGGTTCGGCATCCCGATGGCAGTTGTATCCGACAACGGTCGCCAATTCGTGGGCTCAAAATTTGATGGGTTCTTAAAGGATCTCGGCATACAGCACTGAAAAACTTCGGTTGCCCACCCCCAATCCAACGGCCAAGTAAAAGTCACCAATAGGACTCTACTTAATGGGATCAAGAGAAGATTATATGAAGCTAAAGGCAGGTGGCCCGAGGAGTTAATAAATATTTTGTGGGCTTACCGAACTACTCCTCGGACTACCACGGGTGATTCGCCGTACAGGCTGGCCTATGGGACAGATGCCCTCATTCCAGTCAAAATCAGATCTCCATTACTTCGGGTCAACCAGTTTAAAGAATTTTTCAATGGTGAAGGCATTCGCCTCAATTTGGATCTATTAGAGGAAGTCCGGGAGTCGGCCATGGTAAGGCTCGCAGTGTACCAAAGGAGAACGGTCAAACATTACAATAAAAGCGTGAAGCTGAGGAGGTTTGAAGTTGGGGACCTAGTTCTTTGGGAGGTGGAGGCGTCATCATCCCAAAACCTCAGAAAACTGATGCTAAACTGGGAGGGACCATATGAGGTCATGGAGATGCCGAAGCCAGGAACTTACCGGCTTCGGTCCATGGATGGTACAGAAGTCAAAAACACTTGGCATGCTGGGAGACTTAGGAAATATTGTCAGTAACACATGTCAAGTAGTTTGCGTTACGACTCTGTAAATTTTGCCACTTATCTAATGATTTCGAGTTTGAATCTTGCCCAAGAAATATTTTCATGAATTGATGAATGGTTGAATTTTCATACAATGAAGAAATAATTACATGGTAAAACCTAACCGACTATTATATGAATTTCACTACTCTGAGGACGCAGGTTCGACTTCATCTTCATCCGAAGTGTCTAGGAGATCGCCATTCAGAGCGGCTTGCCTCATCTTCTCCTTATCTTTGTCTCGGGCACTCTGGTAGCCGAGGTTGAACTGTTGTATCATTTCGGAGGTCAGCTCGGGCGACATCCGATACTCTTGACGGATATGCAGCTTAACCTCTTCAGTCAACAAAGGCGTTGACTCTTTATATTCAGCTAAATCCTTCTCCGCCTTGACGCATGCCTCTTCGGCCATGTTGAGCTTTACTTCGATAGTTTCGAGCTTCTAACTGACAGCCTGATTGTCAATCATCAACTCGTTGTGCTCCTTCTTGAGATCGTCATAGCTCTCGATGAACGCCCTTCGGCGTTGCTCGCCCTCAATTGCCTCCTCTTTCAGTTTCTCAACTCTTCACAATGGTGGGCAGTGTTAGCATGTAGCTTCTTGTTGTTTTCCTAACCTACCATTGCGGCGTTCAGCGTCGACTTCAAACGGGCGACTTCGGCCTCCAGCTCCTTTTCCTTCTCACCGACTTGATTGAACTGACGCAAGAGTCGGCCCGTAGTAGCTGCAGCCTGATGTTAGAGAGAGACAGAGTCAAGAGATAAACATTATACATGAACCCGAAGAGCAAAGTAAAATCAGACAAATTTACCTGACTCAAATACAATGCATTATAGTTCGCTAGCTTACGATGGTTCATCCCATGGAACACCTTGTCATCGCCGGGGAGGATGAAATGCTCAAAGATGTTGATTGGAAAATCCCCATCCTCATCGGGCCATAAAGTCGCCGAAGTTGAATCCTCCTGAATACGAGGAGGGACCGGCGATGGCGGAGGGGACTGCGACTCGACCTGCTACCTCTTGGCTGGTGGCTTGTCTTCGACCTTTTTTTGAAGATTTGCTTGAGGGATTTCGGAGGTCGGGATATTGGGCAGTGAGGTCGATTCTGTCATGGATGGGGGATCTTGTTTGACAGTCTTTTGACGCCTTCGCTTCGCCCGGAGAATATTCCCCCGTTCGGCTTTGGGGATATCAAGAAGGCTCCTGGTGGCGGGAGGAGGTGAGGTGGTGGTAGCAGGGGGCGTCTGCGACATTGGGACTGCGGTGATTGACTGAACTAGAGGAGGGACCTCGGTCGATCCCGTTGGCGGGACGACCCCTTCTTTAGGAGACCCGGTTCGTGGCCACCCAATGTTGGCAGCTGCGGTCGGTTTGATCAAAGCTATTGCACAAATCAAAAGATAAAAATATACTGTCATGAAGAATCGATTCGGCAAAAGGCCATTCAATTTATGGGATCGGAGACTTACACCGATGATTTTACAACCAAGTTTCGTTACCCAGGAGCTCGATGTCCTATTACTTCATCGACAGCCTTTTGATGATATCCACCAACTCATCGAGTCGAGTTCGGGACAGTTCCCCTACCGTAACATTAGACCGGGATGTGTCGGCCCAGTTGGGGATTTCACGGATGCTAGGGCCTCGGACGTAGAACCATTGCGAGTGTCACCCTTTATTGTTGGTAGGAGTCTTCATCAGTGGACGTTTCTCAATCGTCTTACTCTACTGTTTATTTATTTGCCGAAAGCCAGACTCTCAGGATTGGCTCACATGGAATATAGACAGGAAGAGGTCAATAGTGGGGGTGATATTCAGTTCGTGGCAGAAGGCGATGAAAGAAACGATATGAATGTAGGAGTTCGACACTAATTGGGCGAAGCCGACCCCAATAAACCCTAAAAAAAGTACGATGAAGGCATGGAGGGGAAGGCGCACCCCGTATTTGAGTGCGGAAAGGGAGATGGCAGTCCACCCATCCGGTCGATGGTACATTCGCTCAATGTGGATTGGAGCCCGGATCTCGTAGGTGGCCGGAATGCAAAATTGCTTTCGGATCCCATCCATGTCCTGTGGGGAAACAGTGGAAACAGTGTTGATGTGGGCGTAGGCGGCCTCATTGGAGTACTCCTTCAATATCCTTAGGTTATCAGCCTGAGCCTTAGTAAGCTGCGTCAGATTTGGATTTTGAGGGGCAGTGGCTATAGCGATGGTGGTTTCGGTAACGACGGGGGCAGAGTTATGATGGCTACCCAAGTTTGGGGTGGGGCCGGTAGAGGTCCCAACCCCAGCAGTGGACGAGGCGGCGGATGTCAGAATGGTGATGTTGCCCATTGGTAAGCAGCAAGAGGGTTGACCGACAAATGTGTTCACCGAAAAAGACAGGCAAGAGCAGAGATTACAGAGGGAGAGAGAGTAAAACGATGAGAGGAGGCAAGGTTTGTGGCGGTTAATTTTTGGAGGAAGGGGGTTTTTTAACTTTTGAATTCCGTGCATTTTCCCAAGAACAACGGTATTAATGAGACCGTGCGGTAATGGTGGGCCCAAGTATGGCGGGCCGAGTGCACTTCTGGCGCGGCAGTTATTGGGCTTAATGTCCCCGAGGGTTCTCCTTGGGCCTTTACTTTGACATTCTCCCATTAAATGTTCCATTATAATGAAAGACTGGGGGGCAATGTTGGGACGTAATTTACCAGGCCCAAATAGGGTTATTCGTCAAGCCCTACCATGTAGCAGGGGGCATCTGTGACATCGGGACCGAGGTGATTGGCTGAACTAGAGGAGGGACCTCGGTCGATCCCGTCGGCGGGACGACCCCTTCTTCGGGAGACCCGGTTCGTGGCCGTCCAATGTCGGCAGTTGTGGTCGATTTGATCAAAGCCACTGCACAAATCAAAAGATAAAAATATACTGTCATGAGGAATCGGTTCGGCAAAAGGCCATTCAATTTATGGGATCGGAGACTTACACCGATGATTGTACAACCAAGTTTCGTTACCCAGGAGCTCGATGTCCCATTCCTTCATCGGCAGCCTTTTTATGATATCCACCAACTCCTCGAGTCGAGTTCAGGACAGTTCCCCTACCGTAACATTAGACCGAGATGTGTCGGCCTAGTTGGGGATTTCACGGATGCTGGGGCCTCGGACATAGAACCATTGCGAGTGCACCCCTTATTGTTGGTAGGAGTCTTCATCAGTGGACGTTTCTCAATCGTCTTACTCTGCTATTTGTTTATTTACCGAAAGCCAGACTCTCGGGATCGGCTCACATGGAATATAGACAGGAAGAGGTTAATAGTGGGGGTGATATTCAGTTCGTGATAGAAGGCGATGAAAGAAATGATATGAATGTAGGAGTTCAGCACTAATTGGGCGAAGCCGACCCCAATAAACCCTAAGAGAAGTACTATGAAGGCATGGAGGGGAAGGCGCATCCCGTATTTGAGTGCGAAAAGGGAGATGACAGTCCACCCATTCGGCCGATGGTACATTTGCTCGATGTGGATTGGAGCCCGGATCTCGTAGGTGGCCGGAATGCAAAATTGCTTTTGGATCCCATCCATGTCCTATGGGGAAACAGTGGAAACAGTGTTGATGTGAGCGTAGGCGGCCTCGTTGGAGTACTCCTTCAACATGATTAGGTTATCAGCCTGAGCCTTAGTAAGCTGCGTCGGATTTGGATTTTGAGGGGCAGTGGTTGTGGCGGTGGTGGCTTCGGTGACGACGGGGGCAAAATTAGGATGGCTACCCAAGTTTAGAGTGGGGCTAGTAGAGGTCCCAACCCCAGCAGTGGACAAGGCGGCAGATGTCGGAATGGTGACGTTGCCCATTGGTAAGCAGCGAGAGGGTTGACCGACAAATGTGTTCGACGAAAAAGATAGGCAAGAGCAGAGATTACAGAGGGAGAGAGAGTAAAACGATGAGAGGAGGCAAGGTTTGTGGCGGTTAATTTTTGGAGGAAGGGGGTTTTTTAAATTTTGAATTCCGTGCATTTTCCCGAGAACGGCGGCATTAATGAGACCGTGCGGTAATGGTGGGCCCAAGTAGGGCGGGCCGAGTGCACTTCTGGCGCGACAGTTATTGGGCTTAGTGTCCCCAAGCATTCTCCTTGGGCCTTTACTTTGACATTCTCCCATTAAATGTTCCATTATAATAGAAGACTGGAGGGCAATGTTGGGACGTAATTACCAGGCCCAAATAGGGTTATTCGTCAAGCCCAATCGGCATGTCAAGTTATTGGGTCGATAATGAGGTGGCGAAACAGACCCACGTAAAAGAGATTCCCCCACGTGGGGGTCCTCATTGGTAGTTGGGACAATTGGAATGTCAGACAATTCTCATTCTTGAGGTAGATGTCAGGATAAAATTCGACGTCTCCCTTCTTTTGAGGTGGTGGAGTCTAACCCCACTAAGGCATGGGGCCTAGTGAGAAGTCTTAGGAGTGGTTCAGGGAAGAGGGGCGAGCAGGCCCGAATGTTAGCTATAAATACAAGGCAAAGACTTAATTTTACAGTACTAGAACAATATACCTCCATTGTTACATACCTTGTTCAGCCTGTGCTTACTTTCATACCGGAACTGTCCCCAGCGGCAAAACCGCCCGGAACTTTGAGTGTGGTCTCGTTTCTGTGCAGGATTGACGTGCTCTTAGTGATTGAGGCGCGTGGGCGAATCTTAGCGTTTATAGAGATACTGAAATCTTCCATTGTATTGGAAGTTTTAATAGTGAAGTTTATGCTTTCTTAATAATAAAATTGAGATGTTTGAAACCCTTAAGAATTCTGACAGTTATTATTATTTTTTATTTTATTTTTAATTTTCTTATAAACTTGTTCAGATAATCACACAAGAAACAACGAAAGAAACCAGAAAAATAAAATAAGTGCTAGTTTCTGTTGAGATATTTTTATTCAAATCAAATGACTGACCGATTCAGACCATAAGTCATTCACATGCATTCATTTCTAAACAAAACCCCCTAAAAATGATCTTAATATCTGAATCGGTAAACCCAACTAACTGACTAAATAAGCTATCGTTTTTTATCTGAATTAACCCTAAACCCACTAAATGGATTTTTTAAACATGATGCCCCTCTTTCACTCCAATTGATCCTGATGGGTGCACGAAACTGAAGAATATCCCATGAAAAGACTGAGGAAGAAAGTAGGGGTGAAGGATTGAATCATACAAAGATTAATCTCTAAAAAAATCACAGGCGTGAAACATGAAAGCATAGACCAAACCCAATTGAGGGATTACCTGATTTCTCTCAATTCCTTCAGTATTTGATTGTTTCACTTGGATTTTGATCAGTGGGAGATCGAAAAATAGGGAGAGACAGATAGGCAATTAAGGAAAAACCAATTGATGATTTTTTCTCTCTTGTTCGATTCAAACGATTCTAATCTTTAGGTTTCTCTCTCTAAAAATACAGCCTAAAAAGAGTAAGAAAGAGAAAAGTGGGCGGTGGATAAGAAAGAACAAAATTCTTTGGAAATTTCTTCGCGGTGAAACAAAGGGAAGGATTTTAGCCAACCTTATATTTATTTTATTTTTTATAGTGTTACTTTGTTTGCTACTTGAGGTGTAGTCAACATATTTTTATAGTTAGTAATTTTTTTTGTTGGATGTCCAAATAAGGATTTAATCTATAATTTTTTATAGTTATTTTTTAGTACGTTCATACTTATATACTTGTTCAACATATTTCAGAGGGGTAAAATAGTAACAAATTGTTATTCAGATATTTCATACATATTAATTATTAAATAATTTTTTTCATTCAGTATTCAGAAGTCTATTTCATTCAACTCATTCAGATTGCTTAAACATTCAGAACTGTTTCATTCAGTTTTATCAAACAGCCCCTTAGTTGTTCACTTTTAAGGCTATTTAAGGCTATAAACATTATTGATATAAGAACATGTGGATCTCACTCTGTTGAAGGGAAAAAAAGTGCAAAAAAATAGAAGAGATTAAACATTTGACCCGACAAACAGAGTCCAAGCCAATGAGTCAACCCAACTCACTCATAAAAAGTAGGCTTTGGACTTGCATTTATAAGTCCAAGAAAACTAGCGCTATTTTGGCCGAGTCCAAATTAGTCCAACTCATGGGTGGACATGCCCATCCCTTAATAACACCCAAAACTAATTTAGTCCACTAATTCAATCCACTATAACACTACTCAAAAGAGTCAAGTCTAACTATTTTAAGAATTTAGCAGTAAATAAAGAAAAATAAAATATCGGTTCTATTTATGTTCTTCCTGACTTTCAATCTCACTCTTTCTGTTTTCCACATGTCTTCCACAAATCGTTTGCTTCTGTTCTTTCAATTTAATCTTTTTAACATAAGACTGCTTCCATCACTCTTGATATAATCAAATTGAAATTTTCATGGTATAACAGTCTTAAATATTCACTACTTGTGATATTTGAATCGGAAAAAATCACTGTATTTTATCATTACTTTCTAGTGTTTTAACCTCTGTTGTTGCATTATTTGTGAAAGATGGCATTGGGTCATTCAGTATTATTTTGTCAAAAAATAAAAGTAAATTATAAATAGTGTTTGAATTGTGTATAAGTAAACATATGCAACAAGGAAAAAAAATAAAAGAAAAAAAAGTTATTTACTCAAAATTGATTTATATTATTGATTGTCATGCTAATCAATTGAAACTGCTTGCTCATTCTCTATAGTCAAAAAAGATACGTACTTGAATAGTTGTTAGCGCTCTTACTCTACACAGTTTTTTTTCTAGATAACTCCCTCTCAATTAAGCAAAAAATATTCATTTACATTACAATGAGCTTATTTTTAAAATTTTAAAAAATAAAAATAATGTAAAAGCCCATGGGCCAGTCCAACCCATTGTACCGTGGGCCGTGAGACTCACTTTTGTATCCCAATAAAACTTGATTTTTTAAGCCCAACCGATTTTTGACCCAATCCAGTCATTCACAACCCATTTGCCATGTTTAATAAAGATATCAACACAAGACCTAGAGTGGTCTAGAGCCTCGGCAAGTCTTTTACATTCATTCTTCTTCCCATTGGGAATGAACTCACCAACACAATCAATTTTCACACATGCACTAACTCAATTGGATGACCTGACCTAAGCTTATGAGAGTAAACTCTATATCCTATGGTACAACCGGTTAAATCTCAAGTTCAAAATAAATCATAATATACCAATGATGAACCCACTATTCTAGTATTATATTCTTGAGTTATCTTAACTTACCACATACCCACCCAAAAGATTATGATTGAATATATAAATAGTAATACCTTAAGATCTCACATATTTCCACTACAAGAAAAATGGCCAACAACGATCAAACTTATCAACGATTGCCGGATTCGGTCATTGATACACCAATTAGTGATGACCAATAACGACCACTACCTCAACTCGTTGCCAATAGCATCAACGACCACCCTCCCGATAATACTACCATCGTTAAAAGGTTAGGGCACACCTAAAGTGCTCGCGAAAGTTGACACCAACATCAGTGACCACACTTGTCGTCGTTAGTCCGTCGTTGTTAGGTCCACTTCAATTTAAAAAATAAAACAGAGTCATCGACTGCTACCAATCATTGATCATGTTTTTTAAGCCTTAGTTCAGTCACCCCAACAGAAAAAAGGAAAGAAAAGAAAAGAGTAGCAACTGCGCGCAAGAGAAAGAAGGGAGAAGGAGACAGCTAGAGCATCCCATTGCACCGCCACTTATGTCGTCGCTTCCCCCACCACCATTAGGTTTCTCCTTCTTTCTATTTCTCTTTCTATTTTGAAAATTCTAGTTTTAATCACAAGATGTACACACAATTGAATACATATATACACTATAAAATACCTAGATTATACATGTCGACGTCGAGATTTTTCCTTTAGGTTTTAGAGATCGTGATCTTAAGGGTGTTTTTGAAAAAAATCGACTTATATCGACGGAGTTCGAAAGTTTGATTTTAAAGTGGACCAATTAGACAAAGTCGCTAGTTGGTAAACGTTTAATTGGATGTACCAACTGATCCGAATTTTAAAGTTTTAATAATTGAGATGACCCATTATGTGATTCCGTAAAATTGATCTATGATGTGATAAATATATGTAACTGCAAGTGCATAGTGTCAAATTGAAGAATTGACAAGTACAGGTCGAACCACAATCAATTTTCACACACACACTAACTCAATTGGATGACCTGACCTAAGCTTTTGAGAGTTAACTCTATATCCTATGGTACAACCGGGTTAAATCCCAAGTTCAAAATAAATCATAACATACCAATGATGAACCCACTATTCTAGTATTATATTCTTGAGTTATCTTAACTTAACACATACCCACCCAAAAGATTATGATTGAATATATAAATAGTAATACCTTAAGACCTCACATATTTCCACTACAAGAAAAATGGCCAACAACGATCAAACTTATCAACGATTGCCAGAATCGGTCATTGATACACTAATTAGTAATGACCAATAATGACCACTACCTCAACTCGTTGCCAATAGCATCAATGACCACCCTCTCGATAATACTACCATCGCTAAAAGGTTAGGGCACACTTAAAGTGCTCGCGAAAGTTGACACCAACATCATCCACCACACTTGTCGCCGTTAGTCCGTCGTTGTTAGGTCCACTTCAATTTAAAAAATAAAACAGAGTCATCGACTGCTACCAATCATTGATCATGTTTTTTAAGCCTTAGTTCAGTCGCCCCAACAGAAAAAAGGAAAGAAAAGAAAAGAGTAGCAACTGCGCGCAAGAGAAAGAAGGGAGACGGAGACAGCTAGAGCATCCCATTGCACCGCCACTTATGTCGTCGCTTCCCCCACCACCATTAGGTTTCTCCTTCTTTCTATTTCTCTTTCTATTTGGAAAATTCTAGTTTTAATCACAAGATGTACACATAATTAAATAAATATATACACTATAAAATACCTAGATTATACATGTCGACGTCGAGATTTTTCCTTTTAGGTTTTAGAGATCGTGATCTTAAGGGTGATTTTGAAAAATAATCGACTTATGTCGACGGGGTTCGAAAGTTTGATTTTAAAGTGGACCAATTAGATAAAGTCGTTAGTTGGTAAAGGTTTAATTGGATGTACCAACTCATCCGAATTTTAAAGTTTTAATAATTGAGATGACCCATTATATGACTCCGTAAAATTGATCTATGATGTGATAAAAATATGTAACTGCAAGTGCACAGTGTCAAATTGAAGAACTGACAAGTACAGGTCGAACTACAATCAATTTTCACACATGCACTAACTCAATTGGATTACCTGACCTAAGCTTTCGAGAGTTAACTCTATATCCTATGGTACAACCGGGTTAAGTCCCAAGTTTAAAATAAATCATAACATACCAATGATGAACCCACTATTCTAGTATTATATTCTTGAGTTATCTTAACTTAACACATACCCACCCAAAAGATTATGATTGAATATATAAATAGTAATACCTTAAGACCTCACATATTTCCACTACAAGAAAAATGGCCAACAACGATCAAACTTATCAACGATTGCCGGATTCGGTCATTGATACACCAATTAGTGATGACCAATAACGACCACTACCTCAACTCGTTGCCAATAGCATCAACGACCACCCTCCCAATAATACTACCATCGCTAAAAGGTTAGGGCACACCTAAAGTGCTCGCGAAAGTTGACACCAACATCAGCGACCACACTTGTCGCCGTTAGTCCGTCGTTGTTAGGTCCACTTCAATTTAAAAAATAAAACAGAGTCATCGACTGCTACCAATCATTGATCATGTTTTTTAAGCCTTAGTTCAGTCGCCCCAACAGAAAAAAGGAAAGAAAAGAAAAGAGTAGCAACTGCGCGCAAGAGAAAGAAGGGAGAAGGAGAGAGATAGAGCATCCCATCGCACCGCCACTTATGTCGTCGCTTCCCCCACCTCCATTAGGTTTCTCCTTCTTTCTATTTCTCTTTCTATTTGGAAAATCTAGTTTTGATCACAAGATGTACACACAATTGAATACATATATGCACTATAAAATACCTAGATTATACATGTCGACGTCGAGATTTTTCCTTTTAGGTTTTAGAGATCTTGATCTTAAGGGTGTTTTTGAAAAAAATCGACTTATGTCGACGGGGTTCGAAAGTTTGATTTTAAAGTGGACCAATTAGACAAAGTCGCTAGTTGGTAAAGGTTTAATTGGATGTACCAACTCATCCGGATTTTAAAGTTTTAATAATTTAGATGACCCATTATGTGACTCCGTAAAATTGATCTATGATGTGATAAAAATATGTAACTGCAAGTGCACAGTGTCAAATTGAAGAACTGACAAGTACAGGTCGAACCATAGAGACTAGATTAACTATCAAATCCTTAATTTATATTCCAGGCAAATTAGAAATTAAAAATGGTGGAGATGATTAATTCACTAAATAATGCAGACTAAAAATTAATAATAAAAATTAGTAATGAAAAAAACTACCTAGGAATCCGAATCTACTAAATACTAACATAATAAACAATTTCGTATTTTCCTAAATTAATTTCTAATCTTGTTTTTCCTTCCCTTTAAAAATAATGATTCATATAATTAATATGGGTAAGCATAAGTTATGAAGAATTCATAGATTAACTATAACTTATCAAAATCTCGTAATCAATATAAGAATCATATGTAATTTGTGCGAAGGTAAATATGAAGGCAAACAATTAGGCACTAGGAACGAAAAGAAAATATTAATATGCAATACCTAGTTTCATCATCATCATCCTAGGTAATAAAATTTAGCTAGCCATGCAATTTAAAATAACAAAATTAAATTAAAACTAGTAAATAATAATAATAATAATAACAACTTAATCAACTTAATTAAACTATTATCGAAGTATGGTATCTAACATAATACTAAATGAAAAGAATTGAAGGCAAACAATTATAGCTAAAGTAATATTAAATTAATAAAGTTGATTACAAAAACTCTTTGATCAAAGCCGTAGAATGAAAAGGAAAAGAAAACTAAGGAATACTGCTTTCCACTTGCTTTTTACCCGACCAAGAAGAAGTAAAATAAAAATTAAAAATCCCCTCTCTAAAATGAAAGTCCTATTTATAGGCACAAATAAATTGTAACCTAATACTAATACATTGAACTTGGTCTTCTTTTTACTCTTTTATCTCTTTATCTTTAACTTGATTTTAACTTCTTCATGATAATCCTCCAAGATTCCTTTTTCATCTTTAAAAACTGGAATAATTATCTTTTATTTATTCACCAAGATAAACAAGATAAATCCTACAAAACCAAATAAAATGTATTAGTTAAATAAAGCAAACATAAAAAATAATAAAGATGGGAATATTAAAATGTATAAAAAATGTGCATATCAGTCCGCAACCGAGATTCATAGAGTTTGGGAGCTTACTTAAGCGAGAGAAAGGTGTTAGGCACCCCTCGACTTTCATAAAACACGGTTACCGCTTTTATAATGTTTTCCTTAAAAGTTTAAATGAATTGTCTCGAGAAGTGTGAGGTGTGTGTATCGTGTTCTATGCCTAGGTGAATTGTGTCGTATGGAAAATCTAGGGTATCCTCTCCTAGAGTCAAGTCGAATCGTAATTCAAAATATATAAGATATCGTATCCTATACCATTTGAGTCGAAATCTAGGGTATTGTTTCCTATGGTTGAATGAAAAATATAATCTAGGGTTTCGTCTCCTGAACCATATAAATTATCTAGGGTTTTGTCTCCTAGGGCCGTAAAAGTTTCGGTGAGTTGGTTATTTTGAAAACAACTTTTGAGCCTTTTTGAACATATGCACAAAGGATTTGATTCGAAAGAAAAGTTTAGTTTTATTTTAATTTGATGAGAAATTAAGATGTCGTTTAAAGAAAATGTCGTTTGCAAACCCTTCGTCAAATAGGAATCAAGACTCTCATTACTTCCAAGGATCATATTTCATAAATATATAGTCTTGTGTGTGCACAACAAAATATAGTTTTATTCAGTAGGTAGACAATTTTTGTCAATTACATCCAATGTAACTCCTTTTTCTTTTGTCTCTTAGATTATAATGGTCATGTGTGTGCACATTCAAACCAAAATTAAGTTAAGTTAGACCTAACATTTCCATATAAGTGAAGAGAAAAATACAGTTTTTGTGTGTGCACAACAAAACGCGTATTGTTCAATTCCATATAAACATCCAATGTAATAAATCAACATCTCCAATACTTAATATAAGCCTTGTGTGTGCACAACAAATTCATATTGATACTCTATTGCTTCATCATGCTAGAAGACTACGTCCGACATTCTTAATGTACTTGAACGTTACAACTTAATACTATATTTTACTTGGGATAATTGTAAACTTGATTCTAGTTTGGTTCGCTCGAGCCACCGAGTGAACCAAAAGGTCAAACATAAAGTGCAAAAATAAAACATGAACATAACTATTACATTCAACCCATACTACATTACAAATGGGTTTTCAATGCTTCTACTCTTAAGCTCTAATTTACTAAGTAATTCTACTAAATCCTATTACAAATTATTTTACAATAAAACAGAAATTTTGATCAACAGTCAAGGGGAAGTACATAAGATGGGGGTAGAATTTATACTGGAAAATTAAATAGGCGAGGTACGCAGACTCCATTTATAAAAACCCATTCATTCACGCATCCATCAAATTAAATCTAATCTCATTGGTTAATAGTCCATAATCATCCCCTTTATTATCATACATGTCATTACATGTATCAATAAAACATTCATCTCATGAATTAAATATTCCATATATATATATTGATATTATTTAATGGGCAATATTAGTTTGCATGAAATTCAATTCTAAGTCCAAATAAACTCTTTATTTTAATTTTAAAATTGCTGGAAAACCTGTTGCTCGCTGATGCCCTAGCGTTGCGGTGCCTTAGACCAGCGCTGTTGCGTTGTGGAGCTGTGCTGCGATGATTTTTAGATCGCGATTTTGTTGTTTTGTTTCATAAAACAAGATTTTATACCAATAATTATACCCAATTAAATTGTTCCAAACGCATATCAATATATATACAGAATCAAAATAATTAATAATTCACATAAGAATGGCTTTGATGTCAATGTAAGTTTGTAGAAACAAGAACATACATATAATCAGATTGATGTAAAAGCGGAAGCATGACATAAATCATATTTAAAATTTTCTGCAATAGCAATCACCTTTATGTGATATTATTAATCGAGGAAGGATAAATGATATACCTTATGAAGATGAATCAACTCCTTAATCTGATCTTCAAGTCCCAATCCTTTGATCCTTCGCATTTCTTCAAATTCACGGATCAAACGTCAGCTACTCAGTGTGTGTAGTGCTCTAAAGGTGATCCACCAAAAGATTATTGATTGAAGAAGTAAAGTTAGGTTTTCTACAAAACCTTGGGTGGCTAGCCCTAATTCTCTCTCTCTCCTAACTCTTTAGGTTGTAGAGAATTATTACGTAGTATATAAAATACCAACATCAGTTCTCCAATCTATAATAAGGCCTCTCCTTATATAGACTAATCCCCTCTTCTAAACTCTTTAGGACTTAGGGTTTTAATTTAATTTCTAAACCATTTAGGAACTAAATTATTTATAATAATAATAATAATACTTCTTATTAATTTATAATTAGTATTTCTCCAAATATTTAATTATAAATATTAAGCTATTTAATTTATTCCCCCATAATACAAATTAAATATAATTAATTTATTATTAAGTCAATTACTTCTAAAATAATATTTCTCTTTTATAGTGTGCCCCTTTAGGTTCAATATTATACCAGTAGTAGAATAAATAATTTAGTACCATTCTAATATTATTTATAATGAATTAAACTCTTTTAATTCAAATATAAATAAATATATTTATTCTACATCATGAGTGACACCTCTCAGCATATCATGACTATCCGGATAATATGAAATCAACATTCAATCACAAAGAACATATTCAGTAAAAGGCAAAGGTGCAAAAAAACCTATGTAGTTTTACCCGAAGTTTCACTTAGTCTATGAACTTTTTTTTTTCAAAAGTGTCATTGACGTTATAAATTTTAGGTCAACCCTGCCCTCTTGTTAACGGACATCCACCTAAACTAACGGGTCTTTGTGGTGATTGACACGTGGCAAACATAATATTTAATAAAAAAATTATTTTTTCTTTCTTCTCCCTCTTTTCTCTCTCTCCCATCTCCTTCCTTTATTCTCTCTCCTCCGATCCTGTGCAGTCTATTTTCATGTGAATCTTTCAAAACCAACTGATCATGAATCGAAATGTTTCGCCTCCGATCAGATACAAATTTCACCGAAACGTTACTTCAAAACTAATTTCTTCCCCGCCCAAGCAGAGTACTAAATCGCCACGGGTTGTTCGGATTTACTTCACTAACTGTGATGCCATGGATTCTTCTTTAAGTGATGATCATATAGAAGATTATAATTGAAAATTGTTGTGGCAGACCAGTGATTAGAGATCAGGACGGGCTTGTTGAGAAGAAATTTAATAAGCCGAGAAGAAAGGAGAATATTAGGTCGTGTTTTGTGACTGGGAATAAGTATCGCGACGTTAGACGGCGGCCGTGGGGGAAGTGGGCGGCGGAGATTCGCTTGAATTTTTTTTTGTTCATTTATTGTAAAATCTTAAAACCCCCAACCCCAGATCTAATGGGTTTCACCCAAATCTGTTAAAAACTCTGAAAAGATTGAATCTTTATATCAAAAACAACCTATAACCCAAAACCCATTTAGGAACAATCGATTAATTTCCTTGAAAACCCATTTAGGAACAATCGATTAATTTCCTTGAAATCTCCATTCTTTTGAAAGAAGCTATGAAAATTTCCCAAAAAGATACTTAAAAACTCATTTGGGAACAAATGAGAACCCCATCAAGAATGTAATGTCCAAGAATTTTAAACCTTGTATCAATTTATTTTGATATGTGAAATTCATTTTTATTTAACTTTACGGACTTAATTGGACCCATGTAAGTATTATTATTTAATTATATAACTATACGGTCCAATAATTTTCTTTGCATTAAAGGGATTCACTGATAGTTCGAATAAATAAGTGATTTAATCCTGAGAGTTGGTTGGCAAGAAAATTGGAAAAAAAATTAATAAATAATTTCATTTTACTATTATCGGATTTAAATAATTCGAACGAGAAATTATTGTTGAAACAAATATTTTAAATAATTAATTAATTGAATTAGTTATTTAATTTAAATATTAGAATATAATATTGTTAATTTAATTTGGGTCACCTTTCTTTCATTTGGATTGGCCCATTTCTTTTTTTATTTATTTCTGATTTGGACCTAAATTCCCTTTTTAATTCCTATTGGGCCGCTTCCTATTCATTCAGCCGGCCCAACCCTATTGGGTTGAGCCCAAACCCTTTCCAGCCGGATTAAACCCATTCATTTTCTTTTTAGCCGGGTTGGATCCATTTTATTTGGTGCAATGTACCGGTTGATTTGGGGATAAACCGAGCAACCTTAAATCCTCAAATCAGACAACCGAGCATAGCGATTCCAAAAAAAAAAATCGACTGGGTGCAGAGCAGGGCTGAGAACCTATCAGACCCAAGCCATCGATCAATCGAACGGACGGGGAAAGGAGGTCGGCGCGGTGATGTGGGGGAATCGACCGGTTGGGCTAAGGGAGAAGCGTCGACCGGCGGCTAATCAAGAGTTCGAGGGGGCGACCGAGCAACAATCGGATGGACCAAGGGTCAAAGCGACCGGCGATTTGATCGGTGGGGGTACACGGCTTGAGGGCTGCTGATAATTTCACAGTTGGTGTAGATGGGGCTTGACTTAGACAACCGATCGACAGCCCCTCCCTCATACTGTTGGACTTTGATTGAATAATCAAGGTAATACCCAACTAATTGGGTAAACAAATCTCTATAAATTAGAACCCAAGCCCTAGCCAAAGCTGCCGATTTTCTTTGCTTTGTGAGTCCAAATTAGATTAAAATAATAATAATAATAATAATAGAAATCGCACCAAGGAGAGGGAACATGGGAGGCCGATAGGTGAATGTCCGATTACACCACCTATTTTGGAAGAAGAAGAAAGACTGCAATTTGATCGGTAGCAAGGTATATCAGTGAGCGACTGAGTTGCTTTATTTTTATTTTTCCTTCTGTGTTGATTTGTATTATACATTGTATTGGTTTGTATTATACATTGTGTTGGTTATATTATACATTGTTTTGGGTTGTATTGTATTGTTCTGTGAATTGGAAATTTTGTGTATACTAAAGAACCATAGGTTCTGGCAGCTTTGATTTTGTACAATGATTAGGTCAGTGTTGAACCCTTGTATGCCCACCAAGTGGTTGTTAAAATGCTTGAACGAAAACCGTTCTTCATTTTGGAATTTTCTGTCGACAGCTTTGTTATGTGAAACTCGATTTTTTTTTGGGCTATAAATCTGATGGGAGTTTTCCCTGTTGTGTTGGGTAATGAACTGGACAATTGAAATAAAATTTTGCAGGAATTGGTTTTGGTTGTTATGAAAATCAATTTTGGGCCATTCATAGAAAACTGGAATCAGTATTGTTATTTCCTTACTATGTTAAACAATTGCTTAGTTGGCTTGAAACAAGATTTGCAGGAGCTTGTTTATTTATGTGATTTTGTGGCTGCTGTTTGTAGCAGGAGGAAATGAACATAGGATTAGTATCATCAGTAATAATAGGAAAAATTGCAGTAATTTCCAAATTGGTTGTGTAATTCATTGGGTTGTTCAAACAACAATGAAACAGGGTTAATAATTATTTAACCATTATTAATAGTAATTAGAAGTAATACTATCGGATTAATTATTAGTCATTATTTGAATTAATAAGGCACTAATAAAATAATTATTCATTTAACCATAAATAATAAATAAAGATAATGAATATTTAATTATTATATTAAATAATAATTAAGTATGAATAAAGTTAATAAATAATTATTTATTATTTATCAATAAATAATAAATAAAGATAATAAATATTTAATTATTATTTAATTAATATTAAATAATAATTAAGTATGAATAAAGTTAATAAATAATTATTTATTATTTCCCAATAAATAATAAACAAAGATAATAAATATTTAATTATTATTTAATTAATATTAAATAATAATTAAGTATGAATAAAGTTAATAAAGTAATTATTTATTATTTATCACTAAATAATAAATATTTGATTCAATTAATAATAATTAGGTAAGAATAAGGCTAATAAGGATAACAATTACTTAATCATTATTGAAATAATGATTAAGTATGAGTGAGATTAATAAGTTAATTATTTATTTTTGGCCCTTAATAAATAAAGATAATAAATACTTAATGATTATTAATATTAAATAATAATTAAGTGTGTGTGAATTAATACATTAAGTATTTAATTAATGTTGAATAAGGAACAAGGAATAATAATTACTCAATTACCCTTAAAGGTGAATAGTAATTAAGCGCAAATAAAACTAAATGACTTATAAACTAGTCACTATTAGTTAGTAAGGCATAGTAAATTAATTATTTATTTTCATAAATAAGGATTATTAACCCATATTTAGAGACAAATAAGGGTAATAATCTGAGTATTCAAAGAATAAGTAATCACGATTAGCTATCATTTATTTTAATAGCTAAAGGTCATTAATTAATTTCTGTTTAGCTAATATTAAATAGTAACTGAATGTAGATGGTGAATTGTTATCTGCTAAATAAATAGCATAAGTGAGTGTATCGATATACAGCTGTGCAATGCTAATGGATAAATCGACTTTATCATATGATAGGTCATCCAAGGTCAATTAATTAAAGCTAAACTTTATTTGTAGCTGAGCAAACAGGCAAATTCCCTAACTTCATTCTTTCAGTATATTGAATGCAAGTTCCATCTTACTCAACTTTTATATTGAGCAAGTTCTCTATTCCGAAACTTTAATGGTTGCAAGTTTCTTTTCATTTGAGCAGGCTACTATTGCATTGTAGCTTGAAATTTTATTCCAAGAATGCTTAAGCGGTTTAATTAATTTACAGTTATTCCACATCAATATTATTGACACTCGCATTCGGTGCATTGGAATTCGTACATTTATTAAAGTTCCGAAATTCACGAACTATTCATGATTAAAGTCTGAACCCTTGTTCGGTCAGGTAAATATGTGAGAATTTATAAAAGCTATCCGAACCAATCGATGGTAAGGATTCTTAAACTGAATGAACATCCCTTTTATTATAGGGGAATACCCCAGGTACCGTATATAAGGTACAAACAGCAGAGTTAAATGTTATGCATATACATAGCGTACGCGAGGCTGATCCCCTCAAGTACTTATTCTGTAGCCAGTAACCAGAGGGTCAACTTGCTATTGACTCCTTTGGAAGTTATTGTTCAAAGTCTACTTGACTATCAATTGTTCTAAAAGCAATTATTGTTCTTGCTTCTGATAATTATATTGTTGAAATCTCTTTCTATATTCCTTTCATCATGATATATCCTTATTGTTGTACTTTAAACTTGCTGAGCAAACTCGTTGCTCACCCTTGCTATATCATGACTCCATTGCAGCTAAACCCGAGACATCAGGAAAGAGCAAAGGGAAAGAAAAGATGAAGTGATAAGCTTCACGTAGCTGATTTTATCATAAATGTAGTTAATTATTATTAATGTAATTTAAACCCTAATAGTTATTTGGGGTATGGAATTGTGTTAAGTATTTAAGGTTATTATATCTTGGGACTAGTAACACATTTCTAATGAACAACATATGTTTGTTATATTCCGCATTTTAGTCAATGTATGTTGATGGAGGTGAATGTGGTATTGGATCGTGATGACCGGATCCGGGTAGTTGGAGACCCGAATTTGGGGGCGTCACAGGTTGGTATCAGAGCTGTAGGTTATAAACTTTAGGATCGCTAAACCTAAGTTATGACCTTAGATTTAAACTCGTATTGAGTACGCTAAGATAAGAATCAAGGAGATTCGAATAATGGCCTTGTCTGGGGGTGGATTGTGGAAATCTGCCAAGCCGAGTTGTACATGATAAAATATCCTTTCATTCTATCAATGAATGTATTTTATTATGATACTGACATTATTGTCTCTGTCTGTGTTTGTAGGATGGCTGACATAGGAGGGACCAGTGGAGTCCAGGAGGAGGTATTCATAGATATACCTATAGTTACCGAGCAGTTAGTGGGCTATACACCTGTTGCCCCAGGAGTACCACTGGATGGGCCCGAACCAGAGGAGGACTATCTGGAGGATCTAGTAGAGCTGGTGATAGGTAGGGTAATGAGGTCCGACAGTCAGGACCCGGATGATGGCGAGGAGGACCCAGAGACTGACGGTGATGAGCCACCTGCTTATGTTGATGGCATGGGCTCTACTGCAGATGATATCATAGAGGGACTGACCAGTAGGAACTAGGAGCTAGAGGACTGAGTAGCTTATCTGGAGGAGCAGAACCAAACCCACCAGATCAGTGAGGTTCAGTATAGGGAGCTAGCTTATCAGCTGGAGCATGAGTTGGGAGTGGTGAAAGTACAGCTGCAGGGTTATGAGACCTCAGCACAGCAGATTGGACCACTGCTACATCAGATGGTGGCCAGGAATGCTGAGCTGAGAGAGAGATTGGAACAGAAGGACATGGAGATCGCCCATATGAAGGCCAAGTAGGAGGCCATGAAGTTCGAGTTTGGGCTGGAGACTGCTGAAAGGATGCGAGTTAGAGATGCTTGGGTCAGAGAAGCCAGAAGGGTTGATCAGTTGGAGTCCGGAGCGGTGAGGATCGAGACCTTAGGATTTGCCTTGGATGCAGCCTATAGGAGGCCTCGGACTGAGATAGGAGAGTCTAGCCGCTCGGTTCGTTGCCGGGTCATGGGTGGAGCATTTTCTTCAGGACAGCAGGCACGGATCCGTCACGACATGTAGTGACGTGCTAGGGTGATTGTCTTGTCTTGTTTTAGGGCAGTAGGTCCCACTTTTTGTTAGGTTAGGGACATGATTGTGTTGTGAACCTTTATATCTTGTTACATGATTAGGGTAGCAGTTATGAGGGATGGTCAGATATTATTCCCCACTTTTTGTATCAGGGGAAATGGTTAATGATTGATGGGGCATGCAGTAGCGCATTTATAGAAGTATGCCACAGGTTTAGTCTGATTGTAACAAAACAGTGGTATATAAATATAAATGCAGTTGTTTCATTTAAATCAAATGTGTTTGATAAATGTTTCTACTCTTGATCGCTGATCTCAATGACATATTGTGTAAAATATAAAACTATAGGTAAAAGTCAGCGGTTTTCCTTATTCAAATCATGTCGCCGAGAGGACGACCACGTAACCAGCGGGTTGAAGAGTCAGAAAGCGAGGTTGGGGATCAACCCAATCCAATGAGAATGTTCGCTGAGATGCTGGCAGAAGCCATGCAATCAAGACCACCACCTGTAAGGACCCAACCAGCACCCGAGCCAGCGCATCATTTGGCCACTTTCAAGGACTTCAAACTGGTTGGACCACCCGAGTTCAAGGGAACTCTTAACCCGATAGAAGCACATACCTGGATCAAAGAGATAGAGAAGGTCTTCGAGGTCGCACGGGTGGCCGAGAAACAGAAAACAAGTTTTGCCACCTTCATTCTAAAGGGCGAGGCTAACTATTGGTGGAAGGCTAACAGGAGCTGAGCTGAAGAAGGCATTGTCGCATGGGAACACTTTAAAGAGATGTTCCTGGAAAATTACTTTCCAGAGAGCATGAAATAAGAGATGGAGGTCAAGTTTCTGGAGCTAAAGCAGGGAAGTATGTCCGTGGTTGAGTACGCAGCTAGGTTTAACGAGTTGGCACGGTTTGCAACTCACCAAGTTAGCACAGAGGAAAGGAAAGCTCGTAGGTTTGAGCTAGGGTTGAAACCATGGGTATACCGTTCCGTTGCGGTGTTAAAAATCAAAACATTTGCAGAACTGTTGGAAAGGGCGATCATTGCAGAGGGTGGCAGTGAGGCCCTGACTAAATACAATCAAGAAAAGAAGAAGGGTCATGAGGGCCCGAAGGCAGGGAGCAGCGGGGGCAGTAACCCCAATAAACGCAAGTGGACCGAGAATCAGTCATCCGGAGGGAACAAATCTGGAGGGGAGGTAAAGAGAACAGGCAGGTGCAGCAATTGTGGTAAAAACCACACGGGGGAATGCATGAAAGGGAAAAGCGTGTGTTACCGTTGTGGACAACCGGGGCACATGGCTCCTCAGTGCCCTAACAGATAGAAAGAAGGATGCTTCTCTTGTGGATCACCCGACCACCAGATTAAGGACTGTCCGAAGAGGAAGGGCGATGTCGGGAGTGGCAACCGGAGCAACAACAACAGCGGGAACAACAACTGGCTGAGCTACGGGGCACCTGCCAGTCAAGCCAACAGACCCACAACACGCACATTCAACATGACCGTTCAGGATGCAATGGAATCCAAGGACGTGGTGTCAGGTATCATCCCAATCAATGATATAAATGCATATGTGTTATTCGATTCGGGTGCTACCTGCTCTTTTGTTTTCGAAGAATTTGCTAGTCAGTTAAACTTACCTCGTGAAAAGTTAGAACACCATATGAACGTAAAAGTAGAAAACAAGGAAATTATCCTCGTAGAATACATTCATAGGAATTGTTGTGCTGAATTGCGAGGATTTAAGCTCAATGTAGATTTGATACCAATTCGGCTGGGAGAGTTTGATGTAATCCTGGGAATGGATTGGCTGTCAATTCACGGAGCAGTTATTGATTGTAAGGAAAAGTGTGTACACCTAAAGACTCTTAAAAAGTCAAAGGTGGTATTTTACGGTAGTAAGTCACCAAGACAATCTTGTTGTCTGACTATGATGCAAACCAAGAAATTGCTTAAGAAAGGTTGCGTATGTTATTTGGTCCATGTGGTTGATACTCGTCAGGTCGGGGATGAGATGAGTCAAATACCAATCGTGAGGGATTTCACCGATGTCTTCCCAGATGAACTTCCGGGACTACCGCCGGACAGGGAAATCGAGTTCGTTATCGATTTGGTACAGGGAACCGCACCAATATCGAAGCCGCCGTATCGAATGGCACCTGTGGAAATGAAAGAGTTGATGATTCAACTGCAGGAACTATTAGACAAGGGTTATATCAGATCGAGTGTGTCCCCATGGGGAGCGCTAGTTCTGTTTGTAAAGAAGAAGGATGGTTCTATGAGGCTTTGTATCGACTATCGGGAGTTGAACAAAGTTACGATTAAGAATAGGTATCCGCTTCCTAGGATTGACGATTTATTTGATCAACTCAAGGGGGCGAAGTACTTTTCAAAAATCGACCTAAGAACAGGCTATCATCAACTGAAGGTGAGGCAGGAAGATATCCAGAAGACTGCATTCAGGACTCGTTACGGGCACTTCAAGTTTCTGGTAATGTCCTTTGGATTAACGAATGCACCAGCGGCATTCATGGATATGATGAATAGAGTATTCAAGCAGTACTTGGACAAGTTCGTAGTCGTATTCATTGATGACATTCTGGTGTATTCAGGGTCAGAGAAAGAGCATGCAGAACATTTAAAAATTGTATTGGAAGCTCTCAGGAGGGAGAAGTTGTACGCAAAGTTTGCTAAGTGTGAGTTTTGGTTGTAGAGGGTGCAATTTCTGGGTCACGTCATCGACAAAAACGGCGTTTCGGTGGACCCAGCAAAAGTAGAAGCAGTTATTAATTAGAAACAGCCGAAGACGCCAACAGAGATCCGGAGTTTCTTGGGATTAGCAGGATACTATCGGCGATTCATACAGGATTTTTCAAAGATAGCATCGCCGTTGACCAATCTCACCAGGAAAACAGTTAAGTTCGTTTGGTCGGAGAAATGCGAGAAGAGTTTCATGGAGCTGAAGAAGAGGCTTAGCCAAGCACCGGTGTTGACCTTACCCGACAACACTGGGGGTTTCGTAGTGTATAGCGATGCGTCACATAAAGGTCTCGGCTGTGTACTGATGCAGCACGACAAGGTATGATGACTTAATTCAAATAATACAAAAACAAGTCATAGGTATCACCTCCAAAATGAAACTATTATATGAATTTCACAAGAAACAATTATGTGAAATAATAACAGAATTCGAAACGAGGAACAAAACGAACTAATTAAATTTAACTAGAATATAGCTGAAGAAGTACGGAATCCGTACCTAGATTAAGCAATGTAATACCCAAAATTTATATTCCAATATAACTCGTTAAATTCCTTCCGCCCGAACTAATTAACAAAATAATAATAAATATCAATACGGCTACAAAATATTATTCCCCTGTTTAACGTTTTTATAAACTTATTATTATCTTTATTATTATTATGTTATGAAAAACTTTAAAGTTACAATATCTTAATTATCTACATCTGCTCACAAATTACCTCCGTCCTTTACAAAAGAATACAAGGTAATGATGCTGAAAGTCATACCATGCATATGCCTATTGGAATTAAATAGTTAAGCACCTGAAATCTATTACTGCAATTCTATAATCCAACCCACATGATCACACCTAATAATATATGCATACAATTGTATTGAGTTGATTTATAACATTAAGTTATTACCCACTTATCCTATCATACACATGATCACCATATTACTTACAAGATGTTAAATTCAAAATGGCGAAACGCAGTGGAGTAACTTTGGTGCCGACACATAACGAATCTCAAACTGATTTTTATTATATAAAACTAATAATATAGAAGAAGTACCTTCTCAAAATTTCTTCAGGTCTTTCTTGTTTCCTCTGTCTCTCGCGTTTCTCTTCTGTATTTCTTTTCTTTTAGCCGCCTCTGTTCAGTTCTCCCTTCTCAATCAGTTCATAACGGATGTATGGGAGGAATATTAGGTTTTAGTTATTTATTATCAATATATTATTAATTCTCCTAATTTTAATATGATTTATTACCCACATATAAATTAAATCCAATTAGTTTTAAGGCACAAACTTATTAACCCAATGTTATCCAACACCTATTATGGTCTACGCAAATTAAATATAATCAGACACAAACCTAAGAAAATCCCAAATAATATTTTTTTTTATAAAAAAAACAGATAGTTTTATTTATTTATTTTTACCGGGTATTACATAATTAATCCAAATACTAATCTGTAGTCAATTCGATTCTATTTAAACAATTAAATTTTAAGTAAATTAATTAATAATTAAATAACTAAAGGAAGGTAAATTCAATAAATAAGAGAAAATATTAAAAACTCAATTTCTCCCGATGAATCATTTAATTAATAACATCCTTCTTTCATTAAATCAATTATTCAGAAATGTCAACGGAAAATTACTAATAATTAATATAACCACCCTTTCGAATAATTATATAGCATACCTATTATTATTATAAATTTCCCTATATTCCTATGAGAAACAATAATAATAAATTCATTAAGAATCATTTTCCACCCGTTGCTTTCGGTATTCAGGTATATTTCTATCTCGTCCACAAAATTAGCATTCAATTAATAATCAATATTACTAAAAAAATTACTAATCACAAGTTATTATACCCATATCTTAATTTAGAATCTATCGTCAGATTTCATTTAAATCCATCCAATAATTGTTAGTTACGCAATTATAACAATCAACACAAGATATAATAAACAAATCAACTCATACTCAATTTAAATCAAAGAGAGAATAAATATTAAATTAAACTATCATCGGGTTCCATCGAATCCTTAATGAAAAGATTAATTCATATTAAATAATAAAATAAATAATATAATAAATTCAGAAAATATCCTAATGTACAAGAGATTAAATTGAGAAGGAAGAATAAACTCTGTCACAGTTTTGTTTCGCTCCTTTTTTCAATCCTTGCCTCCTTCAGGTGCCTCCCTGAAACCCTAACTAATATCTAAAAAAACTCCTAATAAATAATAATGCCTCCTCTTAATATAAGAATACTTATAAGAGTCATTCCACCTAACCCTAATAGAATTACAATTACATTTATAACCCAAGGTAGAAATATTTATATTGAAGTCAGCTTTGTAGTCTTTGTACCTCTTTTGGCTTCAATTAGTAAATATCTCATTTTATTTGGAAAACAAACAGCGATTAAACCCTTCAGCTCCGCCGCACCACGCACGCCACACGCGCGCAGAAAACTAACCGCGCGCCGCGGCCCACATTAACGAGCGCCGCGGCCCATATGCCGCGCCGCAGCTCACAATAGTAAGTGTCGCGACGCATACTTTATATCCGTTTTTCTCTTCTTGCTTCCTTGCTCGCCCAATTGCTTCAAATATTCACGATTTTGCCACTTAACTCCTTTATTCCTACAAAATAAATAAAAACAATAAAATAAATAAAACTCTATAAAATAACATAAAATACTTAAAAATACACAAATTATTAAGCATAAAAGTACCCAAATAATAGGTATAAAATCTACTCATCAAATACCCCTAAACTTAAATATTTGCTTGTCCTTAACCAAAACTCAAACAAAACTAAAAACTACTCTAACATATAATAACCTGTTAACTCATGAGTAAAAATTTAAGATAAATCTGAATCACTGCCTCATAGACTTACACATACGAATTTCTAGCCAAATTCAAATCCTGCATAATCTAATAACTCAACATAATCATCAATTTCATAGCAATTCACGATCCCCGACATAAGATCATCCCAACTGCTCAAGTTATTCAACATAAATAAGGTTATATAATCAAATACCATGTAAAAGATACCTGACATCAACTTAAAAATCCAAACCATCACATCAAGTTTCCGCAAAGATGACATCACATCAATTCGGGGGAAGGAATTAACAAAATATATTTTTTTTCAACCCCTGAGTGAATTTTATGCTCCATCTCACTTTATTGTAAACAAATGCGTTTTACGCTCCATCTTGCCTACGTTTATGGATGAGTGCGTTTTACGCTCCATCTCAATCCACCAACAATTCAACTTCAATGATATTCAACATTTTTCATAATTTTCGATTCATTCCACAAATTTCCCCCCAAACTTAAATGAAGGCCTATCATTACATCAACTGATGATCAATAAACTCCTTGAATCATGTCTTTCACACATATTCAACTATATAAACTATCTAACATCACTAACTTGAACAACAGGATTATCCAGGCGTTGAGAACCACAAAATATTATAAAACCAACTCCTATGTTAAACTCTAAACTAGCATGATCCACAAATTAGCCAAAATTACCCACTTTTCAATCCATTCCTATCATTGGCCTTCAACAGATTCAATTTAAAGATTGCTCAAAAGTTAAACTATTATTATTATTATTATTATTATTATTTTATTATTTTTTTAATTTTTTTTTTACTAATATGCAATCTAATATGCAACCTATCTATAAAATAACTAAAATGCATTAATAAAATCTCAAGTACTACATAAATCAAATATCAAATAAATTCAACTAATACCCGCAAACTTGAAACAAACATTGTCCTCAATGTTCCAGAAAAATAAAAACAATAAAGTTAAGAAACTTCCCTGAAAAATTAAGCATCACCAACATCATTCATCCTCATCCTCCTCAATCATGATAAATGTGTATTCGAGGAACACCAGTAAAGCAGGAAGGTGTGTAAGGATGTATGACGCCTCAAGCCCTTGGGTATTCAAGTCCTTGATATTCCTTCAACTCTCAATCTCCCAACTTGGTACCTAAAAAATATTATCGCATTATTACTAACTAAAACATAACTAACTTAATAATTCAATTAATTCCTAATTAACATGCAATATATTTCTATTTTATATTTATTTTTTTTCATTATTTAATTAATTTAGGCTAGCTATAACTTAATAAAATGAATTAAAACTCAAATATGCTAACTCATAATAAATTTAAAAACACTTGGGTTGCCTCCCAATTCGCGCTTGTTTTACAGCCATTAGCATGACTTCTTCAAATTTTGCTATCCAATTTCCAATCGAGAAGTGATTAACACGTCCATCAGTAGTAAAGTAACATTTGTGTGTTTCTCCTTCAAACGAGTCAATACTTCAAATTCGCCTAGCTTGCTCTTTTCAAATAAACTAATTTCCATGAACTCCATGGAGCTAGGCTTTTGTTCCCATGATTCCACAAGCACGATGATGACGGGAAGCTTCTTAACTGATTTCGAGTACTCATGCACTTGCTCATCCAACTTCCGTTCTTGATTCTGTTGCGGAGAAGGTACATGGATTACTATAAGAATCTGATTCTTTGTATCACTACTCAAATCAAAATCTCCTATTTCATGATTTACCAGTTCCTCGCTCTCTACCTTCTCCTCTACAGGATCATCGATATTTTTCATGGCAATTTATAAAGATACTTGTTAGGTTTGTATATAGCGCGAACATGCAATCAAATTACATAAATAGTGCAGAAGCGCAATAAAACGGATTTTAAAATTTTTCATACAAACCATCACCATGATCATTCATGTGCTCAATTATCAATTAAACGAAAGAGATAAAGTACGAGAATCAGACCCTTGTAGAACCATGCTTCCACAGGTACGAGTCACCTCCAAATCTTTCGCGTTCCTCTCGAATTTCACCGATTAAATTCCTTCATTTGATCAACGTTAGCCACCCAAGTGTTTGGCCTCTAGAGGTGATCCACCAAGGAAGAATAGTTGTTCAAGAAGATGGGTGTTGGCAAAACCCTAGTTTCTATCTCTATAGAAATTGCAAGTACTCTCTCTCTCCAATTCTCATGGAAGAGTGTGTAAATTGTCTAACCCTAAATCATGATAAGACTCCTCTTATTTATAGATATAGGGAACCCTCCTAAACTATTTAGGATTAGGGTTTTTATATTAATTAAACTCCTTTAATTAATTAAACTACTAATCCAATTAGGAATTTATGAGAGAGTACTTCTATTAATTAATTCTCAATCCCTATTAAGAATTAAATAATAGTAATCGTAATAATAATAATAATAAGACTCCTCTTATTAATTTATATTTAATATTTCCAAAATATTAAATAATAAATATTAAGCTATTTAATTTATTCTATCTCCATAGATTAAATTAAATACACTTAACTTATTATTACAATTATGCCATTTACTTCTTAAATAAATATTTTCCTTTTGCGGTGTGACCCTTTAGGTTCTCCATATTAAACCGGTTGTGAATAAATCAATTAGAATAATTCTAATCTTATTTAAATAAATAAATTAAACTATTTAATTCATTTTAATAAATAATTTTTATTCTACAATAAGGGTAAGCCCCTTAACGATCAACGACTTTCCAGATAATATAGATTTCAACATTAATCACAAAAGAACCTTTCAGTAAATAGTTACCGTACAGTTCAATCCTTCTACCATACAATGTCCCAATTAAATATAAGACATGGAATTACTGTCAAGTCTTATTTTATTTAATTATATGTATTTCGATTCTGAAATGCACAACTCTGATTAATGCAAATTAGAAACTCCTTTCTAATTTCATTCTGCTTTGGCCAAAGACTTCTGAGTCGTCATTTATCGAATCACATAGGATATTCTCTCCTTTTACTAGAAGTGGTAGATTCTTTGTTGATCATTTACCTATCTCCATGTACAACTTATTATACCCAATCATACCCTTTGATATACCCTAAAGGTCTTAAGGAACATATCAAAGTATAACTCATCATACACAAGATACTATGATGATCTCAAGTCCAAGGATCACTTGTACTACTATCACTAGAGGAATTCCTATTGACAGGCGGGTAAAACTCCATTAGGTATTCCTTAGCGAGCCACGTTCAGTGAACTTATTCTCTAATAAGCACCTACATACTTGCTTTAGTGTCTCCACACAAATGATTATGAGATCAATCATCCTCTTCCAAAGAGCAAGCAACGTATGTACTAATCTATCCAGATTCACTAATCCCTTTTTTAGTAATCCATCGATTAGAAACGATTTTAGTTTGTGAGCTATCTAGAATTTAGATCTCATTAGCATGATCCCCATCATGATTCTAAAAGCATTGCTCAAAACTATGGGTTTATCACATTTAATATAACAGCACCATGTAGATAATATAAAATGCCTTTAATAACCGAATAAGATTACAAAGTATATGCTATATCATATCAGATATGATTGGCTTGTGTGCATACTACTTTCAATCTTCCACTTGCACTAAAGCCAATCGTCATGGTATCTAATACCCTTCTTCTCTAAGTGACGATCATCCTACTGTTTGGATAAAGCTTCAGTAAATGGATATGCAATGTTGTTCTCGAGAGTCCACTATCTCTATAGTGACTTTTTCTCTTTCAATGATTCCACTAATCAAATGAAAGTGCCGCAACACATGTTTGAATCCAAGATGAGACTTAGGAACTATTCCTAGTTCTATAATCAACTTTTCATCCAAACAATCAAACTTGCAGCTTCATTTACAGCTATATACTTTGTCTTTGTCACTAAACCAGCAACTCTTTGCTGTTTGGAACCTTTCCAATTCATTGCACCACCTTTCAAGGTAACGATTTACCTTAAAGTGGATTTGTTATCGTCTTGGTCAGTTTGAAAAACTTGAGTCTGTTTAGCCCTCTAGTTTTAATTCAGACCTACCATAAACCATGATCACATCTTCAGTACCGGTTAAGTACCTAAAGATGTTTATCACTATCTTACAATGATCTTCTCCAGAATATGACTGATCAACATCAGGCCTTGTATATTCATTGCATACATGATAGTAACTCATGTGATCTCTCTTTCAATTGGGGACAATTTTAGAGAGATACACTCCATGGCTCATCATCATGAGACCTCTCTTGGAGTTCGCCATACTAAACGCCTTTAGCATCGAATGAATATACGTTCATTGGGTCAAGCCGAACATCCTTTTAAATCTATCTATATAGATTTATATCCCCAATATATAGGATGCTCCTCCCAAGTTATTCATGGAGGAATGTTTAGACAATTTTATCTTTATTGATTGTAGCATTAGTGTGTCATTCCTTATTAGTAATATATCAACATATAATACTAGGAATGTCACAGTGCTACTACTAACCTTTTGTACACACTAGGTTCATTCTAGTTTTTGATAAAATCAAACTCTTTTGATTGTCTCATCAAAAACGAATGTTCCATCTTTGAGAAGCTTGCTTCAATCCATCGATGGATCATTGTAGCTTAAAACACGATTTGCTTCAACCTTTGAAACAAATTCCTCTGGTTGTATCATACATACATTCTCCTCAAGTCTTTCTTTTAAACAGGTCTGGTCTTATAGGTCTCCACCTTGCCATTTGCCCCAATCTTTCTCTTAAAAGACCCATATTCACACTCTGGGCATTATGCCCTTCGGTGGAGTAACCAAAGTCTATACTTGGTTCTCATACATGGAGTCTATTTCGGATTTCATGGCCATCTGCCATTTATCTGAGTGTCTTCTACTCATAGCCTCATCGTATATAACTGGATCACCATCCTCTATGATGCGTACCTCATCATCATCCTTTATGATGAATTCATACCTCCCAGGTATCTTCGGTACTCTTCCAGATTTACGATTCGGTTGTGGTATAATAGGTCTATCTACAGGTTCCTCGATTTGACTTAAAATGCTTTGTGGTTCTTGAACTCCTTCAAGATCTATTACCCTCCCACTAACTCCTTCAATGATAAACACCTTTATCTAAGAAGGCAGCGTGTAGGATTATAGTAATAATACCCTAAACTTTCTTTAGGATATCCCACAAATCTGCAATTGTCAGATATTGTCCCAAACTTATCTTTGAAACCTTTTCACATAAGCTGGACAACCCCTTATCTTAACATACTTAAGACTAGGAATCCTCCTTATCCATAACTTTTATGGAGTTTTGGGACTGGATTTTTGAGGTTACCTTATTTAGTAGATATGCAGTCGTTTCTAGGGCATAACCCTAGATGGATACTAGAATGTCAGTAAAAATCATTATGGACTGCACCATGTCCAACACGGTATAATTTCTCCTTTTAGATACACCAATCAATTATTGCGTATCAGGAGGTGTCCATTATAAGAAAATACCATTTTGAGATGATCTAGAAACTCATTGCACAAGTATTCTTTCCTCGATCTGATTAAAGAATCTTAATACTTTGTCAATTTATTTCACTTCTGAATTCTTTGAATATTTCAAATGATTCAGACTTGTATTTCATCAAATACACATATTCAACTCTTTGAATGATCATCTCCTTTTTCTTTTACTAGTTTGTTCAATTTACAAAATTATTTTTCATGTAAGTCAAGTTTACAAAGTCTATCAAGTGATATTTCAGTTTCATACAAAACATTATCATTATAAATAGAACAACAATTGTTCTTAAATATAATACCAAAACCTTCCTTGTCCAACAACGGAAGTAATAATGTTTCTAAAGAGAACTGGAACATAATAACAACTTTATTAACTTAATAGACTTGTCCGTAGGCAATGCTAAACTATAAGTTCCTATGGTTAATGCAGCAACCTTTGCTCCATTCCACACATAAGATTACTTACTCTTTGTTTAGCTTTCTACTTTTACTTAGTCTCTGCATTGGATTGCATACGTGAGAACTACAACCGGTATCCAATACCCAAGTAGAACCTTGACTTATAGAAAAATTTATTTCAATTATGAACAAACTCATATCTGTAACCGAAGCTTCACTAAGCTTCTTCTGGTTAGCCTCTGTAAGATACTCCTTACAGTTTCCTTTCCAGTGTCCAGGCTTATTGCATTGGAAGCAAACTCCTTTGCTATTTGCATCAGTTTTGTTCTTAGTGTCCTTAGTTATTGCCTTTACATATACCTTCTTTGAATTGTTCTTCTTTTCAGAAGATCCTTTGGCCCTCTTCCGCTACCTGGAAGAATCATCTACCAGTAAGACTTGGTCTTTCTTGGTTGGAAAGTGACTCTTTACTGTTTTCAACATGTTTAAGCAACTCAGGCAGGCTGACATATAGCTTGTTCATGTGAAATTCACAACAATTTGTGAGAAAGAGTCCGGAAGTGATTGCAAGATCAAATCTTAGATCAACTCTCCATCCATTAAAACCAATTGTCCCAATTGTTCAATCATATTGATCATTTTAGGACATTTGTCTATACTGTAGTGTCATCGGTCATTCTAGATCGGAAGAGCTTCTTAGATATCTGATATCTAATAGTCCTACTTTCCTCACCCTTCAACTCCTTGAAGGTGCAGGAGTATAGTAAGAGCATCCATAGTCTCATGTTGACGCTGAAGCTCGTTACTCATGGATGCGAGCATGATGCATTTGAGCCAACTGTGCATCATCTTACTACTTTCTAAAAGTAGCAATCTCTTCCTCAGAGGCATTGTCTGCAACCATTGCAGGGATAAGCGAATTAAGGACATAAGATAACTTTTCAGCCTTGAGAACTATTCTCAAATTTCTTAACCAATCCGTTTAATTTGGTCCGGTTAATTAACATCTAATATGCTATGCAGTGATAGTGAATTAGACATCGTAAAATTCTATAAATGAATTTATAATTTAACAACATTTTAGCATACATTCATTTCTTAATTAATTACCAAAATAAATTAGGTCTTTATTTTAAATTGGTATCTCACTATTTTCATCAAACTATATTACCCTCACTATATAGTTCGGCAATTCTAATTAAAGATTTGCTAGTGAGAATAAGGATCTCATTTCAAATGTATATAGCCTTGTGGTGACACAACAAACGATATATAAATAAATAGGTAGATAACTATTGTCAATTACATCACTATGTAACTTCTTGTATTTTGCCTATTTGATTATTTTGATCAAGTGGTGACACATCCAAATCAAAATTATCCAAGTTAAGTCCAACCTAGCACTTCCATATATTCGAAAGAAAAACACTGTCCTTGTGGTGACACAACAAAACAACATCGTTCAGTCTATGTATGAGCATCAAATGTGATAATGCAACATCTTAAATATTTAATACTTGCCTTGTGGTGACACAACAAACTCATATTAAATATTTAATACTCTATTGCTTTACCATGCTAGAAAGCGACGTTCGATATTCCAAATATCTTTGAACGCTTAGGACTTAATATAATTTCTTTGAGGGATTTGTTATTATTTGTCTCATCTTGTTTAGCGCGCATGCACATATATATATAAAATACGCGTCATATTATTTAACATGCGAAGCATGTTGTATAATATATAATATATACATAGTAAGCATGCACATATAGAATACTATATTCTACCCGGATTGATTATGAACTTTTATTCTAGTTTGGTTCACTAGAGCTACCGAATGAACCAAAAGGTCAAACCTAGGGTGCAAGAACAAAATTTAAATATAACTATTACATTTAAACCCGGGCTCCATTACAAACGGATCTTCAAGCACTCTTTGCTCCTTTGTCTCCGATTCTTCAAGTAATTCTAACTAAACCTATTACATAAACTATTTACAATAAATAAAAACCTTGATCAACAGTCAAGGGGAGGTATATAGGAGGAAGATAGAATTTACATCAAGAAAAACTAGAGAAGACGAGGTACGCAGACTCCATTTATAAAAACTCATTCATTCAAGCATCCACTAAAATAAATCCAATCACACATTGGTCAGTAGTCCATAATCAATCTCTATTTATTATCATACATATCTCCATATGTATCAATAAATAACATTCATCTCATGAATAATAAAACCATTCCATATATGCATTGATATCATTTAATGGGCAATTAAAAGTTTACTAGAAATTCAATTTTGAAACAAAAAATAAACTCCTTTATTTTAATCAAAATTTAAATCATAATAAACTTATTTATTTTATTTTATCCAATTTTGAATAAAAATAAACTCTTTTATTTTTAATCAAATTCCAAATCAAAATAAACTCTTTTATTTTAATTAACATGGAAACCAATTTCAAGTTCAAAATAAACTCCTTCATTTTAACTTAAAATTGTTGAAAAATAAAATATGTTGAATCCTATTCCTTATCAAAATAAACATCTTTATTTTTAAGGAAACATGGAATCCTATTCCATATGGGAATAAACTCCTTTATTCTAAGAAACATGGAATCTTATTCCATATATAAATAAACTCCTTTATTCTAGTTAACGTGGAATCTCATTCCAAGTTAAAATAAAAACTTTTAATTTTAATCATATTCCAATTCAAAATAAACCTTTTATCTTAATTGAAAAATAAATAAAATCAAAATAAAAAATTTTCAAAATCTGCAGACCGGCGCGGCCGCGCTCCAAAATGAACTAGGAGCGGCGCGGCCGCGCTGCACCCCCAGAAATGATTTCGGGGTTAGGGCGCGGCTGCGCTCCAGAATGAACTAGAAGCGGCGCGGCCGCGCCGGGTAGCAGACTTCGAATTTTTTTTTGTTGCCCAGAAAATCGATCCAATCGCATACCCATACATATATGGATTTATAATAATCGATAATTAGCACAAGGTTAGTCTCTGATACCACTGTTAGGTTTGTATATAGCGCGAACATGCAATCAAATTACATAAATAGTGCGGAAGCGCAATAAAACGGATTTTAAAATTTTTCATACAAACCATCACCATGATCATCCATGTGCTCAATTATCAATTAAACGAAAGAGATAAAGTATAAGAATCATACCCTTGTAAAACCATGCTTCCACAGGTACGAGTTCACCTCCAAATCCTTCGCGTTCTTCTCGAATTTCACCGATTAAATTCTTTCCTTTGATCAACGTTAGCCACCCAAGTGTTTGGCCTCTAGAGGTGATCCACCAAGGAAGAATAGTTGTTCAAGAAGATGGGTGTTGGCAAAATCCTAGTTTCTATCTCTATAGAAATTGCAGGTACTCTCTCTCTCTCCAATTCTCATTGAAGAGTGTGTAAATTGTCTAACCCTAAATCATGATAAGACTCCTCTTATTTATAAATATAGGAAACCCTCCTAAACTATTTAGGATTAGGATTTTTATTTTAATTAAACTCCTTTAATTAATTAAACTCCTAATCCAATTAGGAATTTATGAGAGAGTACTTCTATTAATTAATTCTCAATCCCTATTAGGAATTAAATAATAGTAATAGTAATAATAATAATAAGACTCCTCTTATTAATTTATATTTAATATTTCCAAAATATTAAATAATAAATATTAAGATATTTAATTTATTCTATCTCCATAGACTAAATTAAATACACTTAACTTATTATTACAATTATGCCATTTACTTCTTAAATAAATATTTTTCTTTTGCAGTGTGACCCTTTAGGTTCTCCATATTAAACCGGTTGTGAATAAATCAATTAGAACAATTCTAATCTTATTTAAATAAATAAATTAAACTATTTAATTTATTTAAATAAATAATATTTATTCTACAATAAGGTTAAGCCCCCTTAGCGATCAACGACTTTCTAGATAATATAGATTTCAACATTAATCACAAAAGAACCTTTCAGTGAATAGTTACCGTACAATTCAATCCTTCTACCATACAATGTCCCAATTAAATATAAGACATGGAATTACTGTCAAGTCTTATTTTATTTAATTATATGTATTTCGATTCTGAAATGCACAACTCTGATTAATGCAAATTAGAAACTCCTTTCTAATTTCATTCTGCTTTGGCCAAAGACTTCTGAGTCGTCATTTATCGAATCACATAGGATATTCTCTCCTTTTACTAGAAGTGGTAGATTCTCCATTAGGTATTCCTTAGCGAGCCACGTTCAGTGAACTTATTCTCTAATAAGCACCTACATACTAGCTTTAGTGTCTCCACACAAATGATTATGAGATCAATCATCCTCTTCCAAAGAGCAAGCAACGTATGTACTAATCTATCCGGATTTAGTAATCCCCTTTTTAGTAATCCATCGATTAGAAACGATTTTAGTTTGTGAGCTATCTAGAATTTAGATCTCATTAGCATGATCCCCATCATGATTCTAAAAGCATTGCTCAAAACTATGGGTTTATCACATTTAATATAACAGCACAATGTAGATAATATAAAATGCCTTTAACAACCGAATAAGATTACAAAGTATATGCTATATCATATCAGATATGATTAGCTTGTGTGCATACTACTTTCAATACTGTGGTCTCCCCATCATCCTCAGAAACCATGCCGCTTGGGTTAATATCTGAAGGGTGATTAGTGAAGATATTGATCAACTAATTCACTTGATTTTTGATCTTTTGCATCCTTTCCTCATTCACAGCTATGTATTTGGATATAAGTTCTTCGAATTTTGATTCCCCTTGCTGTTGAGGTGAAGCATGATCATAAACTTCCGGTTTGTATGTTTGGCATGGAGCAAAAGTTTGCACTTGATTGTAATCCCTGAAGTTGCCACCATATTGTACAGATTCGGCACTGTAAGCACACTGATAGCTTGGATGCTTTCCACGACAAAAATCACAAATCTCCAAAGCGTTCATATGTTGTGCTTTAAAGGCATCCACATTCTTCGACAACGTCGCTAACAGATCAGCCAAAACAGAAAGTACATTACTTTCATTAATCTTTACTACTTTCGACTGATTCATCCTTGCCATAGACCACTGATCATTATAAAATGTCATAGGTTTCTGTACCTGCGTATCTTAGAAAAACATGATTAAAACAAAAATAAAAAGAACGTTTAAATTAAAATCAAATCGACGTAAATTAATATTGAAACAATAATTATTAACTATTCCCCGACAACGACGCCAAAAACTTGTTGAGCTAAATCTATACTAGCAATTTACGTACAAATATACACGGTCAATCAAGTAATAAAGTGTAAGTAGAGTTGTCGATCCCACGAGGAATAGTAATAATTAATTAATCCAAATACTAATTTTTTGTGGTCAATTCGATTCTATTTAAACAATTGAATTTTAAGTAAATTAATTAATAATTAAATAACTAAAGAAAGGTGAATTCAATAAATAAGAAAAAATATTAAGAACTCAATTTCTCCCGATGAATCATTTAATTAATAACATCCTTCTTTCATTAAATCAATTATTCAGAAATGTCAACGGAAAATCACTAATAATTAATATAACCACACTTTCGAATAATTATATAGCATACCTGTTATTATTATTATTATTATTATTAATTTCTCTATATTCTTATGAGAAACAATAATAATAAATTCATTAAGAATCATTTTCCACCCGTTGCTTCCGGTATTCAGGTATATTCCTATCCCGTCCATAAAATTAGCATTCAATTAATAATCAATATTACTGAAAAGAATTACTAATCACAAGTTATTATACCAAGATCTTAATTTAGAATCTATCGTCAGATTTTATCTAAATCAATCCAATAATTGTTAATTACGCAATTATAACAACCAACACAAGATATAATAAACAAATCAACTCATACCCAATTTAAATCAAAGAGAGAATAAATATTAAATTAAACTATCATCGGGTTCCATCGAATCCTTAATGAAAAGACTAATTCATATTATATAATAAAATAAACAATATAATAAATTCAGAAAACATCCTAAAGTACAAGAGATTAAATTGAGAAGGAAGAATAAACTCTGTCACAGTTTTGTTTCGCTCCTTTCTTCAATCCTTGCCTCCTTCAGGTGCCCTCCTGAAACCCTAACTAATATCTAAAAAAACTCCTAATGAATAATAATGCCTCCTCCTAATATAAGAATACTTATAGGAGTCATTCCACCTAACCCTAATAGAATTACAATTACATTGATAACCCAAGATAGAAATATTTGTATTGAAGTCAGCTTTGTAGTCTTTGTAACTCTTTTAGCTTCAATTAGTAAATATCTCATTTTATTTGGAAAACAAACAGCGATTAAACCCTTCAGCTCTGCCGCACCACGCACGCTACACGCGCGCAGAAAACTAACCGCGCGCCGCGACCCACATTAACAAGCGCCGCGACCCATATGTCGCGCCGCAGCTCACAATAGTAAGCGTCGCGGCGCATACTTTCTGTCCGTTTTTCTCTTCTTGCTTCCTTGCTCGCCCAATTGCTTCAAATATTCACGATTTTGCCACTTAACTCCTTTATTCCTACAAAATAAATAAAAACAATAAAATAAATACAAACTCTATAAAATACTTAAAAACACATAAATTATTAAGCATAAAAGTACCCAAATAATAGGTATAAAACCTACTCATCAAATACCCCCAAACTTAAATATTTGCTTGTCCTCAAACAAAACTCAAATAAAACTAAAAACTACTCTAACATATAATAACCTGTTAACTCATGAGTAAAAATTTAAGATAAATCTGAATCACTGCCTCAAAGACTTACACATACGAATTTCTAGCCAAATTCAAATCCTGCATAATCTAGTAACTCAACATAATCATCAATTTCATAGCAATTCACGATCCCCAACATAAGATCATCCCAACTGCTCAAGCTATTCAACATAGATAAGGTTATCTAATCAAATACCATGTAAAAGATACCTGACATCAACTCAAAAATCCAAACCATCACATCAAGTTTCCGCAAAGACGACATCACATCAATTCAGGGAAAGGAATTAACAAAATATATTTTTTTTCAACCCGTGAGTGAATTTTATGCTCCATCTCACTTTATTGTAAATAAGTGCGTTTTACGCTCCATCTTGCCTACATTTATGGATGAGTACGTTTTACGCTCCATCTCAATCCACCAACAATTCAACTTCAATAATATTCAACATTTTTCATAATTTTCAATTTATTCCACAAATTTCTACCCAAATTTAAATGAATACCTATCTTTATATCAACTGATGATCAATAAACTCCTAGAGTTTCAATCATGTCTTTCACACGTATTCAACTATATAAACTCTCTAACGTCACTGACTTGAACAACAGGATTATCCAGGCGTCGAGAACCACAAAATATTATAAAACCAACTCCTATGTTAAACTCTAAAGTAGCATGATCCAAAAATTAGCCAAAATTACCCATTTTTCAATCCATTCCTATCATTGGCCTTCAACAAATTCAATTAAAAGATTGCTCAAAAGTTAAACTATTATTATTATTTTTATTATTTTTTTTTTATTTTACTAATATGCAATCTAATATTCAACCTACATATAAAATAACTAAAATGCATTAATAAAATCTCAAGTACCAAATAAATCAAGTATCAAATAAATTCAACCAATACCCCCAAACTTGAAACGAACATTGTCCTCAATGTTCCAGAAAAATAAAAACAATAAAGTTAAGAAACTTCCCTGAAAAATTAAGCATCACCAGCATCATTCATCCTCATCCTCCTCAATCATGATAAATGTGTATTCGAGGAACACCAGTAAAGCAGGAAGGTGTGTAAGGATGTATGACGCCTCAAGCCCTTGGGTATTCAAGTCCTTGATGTTCCTTCAACTCTCAATCTCCCAACTTTGTACCTGAAAAATATTATCGCATTATTACTAATTAAAAATAACTAACTTAATAATTCAATTAATTCCTAATTAACATGCAATATATTTCTATTTTATATTTATTGTTTTCATTATTTAATTAATTTAGGCTAGCTATAACTTAATAAAATGAATTAAAACTCAAATATGCTAACTAATAATAAATTTAAAAACACTTGGGTTGCCTCCCAATTAGCGCTTGTTTTACAGCCATTAGCCTGACTTCTTCAAATTTTGCTATCCAATTTCCAATCGAGAAGTGATTAACACGTCCATCGGTAGTAAAGTAACATTTGTGTGTTTCTCCTTCAAACGAGTCAATACTTCAAATTCGCTTAGCTTGCTCTTTTCAAATAAACTAATTTCCATGAACTCCACGGAGCTAGGCTTTTGTTCCCATGATTCCGCAAGCACGATGATGACGGGAAGCTTCTTAACTGATTTCGAGTACTCATGTACTTGCTCATCCAGCTTCTGTTCTTGATTCTGTTGCGGAGAAGGTACATGGATTACCATAAGAATCTGATTCTTTGTATCACTACTCAAATTAAAATCTCCTATTTCATGATTTACCAGTTCCTCGCTCTCTACCTTCTCCTCTACAGGATCATCGATATTTTTCATGGCAATTTGTAGTGATACTATGGTCTCCCCATCATCCTCAGAAACCATGCCGCTTGGGTTAGTATCTGAAGGGTGATTAGTGAAGGTATTGATCAACTAATTCACTTGATTTTCGATCTTTTGCATCCTTTCCTCATTCACAACTATGTATTTGGATATAAGTTCTTCGAATTTTGACTCCCCTTGTTGTTGAGGTGAAGCATGATCATAAACTTCCGGTTTGTATGTTTGGCATGGAGCAAAAGTTTGCACTTGATTGTAATCCCCGAAGTTGCCACCATATTGTACTGATTCGGCACTGTAAGCACACTGATAGCTTGGATGCTTTCCACGAAAAAAATCACAAATCTCCATAGCGTTCATATGTTGTGCTTCAAAGGCATCCACCTTCTTCGACAACATCGCTAACAGATCAGCCAAAACAGAAAGTACATTGCTTTCATTAATCTCTACTGCTTTCGACTGATTCACCCTTGCTATAGACCACTGATCATTATAAAATGTCATAGGTTCCTGTACCTGCGTATCTTGGAAAAATATGATTAAAACAAAAATAAAAAGAACGTTTAAATTAAAATTAAATCGACGTAAACTAATATTGAAACAATAATTATTAACTATTCCCCGACAACGGCGCCAAAAACTTGTTGAGCTAAATCTATACTAGCAATTTACGTGTAAGTATATACGGTCAATCAAGTAATAAAGTGTAAGTAGAGTTGTCGATCCCACGAGGATTAGTAATAATTAATTAATCCAAATACTAATCTGTAGTCAATTTGATTCTCAATTGAATTTTAAGTAAATTAATTAATAATTAGATAACTAAAGAAAGGTGAATTCAATAAATAAGAGAAAATATTAAGAACTCAGTTTCCCCCGATGAATCATTTAATTAATAACATCCTTTTTTCATTAAATCAATTATTCAGAAATGTCAACGGAAAATCACTAATAATTAATATAACCACTCTTTCGAATAATTATATAACATACTTATTATTATTATTATAAATTTTCCTATATTCCTATGAGAAACAATAATAATAAATTCATTAAGAATCATTTTTCACCTGTTGCTTGCGGTATTCAGGTATATTCCTATCCCGTCCACAAAATTAGCATTCAATTAGCAATCAATATTACTGAAAACAATTACTAATCACAAGTTATTATACCCAGATCCTAATTTAGATCTATCGTGAAATTTCATCTAAATCCATTCAATAATTGTTAATTATGCAATTATAACAACCAACACAAGATATAATAAACAAATCAACTCATACCCAATTTAAATCAAAGAGAGAATAAATATTAAATTAAACTATCATCGGTAGGGGTGCTTAAAAAATTCAGTTTTTTCAATTTTTTACCGAACTGGTTGATACCGGTACCGGTTTTTTTTGGTACCGGTTTTTTGATATTTTAACATTTTTCGGTACCGGTAGCGGTAAGGAATTTTCTGAATTCGATAAAAACTGAAATACCGAAAATACCAAAATTTAATAATATATAGATGATTTCTTAATCAATTATATTGATGATTTCTTTGTTTTTAAAAAAATTGTTAATATATATAAAAAATTATTTAATTATTATTAATAATTATATATACTATTACCATGCGGTATAACCGAAAACCGAACCGAAAAAATCGATATCGATTTTGTATCGAACCGGTAATTCGGTACCGGTACCAGTTCTTACTTTTTTGGTACTTTCGAATCGGTACCAGTTCGGTATTTTCGATACCAGTTCGGTTTTTTACCGATGAACACCCCTAATCATCGGGTTCCATCGAATTCTTAATGAAAAGACTAATTCATATTAAATAATAAAATAAATAATATAATAAATTCAGAAACATCCTAAAGTGCAAGAGATTAAATTGAGAAGGAAGAATAAACTCTGTCACAGTTTTGCTTCGCTCCTTTCTTCAATTTTTGCCTCCTTTTTGTGCCTCTCTGAAACCCTAACTAATATCTAAAAAAACTCCTAATGAATAATAATGCCTCCTCCTAATATAAGAATACTTATAGGAGTCATTCCACCTAACCCTAATAGAATTAGAATTATATTTATAACCCTTGGTGAAAATATTTGTATTGAAGTCAGCTTTGTAGTCTTTATTACTCTTTTGGCTTCAATTAGTAAATATCTAATTTTATTTGGAAAACAAACAGCGATTAAACCCTTCAGCTCCGCCGCACCACGCACGTCACGCGCGCGCGAAAAACTAACTGTGCGCCGTGGCCCACATTAACGAGCGTCGTGGCCCATATGTCACGCCGCGACTCACAATAGCAAGCGCCGCGGCGCATACTTTCTGTCCCTTTTTCTCTTCTTGCTTCCTTACTAGCCCAATTGCTTCAAATATTCACGATTTTGCCACTTAACTCCTTTATTCCTACAAAATAAATAAAAATAATAAATAAATACAAACTCTATAAAATAACATAAAATACTTAAAAACACACAAATTATTAAGCCTAAAAGTACCCAAATAATAGGTATAAAACCTACTCATCACATACATACAATCATATTGTAAAACAGCGGAAATATGGCATAAATCAGATTTAAAATTTTCTGCAATCCTAAGAATCACCATATGCAATATTATTAATTGAGGAAGGATAAAAGGTATACCTTATGAAGATGATCAACTCCTTGATGTGATCTTTAAGTTCCAATCCTTTGATCCTGCAAAGCTTTTTCTAATCCACATATCAAACGCAAGCTACTCAGTGTGTGCAATGCTCTAAAAGTAATCCACCAAGAGTATATTGATTGAAGAAGTAAATTTAGGTCTCTATAAACCTTGGGTGGCTAGCCCTAATTCCCTCTCTCACCTAACTTCTTAGATTGTAGAGAAGAATACAATACCAATGACAAATAGAATTTCAAGTTAACCCTAATCTATCACAAGACCTCCCTTATATAGACAACTCATCTTCTTAAACTCTTTAGGACTTAGGGTTTTAATTTAATTCTCAATCTAATTAGGAACTAAATTATTTATAATAATAATAATAAATAATAAGACTCCTCTTATTAATTTATAATTAGTATTTCGTCAAATACTTAATTATAAATATTAAGCTATTTAATTTATTCTACTAATAAATTAAATATATTTAACTTATTATTATTAAGTCAGTTACTTCTAAAATAATATTTTTTCTTTTGCGGTATGATCATTTAGGTTTAATATTATGCCGGCAGTAGAATAAATAAATTAGAATCATTCTATTATTATTTATAATGAATTAAACTCCTTTAATTTATTTATAAATAAATAATATTTATTCTACATCATGAGGGATACCTTACATCAGTATATCATGACTATCCGTATAATATGAAATTAACATTTAATCACATAGAACCTATTCAGTAATTAGTTACCGTATAATTCAATTCTTCTACCACACAATGTTCCAATGAAATATAAAATATAGAATTTCTGTCAAGTCTTATTTATTTGATCATATGCATTTCGATTCAAAAATGTACAACTCTAGTTAATGTAAGTTAGAAACTCTTTTTTAATTTACGTTCACTCTAGCCAGAGATTCTTGAGTTGTCACTTATCAAATCGCATAAAATATTCTCTCCCTTTACTGGAAGTAGTAGATCCTTTGTTGATCATTCACCTAACTCCATGTACACTTTATTATATCTGAACATACCCTATAATATACCCTGAAGTATTAAGGAATATGACAAAGTATAACGCAGAATACACAAGGTATTATGATGATCTCAAGTCCAAAGATCACTTGTACTACTATCACCATAGGAACTCCTATTGACAGACAAGTAAAACTCCATTAGGTGTTCCTTTAAGTGAGTCACGTTCAGTGAACTTATTCTCCAATAAGCACCTACATACTTGCTTTAGTGTCTCTACACAAATGATTATGAGATCAATCATCCTCTTCAACAGAGCAACCATAGTATGCACTAATGTATCCGAATTCAGTAACCCCATATTAGTGATCCATCGATTAGGAACGTTCTAGTTTTGAGTTATCTTGAATTTAGATCTCATTAGCATGAACTTTTCATGATTCTAAAAGTATTGCTTCAAAACTATGGGTTTATCGTATTTATCTAATTCAACTAATTAAACATGGATAAAGAATACCTTTAAATAAACAAATTCTTTTATTAATAAATGAACAAGATTACAAAGTAAATGTTTATCATATCCTATGTGATTGGCTTGAGGGCATACTACTTTCAATCTCTCACTTGCACTAAAGTCAATCATCCTGGTATCTTATACCCATCTTCTCTAAGTGGCAATCGAACTGATGTTGAAATAATACTTTAATAAAAGGATCTGCAATATTTTTCTGAGAGTCCACTCTCTCTAAGGTGGCATCTCCTCTTTCAATGAATCTCTAATCAAATAAAAGCACCGCAACACATGTTTGGATTTCTGATGAGACCTGGGTTCCTTGGCTTATTCAATAGCTCCAGTGTGGTCACAATGCACAGATGATGAGTGTGTTTTATACACACAAATTGAGTACTTTTAGCCTTGATAATTTGCAAGTCTTTAGCTATTTCGTTTGGTTTTATGTGTTTTCATCTTATTATTGTGTAATATAGTTTTGTATTACTTTTATATGTTTTTGTATGCTTTTATGTGTTTTTACTTTGTTTTGTAGGAATTGAAATAAAGGGCCTCTTGGATCGTTGTGTGTTTTTGACTCGAATTTGGCATTTTAGCTGCTTGTTTTCTCAATTTGACCCATGATGCAATCCGAATCTCTCAAAACTCAAAGAACGAAAGTTGTAGATTTTGATCTTAGCTTTCCAGAACATCCAGAATCATCCAATTTGAAGTTCGTATGAGAGAGTTATGGTCATTTTACCATCGGATTTTGCATGACTTTTACACAGCAGTTGCTTCGGGCTCAATTTTAACCTTTCTCCGGACATTATCTCGACGAGCTCCAGTTATGAAAGTTGTAGAGCTACTTCTTAGCTTTCCATAGCCTACTTAATCGCCTTAATCCGAGTTCGGACAAAGAAGTTATGGCCATTTTATCAAACAACGTCGAAGCTGAATCAGGATACAGGAAGCTGAAACCAAGGTAGCTCGCCGGGGCGCGAATTTTAGGCTTATTTTGGCGCCGGGGCGAGCTCACCTGTAGCTATGCAGAAAGTGCGATTTTTGGTCCAAAACTCGGGAATAAAGCTAGGTTTTTTGGATACCCATCTCTTATAACACCAAGGAGGAGGGCGCTGAAAACTTACATTCTAACACCATCTAACACTTCTAACATCAATTCTAGAGAGAGGGAGGCTTCCATAAACATCAAATTAAGAGGAAAAAATCTGCAATACAAGGCAATTTTCAGCAAAGTCCAAGGAACAAGAAGAGCAAGGAGTATCAAATTTTGAAGGAAAGCTAGAGAACAAGAATCAACCCATCAAGCAACCATTGAATATCTTCCTAAGGGGTTTTATCATTCTATCTCTAGTATTCTCTTCTTAATTTGTAATTCTATCATGATGTATAAGATCAAATTTGATGTTTATTGTAATTCCCATGAACTAGAAACTAATTTTCTAAGATTTCAATGGAACCCAATACATAGTTTGAATTGAATGCTCTCTCTTTAATGTTGGTTAATTATTTGTGATTGGATATCATAATTTGTGCTTTATATATTAATTACCTAGCTAGTAATTACCTTGGGAACTTATATGGAATTGAGAGAGGAAGTATAGGTTGAGACCTTGTTATGATATCATGTGAAAATTAGATATTCCTATGGGTTAATTTATGAAATTAAGTGACGTGTGTTTTATTTATTACCCTCATGAATGGATAATTTGATTGTATTTAGGATAGACATATACCTAAATACCACATGTATCCATTTGAGAATCATGCTTAATGATTTCCATTGCGAAAGTTGGTAATTGATAGGGTGATTAATGAGATTTGGTGACACGTGTCTTGTTGATTATTCTTGATATTGGATTCTTGCTAGTGTGTAGAATAGAGATATTTATACACCGCATTGGGAAATACGTATTTGACCATCGAGAGAGGCTTGTATATACTTGTAAATTCTCGGATAACAATCCTTGTGATTTAACTAGTTGAAAAGAGAGAGTTAGGATATTCAAGTGAAGTGTTGGGGGAAATTGTGATCTTAGACTTGTTAATATTTGATTTCATTATCTTAAAGCTTTCCATAGTTCTTTGATTATTTGTTATCGTTATTAATGCAAAACAACAAAAACAACTATCATTTGTTTGAATAAGATTGAGATGATAAAAGGTTAGTACTTGGAAAACACTAGTAATAATTCCTCGTGGGATCGATACTTTACTTACTCTTTATTACTTGTTGACCGCGTATACTTGCGCGTAAATTGTTCATATACAAATCGGACAACAAGTTTTTGGCGCCGTTGCCGGGGAATTATTTTTCTAGTATTTTTCCAATATTAGTCATAATCAAATTGATCTTAATTTAAACTTGTATATAAATTTGCTTTTAGTTTATTTTATCATTTATTTTCTGTTTTAATGCTATCTTCTTTGCAAGGTACACCATGGATGAATTTGCTTATCAATGGCCATACACAAGTATGACTCAACCAATGGAAACTGGGATTGATGGACTCAATGCACTCTCTGCATTGTCAGCACAATTTGAAACACTATCGAGGAAGTTGGATGCTTTAGTAGTAGAGAGCACCCAAGGTATAACAGTTACTTGTGATTATTGTGCTGACAATCACCCGAGTCATCAATGCACCATCAGTTTTGGGCCGGTACATTACGGTGGTGATTACCTCAATAACTATGCTTATCCCGATTATCACCAAGATTGGGGGTATCACCCGGATTCTACATGGAGCTACAATTATGATGATCAATGTTATGCTCCAAGTCCAGCTTTTGCACCGGAATTCTCATGTCCACCTCCTATTCAAGAAGAGAAGATGTCAAACTTTGAGGAACTTGTGACCAAGATCATGGCTTCGAAGGAGGAGATGTTGAAAAGTCAGGAAATATCAATTCAAAATCTTCAGAATCAGATTGATCAAATGTTCAAAACTTTGAACAACTGTCCTCAAAATAGTTGGTGTTATGACATGGATTCCGAGACTTATGGTGAGCCCGAGTCAAATCTGCAACTGGATGAGCCACGAGAGATAGAAATAGAGGAGACAATTGGGGATAAGGTTAACACAATCGACGAAGAGATTTATATGAGTTCAAACGAAGATGAGTCAATTGTGTTAGTGCCCCAAGTGCCTTCTCCACCAAAGCTCAAGGATTCGGGCAGTTTTGTAGTACCGTGTCCACTTGGTAGTCATTTCTTAGGCGAGGCTCTATGTGACGATGGAGCTAGTATGAATGTGGAACCATGGTGGACCGAGGAAATGACGATAGAAGAAGAGCCCGTTGTGTTTGACAAGCCCCAATGCCCCAGTCTTATCACAGACACAGCGGAGGAAGTACCTAGCTTCTTGACATTTGAAATTGAGAACTTATCTACAAAAAGCAAGCTAGGTGACTTTAACTCAATGGCTCTCACTAATGGGAACCTCCCAAAAGTTACATGGCTATCAATGGAGGGTGGGTTCCTCAATTATCGAAGGGGAATTGGATAAAAGGAGGGAGTTAGTCAGCCGAAGACTTTAAAACAAGCGCTTCTTGGGAGGCAACCCAATTTTATTGTTTTGATTTTGATTTTTTTTCAATTGCTTTTTAGTTTGTTTAATTGCATTTTAAATTTCTTTAGTCAATTGCTTTCAGGTACCGAATACTAAGCAAATTGGGGGTGCGCTCCCAACTTAGGGGACTTGAAAGATGATATTAATAGCGTTTTGACACGTTCTCAGGGAAGTCTTCTATTTTAATTTTTCCTATATCATACATTGAGGACAATGTCAAGTTTAAGTTTGGGGGTAATACTTCGTATTTGTGTGTTTTTAATTTAGTTTTTTATATGATTTAAGTTATGTGTTTTTGTTCAAAAAAAAAAAAAAAAAAAAAAAAATTCATTTATTTTTAGGATGTGTCTCTTGAGCATTGTTTTAATTTGATTTGAACTACAATCCACGGGTCTATGATAAGAACTTGATTGAATAGTTTCTAACTCATGGAAAATGGATAAAATGTTGCTTAGTCTTTGTGCTTAATTGTTATTGTTGGTTATTGTGTTGCTTATGTGTCCTTTCACTCTTTTGCACTTACCCATGAGTATTGAGCTAGTTGTATATACTTAGAGAAGGCTTTTATAAACCGAATGCTTATGGGGAAATATCTATAAACTCTAGAACTCGTTTTAAACATCACTCGAAACAAGGTGTCCAAATTTGTTGTGTTTGAATTTTTGGTCATGTGGTGAGTTGAGATGGAGCGTAAAACGCACTGACTCATGGACACATGTTTAGGGGGAGATAGAGCGTAAGACGCACTCTCTTATAATTTGATGACAAAAGAAAGAAAGTTTTTTATATCAAATCTTGTGTTGGGTTGAGATGGAGCGTAAAACGCACTCACCCACAAGAGTGGACTTAGGATAAGATGGAGCATAAAATGCACTTACCTAAAGTCCTTTGATTTCATATTTTTGGAAATTGCGATTTGTACACCTTTGTATTGAGTGATGTGTTAAACATGTTGTTTCGGGGTTTATTTTGATTATTTCATAAGGTAATGTGGTTGCATAGCTTCATCCGAGCTTGATTGGTTTGGTGCTATTGGGTACACACACACACACGGAAGGGACCTAAAGCAAGCTATAACTAGCTCATTGTAAATCTAAACTTGCAACGTTTTGAAAGTTTCCTTGAACCTTATTGTCTTTATGCTTTGAGACCATTGGTTAGCTTATTAACTCATTGCTCAAGATAGTTTTTATTAGAAATGTTTAATTTTTATAGTTTGTGTGTTTTGCTTGAGGACAAGCAAAGGTTTAAGTTTGGGGGTATTTGATGAGTGTGTTTTATACACACAAATTGAGTACTTTTAGCCTTGATAATTTGCAAGTCTTTAGCTATTTCGTTTGATTTTATGTGTTTTCATCTTATTATTGTGTAATATAGTTTTGTATTACTTTTATATGTTTTTGTATGCTTTTATGTGTTTTTACTTTGTTTTGTAGGAATTGAAATAAAGGCCTCTTGGATCGTTGTGTTTTTGACTCGAATTTGGCATTTTAGCTGCTTGTTTCTCAATTTGACCCATGATGCAATCCGAATCTCTCAAAACTCAAAGAACGAAAGTTGTAGATTTTGATCTTAGCTTTCCAGAACATCCAGAATCATCCAATTTGAAGTTCGTATGAGAGAGTTATGGTCATTTTACCATCGGATTTTGCATGACTTTTACACAGCAGTTGCTTCGGGCTCAATTTGAACCTTTCTCCGGACATTATCTCGACGAGCTCCAGTTATGAAAGTTGTAGAGCTACTTCTTAGCTTTCCATAGCCTACTTAATCGCCTTAATCCGAGTTCGGACAAAGAAGTTATGGCCATTTTATCAAACAACGTCGAAGCTGAATCAGGATACAGGAAGCTGAAACCAAGGTAGCTCGCCGGGGCGCGAATTTTAGGCTTATTTTGGCGCCGGGGCGAGCTCACCTGTAGCTATGCAGAAAGTGCGATTTTTGGTCCAAAACTCGGGAATAAGCTAGGTTTTTGGATAACCCATCTCTTATAACACCAAGGAGGCGCTGGCTGAAACTTACATTCTAACACCATCTAACACTTCTAACATCAATTCTAGAGAGAGGGAGGGCTTCCATAAACATCAAATTAAGAGGAAAAATCTGCAATACAAGGCAATTTTCAGCAAAGTCCAAGGAACAAGAAGAGCAAGGAGTATCAAATTTTGAAGGAAAGCTAGAGAACAAGAATCAACCCATCAAGCAACCATTGAATATCTTCCTAAGGGGTTTTATCATTCTATCTCTAGTATTCTCTTCTTAATTTGTAATTCTATCATGATGTATAGATCAAATTTGATGTTTATTGTAATTTCCCATGAACTAGAACTAATTTTCTAAGATTTCAATGGAACCCAATACATAGTTTTGAATTGAATGCTCTCTCTTTAATGTTGGTTAATTATTTGTGATTGGATATCATAATTTGTGCTTTATATATTAATTACCTAGCTAGTAATTACCTTGGAACTTATATGGAATTGAGAGAGGAAGTATAGGTTGAGACCTTGTTATGATATCATGTGAAAATTAGATATTCCTATGGGTAATTTATGAAATTAAGTGACGTGTGTTTTATTTATTACCCTCATGAATGGATAATTTGATTGTATTTTAGGATAGACATATACCTAAATACCACATGTATCCATTTGAGAATCATGCTTAATGATTTCCATTGCGAAAGTTGGTAATTGATAGGGTGATTAATGAGATTTGGTGACACGTGTCTTGTTGATTATTCTTGATATTGGATTCTTGCTAGTGTGTAGAATAGAGATATTTATACACCGCATTGGAAATACGTATTTGACCATCGAGAGAGGCTTGTATATACTTGTAAATTCTCGGATAACAATCCTTGTGATTTAACTAGTTGAAAAGAGAGAGTTAGGATATTCAAGTGAAGTGTTGGGGGAAATTGTGATCTTAGACTTGTTAATATTTGATTTCATTATCTTAAAGCTTTCCATAGTTCTTTGATTATTTGTTATCGTTATTAATGCAAAACAACAAAAACAACTATCATTTGTTTGAATAAGATTGAGATGATAAAAGGTTAGTACTTGGAAAACACTAGTAATAATTCCTCGTGGGATCGATACTTTACTTACTCTTTATTACTTGTTGACCGCGTATACTTGCGCGTAAATTGTTCATATACAAATCGGACAACAACAGACACTGGTTCTTGAATGCTAGGAACCACTCAAAGTTCTATAATGAACTTTTTTATCCAAACAGCTTCCTTTGCAGCTTCACTTGCAGCTATATACTCTACCTCCGTCACTGAATCAACAACAGTTTGCTGCTTGGAACTCTTCCAACTCACTACTCCACGGTTCAAGGTAAACACATACCCTGAAACGGATTTGTTGTCGTCTAGGTTAGTCTAAAAACTTGAGTCTGTATATACTTCTAGTTTCAAATCAGACCCACCATAAACTAGAAAGACATCCTTAGTTCTTCTTAAGTTCTTTAGGATGTTTTTCACCATTTTCTAGTGTTCTTCTCCAGGATTATACTATTATTTGCTTATCACACTTAGTGCATAAGCAATATCAGGTCTCGTACATAACATCCTCATATATGATAGATCCTATTGCCGAATCATAAGGTATTCTACTCATGCGATCTCTCTTGTTAGGTGTTTTTGGGGACATTTTCTTGGAGAGATGCACTCCATGGCTCATCGGTATGAGTCCTCTTTTGGAGTCTTCCATGCTAAACCTCTTTAGCATCGAATCAATGTACGTTCCTTAGGTCAAGTCGAGTATCCTCTTAGGTCTATCTCTATACATCTTTATCCCAAAATGTAGGATGTTTCTCCCAAGTCCTTCATGCAGAAATGTGTAGACAACCATATCTTTACTAATTGTAGCATTGGTATGTCATTCCCAATAAGTAGTATATCATCAACATATAGTATCAGGATTGTCACAGCGCTCCCACTAACCTTCTTGTACACACATGGTTCATCCTCATTTTTGATAAAATCAAACTCTTTGATTGTCTCATCAAAACGAATGTTCCATCTTCGAGAAGCTTGTTTTAATCCATAAATGGATCATTGTAGCTTACACACTAGATTTATTCCATCTTTTGATACAAAACCCTATGGTTGTATTATGTATACATCATCTTCTAGTTTCCCATTTAGGAAGGCCATTTTCATATCCACTTGCCAGATCTCGTAGTCATAGTAAGCTGTAACCGTAAGCAAAATTCGAATGAACTTAAGCATTACTACTGGTGAAAAGGTTTCATCATAGTCAACTCATTGCCTTTGTTTGAAACCTTTTGTCACCAGTTTGGCCTTATAGGTCTCCACCTTGCCATCTGCTCAAGTCTTTATACCCTATAGGCTTTATGCCTTCTGGAAGGTTAACCAAAGTCCACACTTGGTTCTCATATATGGAGTCTATTTCGGATTTCATGGTCATTTTTCATTTCTATGAGTGTCTACTACTCATAACATCATCGTATATGACTGGATTATCATCAACTATGATGCGTACCTCATCATCATCATCTATGATGAATCCATACCTTTTAGGTATCTTTAGCACTCTTTCAGATTTATGATTCGGTTGTGGTACAAAAGGTATCTCTACTTAGACAAGTTCATCCACTTGACTTGTAATGGTTTGTGGTTCTTGAACTTCTTCAAGATCTATTTTCCTCCCACTAGCCCCTTCAAGGATAAACTCCTTTTCCAAGAAGGCAACATGTTTCGTAACAAACACCTTTTGCTCAGTAGGATTATAGAAATAATACCCTAAACTTTCTTTAGGATATCCCAAAAATCTGCACTTGTCAGATCTTGTCCCAAGCTTGTCACTTTGTAACCTCTTTACATAAGCTAGACAACCCCAAATCTTAACATGCTTAAGACTAAGTTTCCTCCCTGTCCATAAATCATATAGAGTCTTAGGGACGAATTTTGAGGGGGCCTTATTTAGTAGATATACAGCCGTTTCAAGGGCATAATCCTAGAAGGATACTGAAATATCGATAAAACCCAATATGGATCGCATCATGTCCAACAAAGTACGATTTCTCCTTTAAGATATACCATTTAATTGTGGCGTACCAGGAGGCATCCATTATGAGAGAATACCATTATCTTTGAGATGATCTGGAAAGCCATTGCTCAAGTATTCTCTTACTCTATCTGATCGAAGAATCTTAATACTCTTGCCAGTTTGTTTCTCTACTTTATTTCTGAATTCTTTGAACCTTTCAAATGATTCAGACTTATATTTCATCAAATACACATATCGAAATCTTGAATGATGATTAATGAATGTAATGAAATACGAATACCCTCCTCTAGCAGTTGTTGTCATAGGTCCACACACATCTGTGTGTACCAACTCTAACAACCCTGTAACTCTCTCTCCATGTCCACTAAATGGAGATTTAGTCATGAGACAAGATTCACAAGTTGGATATGATTCGAATTCAAATGACTCTAAAAGCCCATCTTTATATAACTTGTTTAGTCTTGTTTCATTAATGTGACTGAGTCTATAGTGTCATATGAATGTATGATTCACATCATCTCTTTTCCTTTTATTAGTTTGTTCAATTTGCAAAATATTTTCATGTAAGTCAAGTATCTAAAGTCCATCAATTAATCTACCAGTTTCATACAAAACATTATCATTATAAATAGAACTTATATTCTTGAATATAATATCAAAACCTTCTTTGTCCAATAATGAAATTGAAATAATGTTTCTAATAAGAACTGGAACGTAGTAACAATTTACTAAATTAATTGATTTGCCCGTAGGCAATGCTAAACTATAAGTTCCTACGACTAATGCAGTTATCTGTGCTCTATTCCCCACGCGCAGGATTACTTCCCCTTTGTTCAATTTTCTACTTCTACTTAGGTCCTGCATAGAATTACATGTGTGAGAACCACAGCCGGTATCCAATACCTAAGTAGAATTTTAACTTACAGAAAGATTTATTTCAATCATGAACAAACCTGTGTCTGTAGCCGAAGCTTCACCAAGCTTCTTCTGCTTAGCCTCCGCAAGATACTCCTTGCAGTTTCCAGGCTTATTGCAGTGGAAGCAAAATTCTTTGCTATCTGCATCAGTTTTCTTCTTATTATCCTTAGTCTTTACCTTTCCTTTTGCCTTCTTAGTTTTCTTCTTATCAGAAGAACCTTTAGTCCTCTTCCTCTTCTTGGAAAAATCATTTACAAGTAAGACTTGGTCTTTCTTGGCTAGAAAGTGACTCTCTACTATTTTCAACATGTTAAGCAACTCAGGCAGGCTGACATCTAGCTTGTTCATGTGAAAATTCACAACAAATTGTGAGAACGAGTCCGGGAGTGACTACAAGATCAAATCTTGGCTCAACCCTCCATCCATTACAAAACCCAGTTATCCTAATTTCTCAATCAAATTGATTATTTTGAGGACATGTGTCTGTACTGCAGTGCCATCGATCATTCTAAATCGGAAGAGCTCCTTAGATATCTCATATCTGGCAGACCTACTCTGCTCACCATACAAATCATGAAGGTGAAGCAACATGGTAGATGCATCCATTTTCTCGTGTTGACATTGTAACTCGTTACTCATGGAAGCCAACATGATGCACTGAGCCATAGGTGCATCATCTTGCCACTTTCTAAAAGTAGCAATCTCTTCCTCAGAGGCATTGTATGCAATCGTTGCAGGGATAGGCGAATTAAGGATATAAGATAGCTTTTCACCCGTGAGAACTATTCACAAATTTCTTAACCAATCCATATAATTCGGTCTGGTTAACTTATTAGCATCCAATATGCTCCGCACTGATAGTGAATTAGACATTATAAAATTCTATAAATAAAATTTATAATTTAACAACATTAGCATGCATTCAATTTATTAATTACTAGATCAATTTAGGTATTTATTAAAATGGTGTCTCCCATTATTTTCTTCAAATTATATGACCCTCCATAAATAGTTCGACAGATCTTGTTTAAAACGACTTTGTAAAATCCGCTTAGTGAGAAAAGATCATATTGCCATAAATTTCTAGGCTTGTATGTGTACAACAAACCATAGATTTATTCAATAGGTAGACAACTTTTATCAATTACATCCACTATGTAACTCCTTTTATTTTGCCTCTTAGATTATAATGGTCAAGTGTGTGCACATCCGAAGTAAAATAATCTAAGTTAAGTCAGTACTAGCATTTTCATATAAGTGAAGAGAAAAATACGGTCCTTGTGTGTGTGATGTGATAAAAATATACAATTGCAAGTGCACAGTGTCAAATTGAAAAACTAACAAGTACAGGTCGAATCCACAGAGACTAGATTAATTTTGATATATCCTTAATATCTATTTTAGGCGAATTAGAAATAGAGATTGAGAATCAATTAACTATAATTAAACTAACTAATAATAAGGAAGTAATCTAGGAATCTGAATCCATTAAATAATAAACATAACAAGTAATTCAATCTTTTCTATTTTTATAACTTAATTATGGTTTTGATCTCCCTTCCCTTTAATTTAGTAACTTTACAATTAACATGGGCAAACATAGATTATGAAAATTTAAGGATTAATTATAACCCATCAAAACTTCTTCGAGTAAGCATGGATTATGAAAAACTTATATCTTAACAATAATCTATCAAAATCTCTTAATTAATTTAAAATCACATTAGAACTATAAAACAAAGGTATTTCAATAACGAAACATGAAGGCGAAATCAATTAAACATAAAAGCATAAACAATAGAAGAGATGAAAAAAATATTATCATGAATAATTATTTAATTTAATCTTCATCCTAGATTAAAGAAATTAACTAGACATGAAAATAAATAAACTAATTAAAATAAAATAAGAAAACTCCCTTTATTAACGATCATCCTACGAGGGTATAATGAAAAAATAATTAATCCTACTCCTACTATTAACCTAAACTAATCTAATACAATCGCCCTCTCTCTAAAACAAAAGACCTATTTATAGGGAAAATAATTTGTGCCCTAATTTAGATTTATTGAACTTGGTCTCTTTTATTTCCTTTTTATCCTCTTCTTTCCTTCTTGACTCTAATCTCTATATGGTAATCTCCCAAGAGTCCTTTTTCATCTTTAAAAGCTGGAGCAATTATCTTTTATTATCCAAGATAAATAAGTAAAATCCTATAAAACAAAATAAAATGTATTAATTTAATAAACTAATATAATTAAAAGAACAAAATTAGGGATTGTAATACCCGAAAACTAGCATGTACTTTGATGTATATTAATAAGATGAATATTATGTGATTTTTTATGTGTTAAAAATATTTCCATGATGTTGGGAATATTAATGTTAGTAGAAATCGACAATATTTTCGTTAAGAGTTGATTTCTAGTAGTTAAATTGATCAAACGAGTAGTTAATCGGATAAATGAATAAATGTATTAATGGAATTAATTTCTAAAATGTTGGTCATGATAAGTGTCGGCTAGTATGCTGATAATTGTGCGTGGAAGGATTAAATCATGTGTAATAGAATGAGTATACTAATAGAAAAAGAATTGGAATAATTGGGAGGAGAGAGATGCATTATGAGAGAGAGTCACGGGTCCTTGTAATCTATTTCATTTACTCCTATTATATCTAATTCCTTTCCCAAAAGTTCCACCCACCTTCTTTGTGATTGGTTAATTTTATTTGGGTGCTTGATGAGGGACCATAATAATTGAAGAATTAATGAGATGGGTCATGGGATGGAGTAATTGATAGGAGAGAGAGAAAGAGATTATTTGCAAGAAAAGAGAGAGTATACGGATCTTTAGGATTTGGGTTCCTTCATTTCCTAACATTTTTAATTCTTGCCCATATTTTCTCACCTAACTCTTTCCTTATTGGTTAGTTTCATTTGGGTGTTTAGTGGGGCATAAGAAAGTGGAGGAAAATCTGATGAATTAAGAAGAGAGATGGAGAATTTCAAAATAAAGAAAGAAAGCATTCGGGTATTGGGTTTCCTTTATTCCTAACACTTCTAAAACTTTCCTCAAATCCTTCACCAACTCATGCTCCTATTGGTTAATTTTATGTGAGTGCTATTGTAAGGGCCATGATAATTGAAATTTGATGAATTGGGAGAGTCACGGGCATAATAGAAGAGCTAGCAAGAATGCTCTTTATATATACAACCCACCTTGCATACTTGCAAGTGTCCATCAAAAAAAAAATTCATAACGCTAAGAGAGAGAAAGAGAGAGATTAATTCAAGATATGATTCTCTTAACAGCGTATGTCCAAAAGCTTGTTAATGTCTTGTTTAATAATTATAGAAGCATGGTTAGGATGATGATTATGATGACTCATGTAATGCATGATAATAATAATAATATGAGCATGTATAATATTAACTTTTAAACAATTCTTAAAGCTTGATATGTATATTTATGCATGCATGCGGGAGTTTATGTTTTGATGAAGAACATACCATAAGATAGTTATGTTGATGATTATATAATTTTCAGATGTTATTATGCCCAAAAATGCAAGTTATAATGAAAGTTATAATTATATCATGAAAATGAGAAGTTTAGTTTATAAACTTATTTTTTATGGAATTTTAAGTTTTGGATATATATATTCTATAATTGAGTTTTAGGAGGTTAAGTACGTACTCGTATGAGTTACGAAATCAACCCAAGTGGAATGGAGTGAAAATATTTTAAAACGAAGTCATGGCGGAAGTTTTCGTAAACATGTTAAAAACTGAAAATCTTGCCAACATAGGACTTTTGGACCAAGATCGGATTAGTTAATGAAACTAGAAAATTATAGGTTTTAGATATATTTTAGTGTATGTTATAAGCAAGAAAATGGCTCAAGAACAGACTCATTCCGATATCGGAGGAGGAAGTTATGACATTTGGAATTAGGTGTAACAAATTCGCGAAAGCTGAAAGTGAGCTGGACAGTTTGAGCATCACTTAGTAAATTGGGCATAACTTTTTCATAAGAACTCCGATTTGGATTATTCAAGATGATCCAAAAAAATATCGAGTAGCCCTACAACTTTCATTCTTTAAGAATTTAAAGATTCTGCCCGTAGCAGTGTCCAAATTGGGCATCTTTGGGACTGTTGTGCAGTCGGATGTCGGGCGTTCGCGTATGCAACGTGAAATGCGTCCGACTATGAAAGATGTTACTCTAAGACGAACATTATGAAATGTAAACATGCTTAAAACTAATCAATTAACATATAAACAATATAACATCATGTTAATAGGTTATAGCATAAAAAAAATTAAACCAATAAATTAAGTCTTAATGTGACTAATTGGTGTGATGACCTTAATGATATGTGTAGGACTTTTGAAGGACAAATTAATATCATTATATTTAGACGACATATCAAGTAAGTATCCTAACTTCATTCGATTTCTGTATTGAATGTAAGTTTCCTAACTTGTGCAATTATTTTTCTGTAAAGTTCTTATGATGATGATGTTATAATTTACACTACTTATGTACATTAAAAGCATTGTTTCGTTATCGAATTTCTTATGTTATTAAAGTTCTTAATATTCATGAACTGTTGAATAGATGCGTCGAAGCTAATTATTCTGGCTAGACAATATTGATGTGCGATGATATATTGTTGAATTCACTCAAATCATAGATGTTATTTAAAGTCAAACCAATCCAAATTACTTTGGTGCGAACTCGTAGTATAAAACTGAGATGAACAACCCTAAAAAAGGGATAACAGATGTCGGACATATAGTCTCATTTACGCTTAGGCGTTAAAATTTTATATATGTGCACTATATATGGTACGATAGGTTGATCCCCTAAAGTACCTGTGGAGGATATTTGTCGGTCTTTGTGGTTGATATTCGTCCTGATAGTTTTATTTGTTCAAGGTATTTATTACCGCTCAGTACAATGGTAACAACTTGAAATCTCATTATTTATTGTTATTCAAATACTTCTCAATTTTATTCCAATTGCTGAAGTCTTCAGATGTAAATGATTCTTTTCTTGATGTTGGATGATGAGTGGGTTTTGACCTATAAGTTGGATACATCTTTGGCTTAATTCTTTACTATCTTTAAGTGTTTTTAGTATCTTTTTATTTGTTTTTGTGTTGCTTTTATAGATTAAGGTTGGCTGCAGAATGGATTAAAGAACAAAGAATGTGGTGCATTGCATCCTCGCCGGGGCGAGAGTTTATAGCTTAATTCCTCGTCGGGGCGAGCTTTTGTGAAGGAAATCCTCGTTGGGGCGAGGAATCGGCTGGAAGAAAAAGAAGTTGATTTTTAACAGGATCAGTTATTAGGAGTTGGAAGCTAACAAGGATTCTTATGGACTAATCTGATGAGGAGATATAAAAGACATATGAAGACATAAACAAGGATATAACGCATTGGACAATATCAACATGGAGATTGAATTTTCAGAGCTGAGCAAGGAGATTGGAGATTAGGACAAGCATTGTGAAGATTTCAGATTGGTGGATTGAAGATTAGAGATTTCATTAAGTTTTCTTTTAATCTTTTATCTCTGATTTGTAATTAATTATGATGACTTATTTTGGGTCTTTATTCTTAGTATGAACTAAACCTTTAATTAAGGCTGCAATTGAACCAGTTATATTTATGAATTAATTATCTATTGTAATTCCAGTTATTTATTCAATTCGAGTTGTCTATCCTATTCTATGCTTATTGATTAATTGTGTGGCTAGCAATTAGTGGAATATTCTAGGTGAATTCGGGAGATGAAATCTAGAATTAGATCTGAATTTGATAGCATGTATTCTTAATTGTTTGCATGTGTTAAATAATTAGGGTTATAAAGTGAATAGGGATATCTCTTTACTGCATGTAACTGTTAGGAATTGATGCTTAATGAATTCCTTTAGTTTTGCATAGGAATATCGCAAAGTTAATTGGGTTAGATAAATTTATTTGATCACTTGGAAAAGGACTTATAAATGCAATTGAATTCCTGTTAACAACTCCATTGAAGTAAATAATTGGATGACGTAGTTGGATTAGTTTATATCACATAACTGGGGATATTGTAGTCTTAAGTTTTTAAATCTGAATTACAACCTTTGTGTTAGTTATTGATCTTAGTTTCAATTTAAGTAGTTTCAATCAATATTCAAAATTGCGATTGTTTAATAGAATAGCAGTAATCTAGATTGATAGTTGAAAATATTAAACACGATAATTCCCTGTGGGTTCGACACTCTATCTTATCACTTTATTACTTGTTGATCGTGTATACTTACGCGTAATTGTTGATTGTGAAATCAGACAACATTGGATTTCAAACTATCTTATTACTTGCTGGGCAATTTGTGCTCATTATTGCTTAAAATAAACACTTGCAGCTAAACTAGAGAAGGCTGAAGGATCGGGCAAGGATAAAAGAAAGGGAAAGATGGATGAATAGATGCTATTTTTATCATAATTAAATATTTATAATATTTGTAATGAATTTGAAAGATTTTATATATGTGTGTATTTGTAAAGGTTATAAGAACCTTGGGACTAGATGGAGATGTTTATAATAAACTATCTAAGTTATGTGTATTCTTAATTTAGATTTAACATTATTGGCAATGTCTAGAATGTTTTGCCAAGGAAATGGGTTATTTGATTGCGCGCTGTTTATACGGAAGGCCCCCTCTTTCCTGGGAACTACCTGATTGTCAGTAATGTGAGTTTAAAATTTATATACTCTGAAGAAGTTCAGGTTGAATAGTGAGTACCAGTCCACTATAGCTAGTACATGGATTTGGGGGTGTCACAGGGATAATAAAATATATGAATTATGTGTCTATCAAATACCCCCATACCTAAATTTTGCTTATCCTCGAGTAAAATAAAAAGAAAATAAAATAAAATTAAAAACCAAAACTATCTCATTTTCGTAGGAAATACGATTGCACTTAGTATGTGCAACAAGCCTTTAAACCCCAAGGTTACCCCAAGTGGACGAGTTGTGTCTCGTGAGGGTTTGCAGTGAATACACCCACAAAATTCAAAATAAAATATTTTTGGGTTTAAGCAATTATGAAATCGAAAGAAACTTCTAAGTATACATGGGCATTATAGCAAAATGAAATTCAAAATCACACTTTCACCTTATCAAACATACTTAATCCTCATTTTAGACACCATCCTTCGTAAAATTAATTCTACGTGATGCATGCATGTGTATGTAATGTAACTTTCAGTAGGAATTTTTACCATGAAAATCAAGCAAACTCCTTTTCTTAGGCTTTTCAGATTTACTCATGTAGCGAGCATTGGACCAATGACTCCCAAACTAGTTGGCTTTAGGGCACTAGGTGTAAAGACACCCCTAAGGGCATACTAACTCGAGTAACAAAGGCTTCAAAATTAGACTAGTCAAACTGCTTTTATCCATCAAACTTTTCACCATGAATATTGATAAGTATAAAATATGTTATGTTTTTATCTCTTAATATCTAGTCTTTTATACTTATTTGGCACCTAAATGTACTCAATATTCTTATATTTTGATTTAGGTTGCAAATGGAGCCATTAAATGAAAACTGTGTTATTTCCGCACTTTTGGATTGTTTTGAAATCCGTCTGTCCGCTTGAGGCTCAATTTTATACTTGATCAGGCTTTATTCTCTCAAAGCTCAAAGAAGGAAAATTGTAGATCTATTTCTTAGCTTTTCGAATCATTTTGAAACGCGTAAATCGAAGCTCGGATGAGAGAGTTATGACCATTTTACCAACATACGTCAAAGTTGAAAATTTCAAGAAATTGAGCTTTTAGACAGATTGACCTTTGGGGCTTCGTTTGAGATTTGAATTGTGTTAAAGTTTCCAAATGAAAATGTGGTCTTCTTGAAGTTTTTAGTAGACTTCTCAAGCTTTCCGAAATGGTATGGTGAACAAAAATCCGAGTTCATTTGGGCCTCCAAATATTGCTTTTTAGATAGCTGATCCGAATCCCGCATGGACTAGATTCCTGTTCGGACCAGTTGGAGTATTTGGGTCATAACTTGAGCTTCCCAACTCCAAATCAGGTGATTCAAAAGCCCAAATTCATTCGAAACTCCAGGGCTACAACTTTGGTTCTTTGCCCAAGTCCAAAATCGGCGGTCTACTAATTCAAAATCAGCTTGCAATGTGCTGATCAGTTTTGGTGTCAGATTTTGACTTCTCATGATATGCACGTTTTTGGGTTTTTGATTGCCTTAGATGGCTGATTCACATGACCAAGATTAGTTGTTGGATCTTGACATCTTGTACACTTGAGTGCCTATAAATACCAAGTGAAGCTAGGCTTGTATTTTGTCAATTCACACACTAATACACACCATCTTCTTCATCTTCTCCATCTTCTCCAAATTCTAGTATAATTAGTAGGGAAAGAGGATCACCTCCATAGTGAGGTTGTTGTCCTCACCCCTTTTATAAATTAGTAGAAAAAGAGGATCACCTCCATAGTGAGGTTGTTGTCCTCACCCCTTTTATAATTCAAGAAAATATTCATTGGACTTAATATGTTAGTCTAGTTCCTTTATTCAGTTTGAAGGGAATGTTGAACCTTGTCTACAGGTAATGGTTTGATTAAGTATAAACTATTTATTCCTTCTTACATGAAGTTCATTCTTGATAATCTATTTTAACTGTTGAATGATATTTATTCCGATTGGTTTAATGTGATCGATTAAGTCAATTTGATTAATTTTATCTACTAGATTAAGGGACAGTATTACGTGTAATTGATATTGTTCCTAATCACAAGTAGCAATTAGTGATACATGATTGTGGTCAAGCTTTTGAGTATTGCTATGATTATCGGAAGACAAGTTAAATAATTCGAACTTGTGTGATTGTTGCTTGGATTAGTCTAATTCCCTAGTTCTTAATGCTGCTATTATATTAAATCTAGAGAGCTTGTTCTAGGTTATATAATGGTTAGAATATTGTAAAGAGCTTGTTTCATTAAGTGATAATCTAAGGGGAGTTTCGGGTAGTAGAGCTTGTTGCTACCTAGGGCTATTAATTTCATTGAAGGATAAATATTGCTTTACTTAATTATTCTATTGTTGTAAAAAGGTGATACTGAACTGGAAGAACTGAAATCTTTAATTAATTGGTTATTTTTATTACTTTAAATTATGTTCTTGATAATTAGTGAAATCAAATTATAACCCCCCCTCCTTTTTGGTAAACAAAGAATAATTTTAGACTAATCACTCTCTGTGGGATCGACTCTTACTTGCACTGCTGCATTATTATCTTTCGCAGTAAGGTTTTATTTTTGGTTGCTTGCGACAGCACACCAAATTTTTGGCGCCGTTGCCGGGGAGTGATTTTAGTTTATTTTTCTTTGTTATCATTATTTTTGTCTTTATTTATTATTTTTTTTGTTGTACCTAGGTAATTTGAATTTCCTTTGATTGTTTATGTCCAAAACTCGATCTACTAATCAAGGTGTTTAAAGTGTGATCCAGAAATAGAGAGAACCATTCGTAGATTAAGGAAGGTAGCTCGGAATAATTGTGAAAAGAAGGACACCATGGTAGAAACCCGAACTTTGAAGGAGCTTGTGGCCCCTGCTTTGAATCAACAACCTTATTGCATAACCTTCCCTAATCTAGATGCTAATACTCATTTTGAATTAAATCTGGACTAATACATCTTTTACCTACTTTTCATGGTTTGGCAGGTGAAGACCCTCACAAACATTTGAAGGAATTTCATGTGGTATGCACAAGTATGGAGCCTACCGGAGTAACGGAAGAACAAATCAAGTTAAGAGCCTTTCCATTTTCTCTAAAAGATTTGGCTAAGGATTGGCTTTACTATTTACCCTCCGGAAGTATCACAAAATGGGAAGAGATGAAAAGATTATTCTTAGAAAATATTTTTCCACTTCAAGAGCAGCCAACATTCGAAAAGAAATTTGTGGTGTGAGGCAGAATAATGGAGAAACCCTTTACGAGTATTGGGAACGTTTTAAGAAACTATGTGCAAGTTGCCCCCATCATCAAATTAGTGATCAACTCCTCATCCAATACTACTATGAAGGTCTTTTATCTACAGATAGGAGCATGAATGATGCTGCTAGTGGAGGAGCTCTGGTGGACAAGACTCCCGAGGCTGCAAGAAATCTCATTGCAAATATGGCAGCTAATTCTCAACAATTTGGCAGTCGACTTGATTTCTCATCTAGGAATGTGAATGAGGTAAAAGTTTCTGCTATTGAACAACAAATTGCAAGTCTAACTTCTCTTGTTCGTCAAATGGCTACAGGAAACATGCCAGTAACAAAAGCTTGTGGTATTTGTTTGTTAACAAATCACAATACAGATGCATGCCCAACACTGCAAGAGGATGATAATATGCAACAGGCAAATGCAGTGGGGAATTATCAAGGACAACCCTAGAGAAAATATGATATTTACTCTAACACTTACAATTCCGGATGGAGGGATCATCCCAATTTGAGCTATAGAGGTACTAGGCCACCAGTGCAAGGTGTTTTCCCAAATGGTCAGCAAAGTTTTCAACCAGCTCAACCATAGTACCAACCTAGATAAGCTGCTCCTGTTAATTCTGGAACATCTCTTGAGGACATGTTCAAGGCATTCATGAATCAAACACAACAATTCCAGCAAGAGACAAGGATTTCCATCCACAATCTAGAAAATCAGATGAGTCAACTTGCTACGACAGTTGGTTGATTGGACTCTCAAAGTTTAGGGAAGCTACCTTCTCAAACAATTGTCAATCCGAGAGAGAATGCATGTGCCATAACCTTGAGGAGTGGAAAGCAATTGGAAGCACCAAAAGCTACTGGTGAATTTGAGGAAGATAAGGCTAAAGAGGATGCAGAAATATCAAAGGTAAAACCTAACACTCCTGTTCAGCTAAAGACTAATCCTTTACCTTTTCCTCCCAGGAATCCTAAAACTTCAAAGAAGGATGAGCAAGAAAAAGAAATTCTAGAAACTTTTAGGAAGGTAGAGGTGAATATTCCTTTACTAGATGCAATTAAGCAAGTGCCAAGGAATATAAAATTTTTGAAAGAATTATGCACTAACAAAAGAAAATTGAAAAATGATGAAAGAGTTATTGTTGGTGAGAATATATCAGCAGTCCTTCAAAGAAAAATGCCCCCCAAATGTAAAGATCTAGGCATGTTTACAATTCTATGTAAAATAGGTAATACCAGATTTGAGAAAGCTATGCTAGATTTAGGAGCTTCAATTAATGTCATGCCATTATCTATTACTTCTTTAAATCTAGGTCCTTTGAAACAAACTGGTGTTATTATTCAATTGCTTGATCGTACTAACACTTACCCCCAAGGGGTAATTGAAGATGTCTTGGTGCAGGTGAATGAACTAATCTTTCCTGCAGATTTTTACATAGTGGATATGGATGATGATAAATCCCCAAATCCTGCACATATACTTTTAAGGAGGCCATTTTTGAAAACAGCAAGGACTATGATTGATGTGAACAATGGAACCTTAACCATGGAGTTTGATGGTGAAAAGATACAATTCAACATATATGAGGCCATGAGGTATCCTAGTGATATTCACCCTGTTTTTGCTATTGATGTACTTAACTCTTTAGTGCAGAAGTCTTTTGAACACACACAAAAGGAAAGTTTAGAGGTCGCCATCACCAACAGTCTGGAATTAGATAAAGAAGAAGAGATTGAGCAGAATCAGGACTTGAAGGAGACTGTAGCTACATTACATTCTTTACCTAAAACCTCAGCTAAATATGCAGTTTATTCTATTCAATTGCCTAGTTCTCATCAAAAGTTATTACCATCTGTTGTGCAGGCCCCAACCTTAGAACTGAAACCATTACCTGCACACTTGAAGTATGCATTCTTAAGGAAGAATGAGACACTACCAGTGATTATTGCTAACAATCTAACCAAAGTACAAGAGGATAAACTGCTCAGAGTCCTAAGGGACCATATAACAGTCTTTGGTTGGACTATAGCAGATATCAAAGGTATTAGTCCTGCTACTTGTATGCATAGAATCCTTTTGGAAGATGGAGCTAAGCCCACTAGAGACGCAAAAAGAAGACTTAATCCACCCATGATGGAGGTAGTGAAGAAGGAGGTGCTGAAATTACTTGATGCAGGTATAATTTATCCCATCTCAGACAGTCAATGGGTAAGTCCAGTACAGGTAGTACCAAAGAAATCTGGAATCACAGTCATCAAAAACGATGATAATGAGTTGGTGCCTACACATATGCAGACAGGATGGAGAGTTTGTATTGATTACAGGAAGTTAAATGTTGTAACTAGAAAGGATCACTTTCCTCTTCCTTTTATTGATCAAATGTTGGAAAGATTAGCTGGGCATGCTTATTACTGTTTTCTAGATGGTTTTTCAGGTTATAACCAAATTGTGATTGCACCCGAAGACCAAGAAAAGACCACATTCACATGTCCTTTTAGTACATTTGCGTATCGTAGAATGTCCTTTGGACTGTGTAATGCACCAGGTACCTTCCAACGTTGTATGGTAAGCATCTTTTCTGATTTTCTTGAAAATTGCATTGAAGTATTTATGGATGACTTCACAATACATGGTGATTCTTTAGATGTATGCCTCGATAATCTGACTCGTGTGCTAGACAGATGCTTAGAAACTAATCTTGTTCTTAATTGGGAAAAGTGTCACTTTATGGTGGAACAAGGTATAGTACTTGGCCATGTAGTTTCAGCTAAAGGATTAGAAGTGGATAAAACTAAGATAAAAATTGTTACTGCTCTGCCTTACCCTGTAAATGTGCAGGAGATCCGTTCTTTCCTTGGTCATGCAGGTTTCTATCATAGATTTATCAAGGACTTCTCGAAAATAGCTTTGCCATTGTCTAAGTTGCTGCAAAAGGATATGGAATTCCAATTTGATGACGAGTGTAAGGAGGCGTTTGACAAATTGAAGAAACTATTGACCTCGGCACCGGTAATACAACCACCAAATTAGAAGTTGCCGTTTGAGATCATGTGTGATGCAAGCAACTATGCAGTAGGAGCTGTCTTTGGCCAAAGGGTTGACAAAGTTGTCCATGACATTTATTATGCTTCTAGGACTCTAAATGCTGCTTAGATTAATTACACTATGACTGAAAAAGAACTCTTATCTGTTGTATTTGCTTTAGAAAAGTTTAAATCATATTTGCTTAGTACTAAAGTTGTAGTTTATTCTGACCATGCTGCTCTCAGGTATTTGCTAACCAAGAAGGAATCCAAACCAAGAATCATTAGATGGATTCTATTGCTACAAGAATTTAACTTGGAGATCAAGGATAAGAAATGAGCAGACAACTTGGTGGCGGATCACTTGAGCAGGCTGATTAAGGATGAAGAGGCGCTACCATTGCATGATTCTTTTCCAGATGAGCAGTTATTTTCCATTGATGAGGCTATACCTTGGTATGCCAATATCGTGAATTACTTAGTAAGTGCCTATGTTCCTAGTGAGTTCTCTAAATTCCAAAAAGAAAAGCTTAAGAGTGATGCCAAATATTATATATGGGATGATCCATACTTATGGAAATTTTGTGCTGACCAGATCGTTAGAAGGTGTGTGCCTAAAAGTGAGTTTTTATCTATTCTAAATTTTTGTCATTCTTATGCTTGTGGAGGCCATTTTGGACCTAAAAGAACAGCTCATAAGGTTTTGGAATGTGGTTTCTTTTGGCCGACTATTTTTAAAGACTCTTGTCAGTTCTGTAAGTCATGTGAAAATTGTCAAAAGACAGGAAATATATCAAGTAGGAATCAAATGCCACAAACACCTATTTTAATTATTGAAATTTTTGATGTTTGGGATATTGATTTTATGGGACCATTTCCTGCTTCTTATGGTAATGTTTACATTCTTTTGGCTGTTAATTATGTTTCTAAATGGGTGGAAGCTAAAGCCACCAGGACTGATGACTCTAAAGTTGTTGTAGATTTTATCAAGTCTAACATATTTGTCAGGTTTGGAACGTCAAGGGCCATAATCAGTGATAAGGGAACCTACTTCTGCAATAGGATGTTAGCGACACTATTCAAGAAATACAATGTGATGCATAAAGTTTCTACATCCTACCATCCACAGAGCAATGGGCAAGCTGAGGTATCCAACCGGGAGGTCAAGTCCATTTTGGAAAAAGTAGTCAAGCCGAGTAGAAAAGATTGGAGTCTGGGGTTAGAAGATGCACTTTGGGCCTATAGAACAGCTTACAAAACTCCAATAGGTATGTCACCTTATAGGTTAGTGTTTGGGAAACCATGTCATCTACCAGTGGAGTTAGAACATAAGGCTTTTTGGGCAGTTAGACAATGTAATATGAGCTTAGATTCAGCTGGAGTCCATAGGAAGTTGCAGTTACAAGAGCTAGAGGAATTGAGGAATGATGCATACGAGAGCTCTAAAATTTACAAAGAGAAAACAAAAGCCTTTCATGACAAGAAAATTACTAGGAAGAACTTTGTTGTTGGACAAAAAGTTCTCCTTTATCATTCAAGGCTAAAATTATTTCCAGGTAAGTTGCGCTCCCGTTGGGTCGGTCCTTTTATTATTACTAACATTTTTAATCATGGTGCAGTGGAAATTCAAAGTCCAAGCACAGGGAAGATTTTTAAAGTGAATGGTCACAGGCTCAAACCCTTCTATGAAGGATATCAAATGGAGAATATTGAGCTACTAGATTTGGTGGATCCAGTTTATCAAGATTGAGAAGTTTAATGTCAAGCCAATGACAATAAACAAAGGCGCTGCTTGGGAGGCAACCCAAGGGGAGTTCATTTCTTTTTATTTTCGCATTTATATTTTGGTTATGTTATTTTTCTTTTCTTTGCATTTTACTTTACATTAGGGACAATGTAAGTTTTAAGTGTGGGGGAAGGATTTAGGATGTTTTAAAATTTAGGGTATTTTAAAAAAAAATAATAAAATAAAAAAAATTAAGTTTGATTTTGTTAGTTTGAATTTTGTGGGTATATTCTCTGCAAACCCTCACGAGACAAAACTCGCCCACTTGGGGTAACCTTGGGGTTTAAAGGCTTGTTGTACATGCTAAGTGCAATCGTGTTTCCTACAAAAATGGGATAATTTTTAAAATAAGTCACTTGAGCAATGAGTTAATTTGGATTTTGAGTTTTGACCAATGATAAAATCTTGATTCTCGTTGATAACATTTTGGAAAATTGATAGACGTTGTGTAGTTTGAATTTGGTTTTCTTTGTTGATTTTTACTTTATTTGAGACCCTTCAATTTTATTTTATTTTTTGCACTTGTCCATTTGGTCGTCCTAGTTTTAACTTGGAAAGGCGTATTTATTTATTTATTTATTTTGATTGAATGTCAAGGGGAGAAATTGTTGAACTCTATCATTTGTTTGATCATAACTTGAAGTAAACATGAGGTTTTATTTAAGAAAGGGAAAATGATTTAGGCAAAAGTTAGATGTTTGATTTAACAAAAAAAAAGAAAAAGAAAAAGAAAAATTATGATTCATGTGGTGAATTGAGATGGAGCGTAAAACGCACTCATTCATAAACACGTGACATGCGAGATGGAGCGTAAAACGCACTCGTTGGTAAGACGGAGCATAAAATACACTTACCGAAAGAAGAAAAAGCCTATTGACCCTCTGCTATTATTTGCTTATGTTAACTGAGAGTAGTGTGAAAAAAGGTGTTTAGAGTTTTTCTTTCTCCTTAAAGGCTTTGATTTTGTAAATTTTTCTGAGTTTTAATTGGTTTGATACATGTGGATTCACACACACACACGAAGGGTTAAGAGTAGAGTAAGATTGATAAGTAAGCTTGAATTTTAGATGAAGCAGTGTTTTGAAGTTTTTCAAGAGTTACTATTTTGAATCTTTGAGGTCAATGTTGAAGTTCATTTTAATTTGTGGCTCAAGGTTGTCAAGTTTGATTAGTTGAATTTTTTGTTATAGTTTATTTTTGTTTTGCCCGAGGACGTGCAAAACATAAGTGTGGGGGAATTTGATAAGTATAAAATATGTTATGTTTTTATCTCTTAATATCTAGTCTTTTATACTTATTTGGCACATAAATGTACTCACTATTCTTATATTTTGATTTAGGTTACAAATGGAGCCATTAAATGAAAACTGTGTTATTTCCGCACTTTTGGATTGTTTTGAAATCCGTATGTCCGCTTGAGGCTCAATTTTATACTTGATCAGGACTTATTCTCTCAAAGCTCAAAGAAGAAAATTTGTAGATCTATTTTTTAGCTTTCTGGAACATTTTGAAACGCCTAAATCGAAGCTCGGATGAGAGAGTTATGACCATTTTACCAACATACGTCAAGTTAAAAATTTCAAGAAATTGAGCTTTTGGACAGATTGACCTTTGGGGCTTCGGTTGAGATTTGAATTGTGTTAAATTTCCAAATAAAAGTGTGGTCTTCTCGAAGTTTTTAGTAGACTTCTCAAGCTTTCCGAAATGGTATGGTGAGCAAAAATCCGAGTTCATTTAGGCCTCCAAATATTGCTTTTTAGACAGCTGATCCGAATCCCGCATGGACTGGATTCCTATTCGGACCAGTTGGAGTATTTGGGCCATAACTTGAGCTTTCCAACTCCAAATCAGGTGATTCAAAAGCCCAAATTTATTAGAAACTCCTGGGCTACAACTTTTATTCTTTGCCCAAGTCCAAAATCGGCGGTCTACTAATTCAAAATCAGCTTGCAATGTGCTGATGTAATGACCGTGAATTTTTAAACTCCATTATTAATTAAATATAAATTTAATTTTTAATGAGTTAGTTTCGTATGATTATTTAAAATCCTGTGTATTTAATTGGTTATGTAATAATATGATTTCGCGTAACTGTTAGGATTAATTAAAGGGAGTCACTAATGGTTTAATTAAATTAGTGAACTAACCCTACGGGTTTAATGTTGAAAGAATCGATAAAGTGCCGATTAATTAAGTATTCAATTTAATTGAATATAGTGTGGGAATAGATATTTAATTATTTAAAGGGAGTCTCAACAATAGAATTATTAAATTGATGGACTACCCTAGGTTATTTAATATATGAAAATTTATGAATAATTAAGTATTAAATATTCAACTATTTTGAATATAGTAAATTAATTAATATTACCTATTAATTAATAAGGATAATAAAATTAATAATATTAATAGTCCCATTGATAAGTAAATAATATTTGACTAGTTAAATTTATTTAATTAACTAGTAGCAAAATATTGGGACAAGAATTATGGGACATGTTCTATTTTATTTCCAACCGTGGTATGCCATTTAGGAAGAAAAAGAAATTAAATTAAAACAAGTTGGGATGAACTGTGAGCCGCGTATGGATTTTGTGCCGGATTTTCTGTGAAGTAAAATTGTGGCTGAAGATTTCAGCGGCGTTTGCCATCATCACCTTCTTGTTTCCAATGGTTAACAAATTCAGGCAAAAGCTTGGCACGGTTAATGAATTGGCTATAAATTAGAGGCCCGACTTCTTCCTTCAGTGCACTGAGAACGTAAAACTCACTGAGAGAGAGAGAGAAATTGAGAGTTGAGTGATCGTGCTGGGGAATCTATCTGAAGGAAGGGAATTGGCACACTGATGGTCTCTGATTTCATTGTCTATTGCGGAAGGAAGAGAAGAACAGCAACTAAGTCTAGGAGGTAAGCTTTTCCTATTACAGTAGACATGGATGAAAAAAACTGTGCTTGATGCTTAAAATTTAATTACTCAAATTAGTGTATCAAACTTACAATTAATAGTAATATGTGGTTAATATTGAGTTATGCATGCCTGGAAATTAGTTTAAATGGTTAAAATTTGAGAAAAACTGTTGAAAACCATCGGAGAAGACGAACTCTGGTTCGTCACGCCGCAGCGGCAGTAAGTGACGCCGCAGCGTCATAGCCAATTGGTCGTCGCGCTGCAGCAACAGCACGACGCCGCAGCGTCACGAGTTAAGGGCCTGACGCCGCAGCGTCGGCCTTACTATGGAGCCTCACGCCGCAGCGTGAAGGCCGTGTGCTAGGCTGAGTTGGCACGGACTTGACGCCGCAGCGTCAACCTTGCCTTAATGACCTCTCGCTGCAGCGCCAACCCCGTGCTCTTGGCCGGGTCGGTCCGGATCATGGCAGTTCGGGTCGGGTCGTGTAAATTTTAATGTTAACAATTGGATAATTATTATTTAATTAATATTAAGTAATAATAAATGCAGTAAGATTAATTATTTATTATTCCGAGTAATAATAAATAAGGCTAATTAGTTGATTATTACTATTAGGTAACCATTTAACAACCAAGATTAAATAGTGTTGTCTTAAGGCGGAAATTGACTAACCCGGTGAGTGAGACCCTCGACTGGGTAGTCGTAGTGGCAATCAAAGTACTTTAGTGATGCTACGTCAGTTTTAAATCTAGTCTATAAGTGACTAATTGTAACATGAATATGTACTTAATTGTGTAGGATTTTAAGGAGCGTGTGTTAGTATATTGTAGCAGACGCATCAGGCAAGTTTTCTATCCCGAAACTTTAATTGTGCAAGTTCCCTTGACTTCTATTGACTTGTGCAAACATATTATTGTTAAGCAAGTATTATTGAGGACAAGTTCCCTTTTTTCGAAACTTCACTTTGTGCAAGTTCCTAACCTTAAACTTCTTACGTTGTTGTAAGTTCCCTGAAACCATTCTTGTATTATTTATTGCAAGTTAATATTTAAGCTTGAATCTTTAATTTCTCAAGCATGCTCTAAGTGGATTAATTACTTAACAATTATTCCACATCGTTGTTATTGGCACTCGCACATCGTGCAATTATTTTCGTGCATACATTGACTTGTATTTTATTTAAAGTTCTATTATGGATGAACTGCCATAGTTAAGTCTTAGCCATTGTCCGGCTAGACATTTGTGGTACAGATTTTTAAAAGCTTTCCAAGCCATTTTAAGGCGCGGAATCTTGGACTATATGAACACCCCTACAAATATAGGGGAGTACCCCACGTATCGTAATATAAGATACAAAGAACAGAAATTAAATGTTATGTATACACATCGGGTGCTAGAGGCTGATCCCCTCGAGTACTTATTTCTGAGCCAGTAACCAAAGGGTCAACTAGCTATTGACTCCCTTGGACGTTTATTGTTCAAAGTCCACTTGACTAGCATTCGTTTTAAAAGCAATTATTATTCTTGCTTCCGATATTCATATTGTTGAGTTCCTCTATTTACCTTCCGTTCATCATGATATATATCTTTCCTTGCTGTTATTTAAACTTGCTGAGCAAACTAGTTGCTCACCCTTGCTATATCATGAACCTTATTGCAGTTAAGCCCGAGACCTCAGGAAAAGACAAGGGCAAGGAAAAGATGAAGTATTAGTCTTTTAATGTCTGTATTTTGATCGAGGCATAGTTAAGAAACTTCTATTGTTATTTAAACCCTAAAGTACTGTATTAGGGTATATTTATATTTTTGTATTAAGGTTATCGAATCTTGGGACTAGTAACACCTTTTGAATGAACAACATATGTTTATTATATTCCGCACTTAGTTATTGTATGTTGTTTGGAGGTGGATGTTTGTATTGGATCGTGATGACCAAATCCGGGTGTTTGAGACCCGAATTTGGAGGCGTCACAGCTGATCAGTTTTGGTGTCAGATTTTGACTTCTCATGATGTGTACGTTTTTGGGTTTTTGATTGCCTTAGATGGCTGATTCACATGACCAAGATTAGTTGTTGGATCTTGGCATCTTGTACACTTGAGTGCCTATAAATACCAAGTGAAGCTAGGCTTGTATTTTGCCAATTCACACACTGTAGACACCCAAATTTTGCACTTTGTATACTAACCTTGACAGGAGGGCAAAATCGTTAATTAACCGGCCGACGAGAGCGAAGGATGGGCACAAGTACGAACACTCGACGCCACCGCAACGATTTGCAACCAAAACCGACGTGACAACAAGGCCGTCCGAAGTGAGCATTCCCGAATGATGTGGCACGTCTCCCAGTAATTTTCGGACTGCAAAATACAGGCCTTTCGGTGAAAACCGACGTCACGGCACGAGAATCGAGGCATGATATGAAAATCGAGAAAGTCAAACCAACCAGCTGCGGATTGATCTACGGCCAATAAGTGCGCCTTTTGAAAACACGGAACTCGAAACACAGAAATCAAACCAGGCTGAGTGGCTGGTGGGCGGCCAGCCAGCCGCAGATCAATCTGCGGCTGCCCTTGGCAGCCCCATATCAGTGCAGTTCTTCATTTGTTCCAGCAGAAGCGAGAGGCAGCAGGAGCAGCTCAGAAAAAGAAGGGAAAAATAGCAAAAAACTGCAGCAAATTAGGAGAGAAAAGAGAGAAAAAAGTGAGGAATTGTGTCTCTTTTGTGAGATTATATCCAAGATAATTTCTACCCTATTCAAATACTCAAGTTTGTACACATTTTGGTGATATTTGCAAGGTGAAAAGACCATTTCTATAGCAGTTTTTGTGTATCATTTTGTTAAGCTTTTTGTCAATTGGGTTATGTTAAATGTAGTTTTTCTCGCATATTGTTGTGGATATATAGATTAGGGACTATTAGTGAGGGTTCCAACGGAACAAAATTCTTCCTAATAACCCGATGATATTCATTTATTGAATTTTGTTCGTTTTACGGCGATATATTGGGCGTAGTTCCTTTAGGTTGCTATTTTAGGATGTCTTGGCATTGTTAGATTATCCGTGTTGGTTATTTCTTGTAATATCCGTTTTGTGGGTGTGTGGAAATTTCGGGTGTGAGCCTAGGAACGCGACCCCGTGGTCCAAATTCGATGATGGACATCTTTTGATGTGGGTAGTAGGAACGATGTAGTCTTTATTGTAAATATGTAATCGTCGGGCCTTAAAACGACGCCAAGGCGAGAATCGTGTTTAAGGCCCCGTCATAGTGAAAATATGTGATTGTGGGCGTTTGGGGTTATTTTGATGGCTTACATGCCCGTGAATAACCCCCTACGCATTATAATGTTTGATTTGAATTGCAACACCAAAAAGGACTTCAAAGCTAAAACAACGAAGATTTTCATAAAATCAATCAAAGTAGGTTATTAGCACCACAAGGTTTAAAATTGGAAATGCTAATGAAAGTCGATTCCTATTTAAACGAGAAGGCTAAAGAAAGAAATCATTTTCAAACATCACAAAAATGGTTTTATAAAAATAAGTAACGTTTTATTAAACCTTTGTGCATAAGGTTAAAGAGACCCTAGAAGTTGCCCATCATTTGAGTTACGAAAGCAACGTATAGATCTCGATTCCTATTTTGACGAAGGTTTAGAAAACTCTTGTTTTTGCCAAAACGACACCTAAGGAAAATCTAATAGTTTTTGACAATTAAAATCAAACCTTTCTCATAAAGCTTTCTCGTATAAGCCGAACGACATTCTAAAGCATTCTCAAAAGAAAACACGACTTTTCATAAAAACCCAAATGGTTTCTTCATACAAACTCACCACGACGTTCACATAGGCACACACGCGCGCGCGCACACATTCAAGAATTAAAGGATAGGAAAAGCATCAAGATTGCGGTAACCGTGTTTCACGGAAGTCGGGGGGTGCCTAACACCTTCCCCTCACTTAAGCAAGCCCCGAACTCTATAAATCTCGGTTTGCAGACCAATTAATTCGGAGTCACATATGAGCCAGCGATTTACGAAAACGAAACTCGGATGAGTTGGTACATCCATTTTAAATATACCAACTGGCGACTTTGGTCAATTGGCTCATCATAAAAAACGATCTTTCAAAACCCCGTCGACATTTATGCCGACCTTTTCCAAAAAATCATCTAATAAAAAGGCAAAAATTGGAAAGGGTAACAATCATAAAATAGGCGATTCCTCCCAGCGTCGACAACTGGCGACTCTGCTGGGGACATTAGAGGGCTTAAGTCGCGTTCAAGTCTTGATGATGTCCTATCCTTTAAAATTCATGAATGTGTGTGCGTGCGATATTTTGACTTGTTGTTGTGTGAATGTGTTTTACCAATGAATGAATGGTTGAATGGAATTGCTTTACTTTAAAGTAATCATTTGCATACGGTGAGGACGATGAATGTGAATGTATGTTGAGAGTGTACCTCCTCTTGAGGCAAACCTGTCGGTTGCTTATTACTGGACTCGAAGGGGCTGCTTCCCGGAGATGGCTCAGGAAACGCACCACCCAAATTCGCTCCCATCGAAAGGATTCAGACGAGTAGATTGCAAAGATTTGGGGACCTTCATGCCGAAAAGCCCGCGAGAGTAACCCTAGGGTAGGTCAGCCTCTGATAAACCTAACGAAAGGGAAAGCTTCTTCATGCCCTTTTATCGTTCAGTCAAATAAATAAATGTCATGTAAATGGCATACAACTGTCATACCGGCATCATTGTAATAAATATGTCCTGTATCATGTGATTACATCACCTGCACATATAAAGAGAATACTGACATGGTTTTGCAGGAAGGCAATCCATACCACGTACCAAGGTTTTCTAAAACTTCTAAATACTATCCTGTCATCAAACACTGACCTTGTTTTGCAGGATAAGATTAGAGAACCTAAAAAAAAGAAAAAATAATAATCATGCATTAGTGTTGACATGCATCTGCCAACTTGTAACTGGCACAGTACTAAACTACGGCCCTTGTTTATTTTGCGAGATTGCCCCTAGGACCCAACTAAGAGGCCGTAAAAGTCCATACTCCATCCATCCAAATGGCAGAAGCTGGTAGCCATGAAATTACAGTTCTGCCACTCCAACAATATGGCCGAATACGAGGGATGCATCCTAGGACTGAGATTAGCCCTGGGAATGGGAATCAAAAGGATGATAGTAGTTGGAGACTCCGAATTGGTCATCCGGCAGGCCATGGGAATATACAGCACCAAAGGGCTTCGGCTATTGCCCTACCATCGCCTCATCATCAGACTTGCCAAACAATTCGAAGATATTGCCTTTCGGCACGTTCCCAGAAATCAAAATGACTTCACGGATACTCTAGCCGCACTGGCTTCCCTGATTCACACATCACGGTACGAGACGAGCTTTAAGGGGGAAATTGCGGTACAGACTTGTCCGGCCTATAAGGATTAGATCGGAGAGATCTCCCATAGTGACGCCCCTCCTCAATGGGCTTGGTATCAAAACATTAAAGAGTTCCTTCGAGATAGCTCCTCTCCCGAAAATGCAGATCTGACCGAGAAAAGAGAATCCAAAGATGGGCAGTGAAATTCTTCCTAAGCGGAGACGATTTGCATAAATGGGACCTAGCTACGGGAATGCTGAGATATCTGGAAGCCGAAGAAGCCCACAGATTAATGAACGAAGTACATGGCGATGTGTGCGGAGCCCATATGAGCAGAACATTTTTGGCAAAGAAAATCATGTGAACGGGTCACTACTGGCTAACCATGAAAACTGACTGCGATACTCATGTCAGGAGATGCCATCAATACCAGATCCATGCCAATGCGATCCATGCACCTCCTAATGAGCTCCATTGCTTGACCTCACCGTGGCCAGTTGGACCGTGCAGCAGGTGATATCCAGGAAGGGATAAATCCAGAAGTATGGCAGTGAATCCCGGCCAGTAGAAGACAAATGAGTTTTAAAATTCTGAGTTTTATTTCAAATCCCTGCACGCTCATGTCATTTTGTCATGTTATCCAAAAAGAAGATCATGTGCTGAAATGTTTTATATATATGACAAGCATTTTTGTTTTATGTCAGGTACCCCGATTTGAGGCATTCTAGCCTGACACGCAATAGGCCAAATTTGAAGGAGGATCACGATTTTAGTATAGAGCTAGATTTCGATCTGATGGGGATTGAGCAGGACGAGACAGATATCGACAATACGCCTGACGAGATCAAAGGATGGTTCGAAGATAAACCTAAACCCGACTTAGACCAAACCATCGCCATCAAACATCAGAACCCCTAACGATCACAAAGAACCCGGAGTAGTGGCAAATTCGACCATAAAAAAAAACTCAAAAATCAAAAATCCCCCAAACCTTTCAACAAGTCAAAGGACCGAATCTTTTGTCAGCCCAGCGAGATACCGATGCAACCGGTACGAGGGAGATCACAAGAAAAGCAACTTAACACTGGGGCATTTATCAACTACCCAGGAAATGATGACGTGCAAATTGGCACCCATGCAACAATCCCATCAACATGCACCATCATCATCAAATACTACCTCATGTCAATTCAATATTCAACGATACGATCATCTGGCATTTGTCAAGCATAGTTTTCCCGGGATACGATGACCCGCGTGAAAGGGGATTTTATTTGACTTGATAGGAATCAGATTAATTCTGACAAGCAACCGTGGAGCACGATCGTGAGTATGATTAGACGAAGAAAGCTATTCAACCTTTTGATCGGGTACAAAGCCTTAATTCAAAGCAACGTTTGCGACAGAATCGACCTCATGTGCCAGTCTTCACTTTGCATTTGCACGAACTTTCAGTTATGGGGTATAAAACTATGACGACGTTGATGGCAATTAACACGTAGTCAGACAGTCAATAATTATCAAGATAATATCAAGAAGTCAGACGATAAATGATTATCAAGCTAATGTTCGAATCGTGGCCTGGGTTATTCGAGTAATTAAGCCCGAAGGGTGTCTCTACACCTGGTGTCCTAAAGCCATCTAGTTTGGGAGTCGCTGGCCCAACACTCGTTACATGGGTAACTCAGAGCCTAAGAAAACGAGCATTACAGTAGAGGAGGCCCGAGCAGATTCGAATCGTGGCATGGGCTACTCGAGTAATTAAGCCTAAGGGGTGTCTCTGCATCTGGTGCCCTAAAAGCCATCTGGTTTGGGAGTCACCGGCCTAACACTCGCTACATGGGTAACTCAAGCCTAAGAAAACGAATCTTGCGCAAGGTCAAGCAAAGAATGAATGGTGCAGACCACCAGCTTGTCTCGAACCGTGCCCTTTGTTACTCGAGTAAATAAACCCGAAGAGATGTCTGTACACCTAATGCCCCAAAACCGTCTGGTTTGGGAGTCATTGGTCCAAAACTCGTTAAAGGGGTAACTTTGAATAGCCTAAGAAAACGAGAAAAGTGAAGTGGGCTAATAAAGAGAAAAGATAATACGAAAAACTCTCGGCCTTAAACAAAAAGTCATGGAAGAGAAACCCCTACTGAATGCTGCATCGCACAGTGCATTTGTCATATGACGTCAATCCTGCTAAGAACGTTGTCGAGAATGGAGACAGAATACCTTTGACGAGGGAAAGTAGTTCTTTTGAATTCGACCGTACTCACGTACAATGACCATGAATGCTTGAAGGTGTTCTTACGATTTCATAACTCGTTAAATAGAAAATCATCAACTCACGAGGGATTGAAAATAACTTCCAATCTGGTACATTCACGGTCCACAACTCGCTAGATTGTGCGATCAACAGATATTCAATTTCATGTGCTTTAACTGCATTTACTCTTTTGTCGAGATTATAATATCTTTGTGTTGAACTAACACTAACGGCCCAAGCCTTCAAGTTTTGGCATTTGTTAGTCGTTTGATATATAGGATCTTGCAGAGCTGTGGATAACTCAGCACGGTCAACATCGCGAGTTTTTGATAGAAATTCTTGGTAACAACACGCGCCAGGGCAGGGGCAGTTAAGAATCGTGAAATGGAAGGAAGATGAGGCTGCACAGAACTTCTCGTCATTGGGCCTCTTCCCAATCCTGACTATCGCTGCCTCGACATCCAAATGATCCACGTGCATGAGCATATACAAGGATGATATAATGCGGGACAACAGCATATCGGCCATCAGAAATGATCAAAAGGCCAAGGAGCCCAACATAGCTGTCGATCATCACAGAGAGCGAAACAGACTGCCTCAACTTGATGAAATGAAACAGGCAGAGTACCAAACCAATGTTGAAGTCTAGAAACTACACTTCACGACGAGGCGTGATCCAATAAAATGTTAGCAAGCAACGACGACTGTCGAATCGTATCATTTGACTGAACAGGGGTCATTTCTATCTAAACATATGTTTCACACATGCATCTGTCCATAACATATCTGCCAGATCATGCATGACATCTTTTGCATGCATACAGGTACGATCAAAATGAAAATCTTTAGGGGAAAGTACACGCACGTCGCTTTCAAATGATCAGACCGTGATGGCTTTTGCGGCATAGTACGTGGACGATGTTGGTGGGAGATCCAGGACAGAAGCCGATCACACATCCCACTTCAAAAAATCACTCAAATCAAATCGAGCGACCCCTGGGAAGGGCTGGTATCCAAACAATCAACGACCCTTGGGAAGGGCTGAGATCCAAACAATCAACGACCCCTAGGAAGGGCTGAGATCCAAACAATCAACGATCCCTGGGAAGGGCCAAACAATCAACGACCCCTGGGAAGGGCTGAGATCCAAACAATCAACGATCCCTGGGAAGGGCTGAGATCCAAACAATCAACGACCCCTGGGAAGGGCTGAGATCCAAACAATTAACGACCCCTGGGAAGGGCTGAGATCCAAACAATCAACGACCCCTGGGAAGGGCTGAGATCCAAACAATCAACGACCCCTGGGAAGGGCTGAGATCCAAACAATTAATGACCCCTGGGAAGGGCTGGTATCCAAACAAGAAGTGAACTTGGGAAGGCATCCAAGCAAATCACAACAAGGTGGTGAACAATCCCTGAGAAGGGCTGAGATCCTAGCAAACCACGACAAAAGATGACACCTGTAGAACAGTATCAAAAGACTGTACAGGGGTCATTTTTCATCAATTTACATGTTGTGTCACATGCATGAATAGATGATAATTCTATACGTGATCCATGAAATGAAAAAATAATAAATCGAGTAGGTTAGGTGTCAAGGTCCTAGCCTATCAGAGTCAAAAGCGATGGCTGCCAAGAACGATGTACGAGGACGAGCGACCGGATATGAGACCCGGCACTCACAAGACGATCAACTGGATACGAGACCCGGTGATAACGAGACGAGCAACCGGATACGAGACTCGGCACTCACAAGACAATCAACCGGATACAAGACCCGGTGATTACGAGACGAGCGACCAGATATGAGACCCGGCACTCACAAGACGATCAACCGGATACGAGACCCGGTGATCACGAGATTAGCGACCGGATATGAGATTCGGCGCCGATAAGACAATCAACAGGATACGAGACCCGGTGATCACGAGACGAGCGACCGGATACGAGACCCGACGCAGACAAGACAATCATCCAGATACGAGACCCGACGGTTGTGAGACAACGACGATGTGATCAGCAATTGAGTCCGGTTGAGGTCAATGCTCACAATAAATTTACGATTGCATGATGCATTGACACCTTTACGAATGTTTTGCATACATTACATCTTGTGTTGCATCATAAGCTATATGTGTTGCATCATGCATGCACTGTCATTCTTATGCACTGTCATTCACGCATCGGGTGTCTACTTCTTTATTATGTTCATTTCATTTAACATTTCATAAACATGATAAAGAGGGGCAGCTGTAGACACCCAAATTTTGCACTTCGTATACTAACCTTGACAGGAGGGCAAAATCGTCAATTAACCGGCCGACGAGAGCAAAGGATGGGCACAAGTACGAACACTCGACACCACCGCGACGATTTGCAACCAAAACTGACGTGACAACAAGGCCGTCCGAAGTGAGCATTCCCGAATGATGTGGCACGTCTCCCAGTAATTCCCGGACTGCAAAATACAGGCCTTTCGGTGAAAACCGACGTCACGGCATAAGAATCGAGGCATGGTACGAAAACTGAGAAAGTTAAACCAGCCAGCCGAGGATTGATCTGCGGCCAATAAGTGCGCCTTTCGAAAACACGGAACTCGAAACACGAAAATCAAACCAGGCTGAGTGGCTGGTGGGCGGCCAGCCAGCCAGCCGCAGATCAATCTGCGGCTGCCCTTGGCAGCCCCATATCAGTGCAGTTCTTCATTTGTTCCAGCAGAAGCGAGAGGCAGCAGGAGCAGCTCAGAAAAAGAAGGGAAAAACAGCAAATTAGGAGAGAAAAGAGAGAAAAAGTGAGAAATTGTGTCTCTTTTGTGAGATTATATCCAAGATAATTTCTACCCTATTCAAATACTCAAGTTTGTACACATTTTGGTGATATTTATAAGGTGAAAAGACCATTTCTATAGCAGTTTTTGTGTATCATTTTGTTAAGCTTTTTGTCAATTGGGTTATGTTAAATGTAGTTTTTCTCGCATATTGTTGTGGATACATGGATTAGGGACTATTAGTGAGGGTTGCAAGGGAACAAAATTCTTCCTAATAACCTGATGATATTCATTTATTGAATTTTGTTTGTTTTACGGCGATATATTGGGCGTAGTTCCTTTAGGTTGCTATTTTAGGATGTCTTGGCATTGTTAGATTATCCGTGTTGGTTATTTCTTGTAATATCCGTTTTGTGGGTGTGTGGAAATTTCGGGTGTGAGCCTAAGAACGCGACCCCGTGGTCCAAATCTGATGATGGACATCTTTTGATGTGGGTAGTAGGAAAGATGTAGTCTTCACTGTAAATATGTAATCGTCGGGCCTTAAAACGACGTCAAGGCGAGAATCGTGTTTAAGGCCCCGTCATAGTGAAAATATGTGATTGTGGGCGTTCGGGGTTATTTTGATGGCTTACATGCCCGTGAATAACCCCCTACGCATTATAATGTTTGATTTGAATTGCAACACCAAAAAGGACTTCAAAGCTAAAACAACGAAGATTTTCATAAAATCAATCAAAGTAGGTTATTAGCACCACAAGGTTTAAAATTGGAAATGCTAATGAAAGTCGATTCCTATTTAAACGAGAAGGCTAAAGAAAGAAATCATTTTCAAACATCACAAAAATGGTTTTATAAAAATAAGTAACGTTTTATTAAACCTTTGTGCATAGGGTTAAAGAGACCCTAGAAGTTGCCCATCATTTGAGTTACGAAAGCAACGTATAGATCTCGATTCCTATTTTGACGAAGGTTTAGAAAACTCTTGTTTTTGCCAAAACGACACCTAAGGAAAATCTAATAGTTTTTGACAATTAAAATCAAACCTTTCTCATAAAGCTTTCTCATAAGCCAAACGACATTCTAAAGCATTCTCAAAAGAAAACACGACTTTTCATAAAAACCCAAATGATTTTTCATACAAACTCACCACGACGTTCATATAGGCACACACGCGCGCGCGCACACATTCAAGAATTAAAGGATAGGAAAAGCATCAAGATTGCGGTAACCGTGTTTCACGGAAGTCGGGGGGTGCCTAACACCTTCCCCTCGCTTAAGCAAGCCCCCGAACTCTATGAATCTTGGTTTGCAGACCAATTAATTCGGAGTCACATATGAGCCAGCGATTTACGAAAACGAAACTCGGATGAGTTGGTACATCCATTTCAAATATACCAACTGGCGACTCTGGTCAATTGGCTCATCATAAAAAACGATCTTTCAAAACCCCGTCGACATTTATGCCGACCTTTTCCAAAAAATCATCTAATAAAAAGGCAAAAATTGGAAAGGGTAACAATCACAAAATAGGTGATTCCTCCCGGCGTCGACACACACTAATACACACCATCTTCTTCATCTTCTCCATCTTCTCCAAATTCTAGTATAATTAGTAGGAAAAGAGGATCACCTCCATAGTGAGGTTGTTGTCCTCACCCCTTTTATAAATTAGTAGGGAAAGAGGATCACCTACATAGTGAGGTTGTTGTCCTCACCCCTTTTATAATTCAAGAAAATATTCATTGGACTTAATATGTTAGGCTAGTTCCTTTATTCAGTTCGAAGGGGATATTGAACCTTGTTTACAGGTAATGGTTTGATTAAGTATAAACTATTTATTCCTTCTTACATGAAGTTCATTCTTGATAATCTATTTTAACTGTTGAATGTTATTTATTCCGATTGGTTTAATGTGATCGATTAAGTCAATTTGATTAATTTCATATGCTAAATTAAAGGACAGTATTACTTGTAATTGATATTGTTCCTAATCACAAGTAGCAATTAGTGATACATGATTGTGGTTAAGCTTTTGAGTATTGCTATGATTATCGGAAGACAAGTTAAATAATCCAAACTTGTGTGATTGTTGTTTGGATTAGTCTAATTCCCTAGTTCTTATATTAAATCTAGAGAGCTTGTTCTGGGTTGTATAATGGTTAGAATCTTGTGAAGAGCTTGTTTCATTAAGTGATAATCTAAGGGGAGTTTCGGGTAGTAGAGCTTGTTGCTACCTAGGGCTATTAATTTCATTGAAGGATAAATATTGCTTTACTTAATTATTCTATTGTTGTAAAAAGGTGATACTGAACCGGAAGAACTGAAATCTTTAATTAATTGGTTATTCTTATCACTTTAAATTATGTTCTTGATAATTAGTGAAATCAAATTATAAACCCCCCCCCCTTTTTTGGTAAACAAAGCATAATTTTAGACTAATCACTCTCTGTGGGATCGACTCTTACTTGCATTGCTGCATTATTATCTTTCGCAGTAAGGTTTTATTTTTGGTTGTTTACGACAGCACACTAAATATCGATGCTTCCTGAGGCTTGGATACCCAGTTATTTTGTTCAATGGACATTGAAGCAGTTATTTATTTTTTCTCAACTTTTTTCTACTTCTTTTCTTCAATCTTTTTTCTCTTTTTTTCAATTTTTTTTCTTTTTCAATTTTTTTTCTTGCAATTGTTTGAATCATAGTTTATACCCCACAACTAAGAGTTAGTGCAAACGTGAAGCGCAAAAATGCATTTGAACTTTATTTTACTCGAGATGGTGTTTCAAACTAAAATTTTGTATCTTATCAAGAGTTCAAGTATCTTTCAATCTTACTCATGAATTTCAACTCCACCGACACTTATTAGAATTAATCGAAATCATAAAAAGTCAAACAAAAATTTTCTAATTTTTTCTAATTTTTTTGTGTTTTTTTCATTACATTTTCCTGAAAAAAAAACTAATACAACAATATAAATAAACTCCCCCATACCTAAATCATGTATTGTCCTCAATATATGCAAATGAAAAATGGAGAACAAAGAATTAAAAGAATTGTATGTGGGGCATTTGTTCTGCAAGAAAATGTGGTAAGAGGAAAACAAATGTACATACCTACAAATTTTATATATCCTAAAAAGTATGTGACTATAAATGAATGATACAAATGGGCAAGTGAATGTGAACTTTTCATGATTTTCAGGTCTAGAAAAATAAAAATAGTCAGAATTTTTATCATAGTTATATTTAAAGACTACTTCGTGAAAACTTTCACTAACATGTTTGTCGACGCTGGGAAAATTTCCCTTGATCCTAATTACCCTCTTTTTTAGGATTTGGATTAATTCATTTCGTTTAAAGGGTGACTTTTCGGGAAAAGATCGACATAAATGCCGACGAATTTGAAAAGATTGATTTTATTGATTGGGCTGAATTAGACAAAGCCGCCAGTTGGTAAAGATTTAAATGGATTTACCAACTCATCCAGATTTTGAGGTTTTCGCAATATGGCCCAATATGTGACTCCGTAAAATTGGTCTTGAAACCGAGATTCATAGAGTTCGAGGGCTTACTTAAGCGAGTGGAAGGTGTTAAGCACCCTCCCGACTTTCGTGAAACATGGTTACCGCATTTTGTTATTTTCCTAAGTGTGAAGTGTGTGTGTGTGTGTGTGTGATTTTGAAGGAAATCGCTATTTAGCTTTGGATTGAAATCGTGATTAAGTGCATTTTTTTAAAAGCAACTTTAAATCTCTTTGAACCTATGCACAAAGGGTTTGATTTGAGGGAAAGTTCATTTAAACTTTGATCTTTGATAAAATGTTTTACCAGGCGATGTTTTGGAAAACATGATTTTTAAACCCTTCGCCAAATAGGAATTGAGATCCTTCATTGCTTACAATTTTAATTTAAAGGTTGTCTTGCTAACCCGGGCGATTTGGATTTAATTTTTAGAAAGTCTTTTGATGCTTGCCTCAAAAACATTGCTTTGGTGGTAGCATAAAATAAAGCATGCAAAAGGGTCGGGCCACCCCTGGGCTTGGAAACCATCTGGATAGACCCGAGCGCCCACAATCACAAGTTTTCACTATACCCTCCCTTAAACTCGTCTCCTCGGGGTGAGGTCACTTTAAGGCCCAAGATTATAGGTACAATGAGTTAAAACTATTGATATTACAAACAAAAGGAAAAGGTCCATCATGAGAATCAAGTCGAGATCCAAGTTGTGGATCTTGACACCAAGATTCCTAGGCTCACAACATGATATCCCAAACACACTTACAATAATATTTACATAAACATATGTAACATATATATCCCAAGTATCGTTATCAGGTACTCCATTTGTTAGATCCCTAGCATGCGTAAATGGGACCTCCATACCTCTAGATATAGATCTAGGGTCTTACAGAGTATTTAAAATGGGCTTAAAACATAATAAATAACTAGATCTAACCTAGATCCAAGCCGATCTAGCATAAAAGTCCAAGCTATGCATCCATGGGACTGATTGAGGGCTAGATCCGACTAAATCTGAGGTAGATCGAGTGAACAAAAGAGTTAACTATGAATATATATATACAAAATATTTGATAAAATACCACAAACTTATGTATTATCAATATAAAACTTACTAAACTACAACGCGATGAAATATAAAGACTACATTGAGCCAGATCTTAAAGATCTAAACAATTTACAAATGAAATAAGTAAAAAGCTGGACTTTTCACCTTGTAGAATGAAGAAACAAGCTTCCTTCGACTTGAAGCTAAGTTGTATACCTCTATATGCAAAGGATTTAAGTGTACAAAAGCTATACTAGAGATTTCTTGACTAGACTCACGCCTTTCTCTCTCTAAAAACTAAACCAATGAGCTCATCCTCTCGCCAAATGAGCTACTGCAGCTCATATATGATCTCGAGGCAGCCGCAGGTGCACCTATGGCCAGCTGCAGTTGCACTTGCGGTTGGCCTAAGTGGGTCCCACCAAACTTTTCTGGAAAGCTCTTTCCGATAGCTTCGCAATGATATATTATAACCCCAATTCTGAGTTCTGGAAGATAGGAAAAAAGGGAAAAAACCATCGCTTGGTAAATGTCGGCTAGCCATTCGTCTTGTTGTGCACTGGAATGCATGTAATTTTCAACCTAGGAATAGTTAGGATGCATTCCATACCATTCCGAAAATCTCTCTTCGAGGGCTACACAATGACATTAAGCTTGACCATTTCTAGAATCGGGAAGATGAAGCGAAAAGTTGAAAGGTATCTCCCAGAATCTGCAGGCCAGTCAACTAGGTTGCCTTGGACAGTCTGTGGTTTGGGGATCACTATGGTGGCTTCTTATGACCTCATCCTCTGCTCTATGATCCCTGGATTGCTATGGAAGCTTCGTGTGGCCTCATCCTCAGCTTTGTGATCCTTGGATTACTGTGGTTGATGTTTGGGGCGAAGTTATGCCTTTGCCCTCCCACGGGGTTGTCGCTGGGGTACACTTACGCTTTTGCCTTCCCACGAGGTTGTCACCGGAGTAACCTTGCGCTTTTGTCTTCCTGTAGGGTTAGTATAAGGAAAGTACAATTTTGGGTGTCTACAATGTTCAAAAGATAGAAGAATTGGTTCAAATATATGTTCCAATATGGGCGACTTATGTGTAGTGGATCTCAACATCTCATTAACCTTATCTAAATATTCAGATTCATCCCAATTTTGATCAAAGTGATTTAAGAAAAAGTTAATTGGATCATCTTCAATCATGAGTCTATTTTCAATTATTTCTTGGGTCATGGACAACTCTTGGATCATGTTTACTTTAATAGGTTGGTCTAGAAAATCACTTAGTTATTTTCTAGGAATAAGTCTTTCAGAATATGGAGCTTTAGGCTTATAGACTTTTTCAACCAACTCATTAAAGGTGACATGATCAATTTTAGGCATAGACTCATAATTTTTAGACTCCTCAAATTGGCTTGACTCATATTGTGTAAAACTAAATATAAGATTTTCATTTTCCTCATCATTTCCACAATCATCATGATTTTCAAAATTAACCTCAGAGCCACTAGAAAATTCATCCACCTCTTGTTCATTTATTATGGTGGCTAACCGACTCATTTGAATTTCTAGACGAGATATAGCTTGATTCGTGTTTTGCATAAAATTAAAATGAGTTTCCATTAAAGCTTCCATAGTTTTCTCTAAGGTGTTCAATCTTTTCTCTCTTCATTTGAAAAGTCTTGTAGATATTGAGGTTCTAGATCCGAATATTAATATGAATATGAACTTAGATAAGGATTTTCACAAGTTGAAAAAAAATTATTTACTTGGTGTGCATTAAAATTTTCATAGGATTCTTGATTCCAAACAAAATTATTATTCCAACTATAATAGGAGTCCATCTTTCCACAAATCATAAAAACAAATAAACAATTAACCACGAAATTCACACAAAAATAAAATAAAGAAAATAAAATCTTAATTCTATGGTTAACCAAAATAAAATCTGGACAACTCCTAACTGCTCCAAGTTACACCTTAAGGTCCACAAATAGGGGACAATGTCTACTTGATTTTATTAAGTCAAGGTTATACAAAATGCAAGGTGGGTGGTTTATGGGCTATGGGCTAAAGAAGGGTGATGAAATCCCCACCTTATCTTATTACAGGGGGTTGCCCTTAATGTTGGATTAAAGATGAAAATGCACAAATAAAATATAAAAAAAATTATAAACAAATAAAATGTCCTAAAACTATGTGAATTACGAAAGAAGGAGAAATTTAACGTACCTCAATCCTCCAACAATCACCACAATTTATAATTAACAAAAAAAAACATAAACAAGATGTGCTCTGCGTGAGTGAATGCATGAATGCGATCATTAGTTTCCTAACTAACAATAAAAACTAAATTACTATTTTTTTTTATTTTTTTATAAAAAAAATGATATACGAAGTACCAGAAAAAGCGCAACAATAAAATCGTTATCTTTTCGCTACTTCGATCCGCTTCGATAATCCTGGAAAAAAAATATTAGAGTTAAAAACTAATTCGAATAATTCTAGTCCCCGGCAACGGTACCAAAAACTCGATGTGATAAAAATATGTAACTGCAAGTGCACAATGTCAAATTGAAGAACTGGCAAGTACAGGTCGAATCCACAGAGACTAGATTAATTTTGATATTTTCTTTATATCTATTTTAGGCGAATTAGAAATAAAGATTGAGAATCAATTAACTATAATTAAACTAACTAATAATAAGAAAGCAATCTAGGAATCTGAATCCATTAAATAATAAACATAACAAGTAATTCAATCTCTTCTATTTTTATAACTTAATTATGGTTTTGATCTCCCTTCCCTTTAATTTAGTAACTTTATAATTAACATGGGCAAGCATAGATTATGAAAATTTAAGGATTAACTATAACCTATCAAAACTTTTTCGAGTAAGCATAGATTATGAAAAACTCATATCTTAACAATAATCTATCAAAACCTCTTAATTAATTTAAAATCACATAAGAACTATAAAACGAATGTATTTCAATAACGAAACATGAAGGCGAAATCAATTAAACATAAAAGCATAAATAATAGAAGAGATGAAAAAAATATTATCATGAATAATTATTTAATTTTATTTTCATCTTAGATTAAAAAAATTAACTAGACATGAAAATAAATAAACTAACTAAAATAAAATAAGAAAACTCCATTTATTAATGATCATCCAACGAGCGTATAATGAAAAATAATTAATCCTACTCCTAATCTTAACCTAAACTAATCTAATACAATCCCCCTCTCTTTAAAATAAAAGACCTATTTATAGGAAAAATAATTTGTGCCCTAATTTAGATTCATTGAACTTGATCTCTTTTATTTCCTTCTTATCCTCTTCTTTCCTTCTTGACTCCAATCTCTATATGGTAATCTTCCTAAGAGTCTTTTTTCATCTTTAAAAGTTGGAGTAATTATCTTTTATTTATTCTTAAGGTAAATCCTACAAAACAAAATAAAATGTATTAATTTAATAAACTAAGATAATTAAAAAAACAAAATTAGGGATAATAAAATGTATGAATTATGTATCTATCAGTGTGCACAACAAAACAAGTATCGTTCAATTCCTTATAAACATCAAATGTAATAAAATCAATATCTCAAATACTTAATATAAGCCTTGTGTGCACAACAAACGTATATTAAATGTTTGATACTTTATTGCTAAATCTGCTAGAAGGTTACGTTCGATATTCTACATGTCTTTGAATGTAATCAACTTAATATTTTCTTTCTTGAGGGTTTTGTTATTAATTGTCTCATCTTGTTTAGCGCGCATGAAAATATATATAAAAAATACGCGTTATATTAAACATATATCTCATGCATAATAATATATTATTATATAATAAACATGCACGTATAGAATATTATATTCTACCTGGAATGATTATGAACTTAATTCTAGTTTGATTCATTCGAGCCAGCGAGTGAACCAAAAGGTCAAACCTAGGGTGCAAGAATAAATTTGAATATAACTATTACATTCAACCCGGACTCCATTACAAATGGGTCTTCAATGCTCCTACTCTTCAACTCCAATTTCTTGAGTAATTAGGGTTTTAATTTAATTTAATTCTCAATCTAATTAGGAACTAAATTATTTAATAATAATAATAAGACTCCTCTAATTAATTTATAATTTAGTATTTCTCCAAATACTTAATTATAAATATTAACATTTCTCCAAATATTAAATTATTATTATTAAGTCAATTACTTCTAAAATAACATTCCTCTTTTGCGATGTGACCCTTTAGGTTCAATATTATGCCGGTAGTAGAATAAATAAATTAGAATCATTCTAATATTATTTATAATGAATTAAACTCCTTTAATTCATATATAAATAAATAATATTTATTCTACATCATAAGGGATACCTTACGATAATGTATCATGACTATCCGTATAATATGAAATCAACGTTTAATCACATAAAACCTATTCCGTAAATAGTCACTGTATAATGCAATCATTCTACCACACAATGTCCCGATTAAACATAAGATATAGAATTATTGACAAATCTTATTTATTTAATCATATGCATTTTGATCCTAAAATGCACAACTCTGATTAATGTAAATTAGAAACTTCTTTCTAATTTTCATTCACCTTGGCCAAGAATTTCTGAGTTGTCATTCATCGAAATCGCATAGGACATTCTCTCCATTTACTAGAAGTGATAGATCCTTTGTTGATCATTCACCTACCTGCATGTACACTTTATTATACCCGAACATACCCTGTAATATACTCTGAAGTATTAAGGAATGTGACAAAGTATAATTCAAAATACACAAGGTACTATGATGATCTCAAGTCTAAGGATCACTTGTACGACTATCACTATATGAACTCTTATTGTCAGACAAGTAAAACTCCATTAGGTGTTCCTTAAGCGAGTCACGTTTAGTGAACTTATTCTCCAATAAGCACCTATAAACTTGCTTTAGTGTCTCCAAACAAATAATTGTGAGATCAATTATCCTCTTCAACAGAGCAAACATAGCATGTACCAATCTATCCGGAATCAATAACCCCACATTGGTGATCCAACGATTGGGAATATTTCAGTTTTGAGTTATCTTGAAGTTAAATCTCATTAACATGATCATCATGATTCTAAAAGCATTGCTCTAAAACTATAAATTTATCACATTTATTTAATTCAACTAGTTAAACATGGATAAAGTATGCCTTTAATTAAATAAGTTCTTTTATTAATAAATGAACAAGATTACAAAGTAAATGCTTATCATATCCAATGTGATTGGCTTGAGGGCATATTACTTTCATGAGGGACACCTTACATCACTATATCATGACTATCCATATAATATGAAATCAACGTTTAATCACATAGAACCTATTCAATAATTAGTTACCATACAATTCAATCACTCTACCACACAATGTCCCGATTAAATATAAAACATGAAATTTCTGTCAAGTTTTATTTGTTTGATCATATACATTTCGATTCAAAAATGCACAACTCTAGTCAATGTAAATTAGAAACTCCTTTCTAATTTCCATTCACCTTGGTCAGGTATTCCTAAGTTGTCACTTATTGAATCGCATAGGGCATTTTCTCTCTTTACTAGAAGTGGTAGATCCTTTGTTGATCATTCACCTTCCTCCATGTACACTTTATTATACCCGAACATACCCTTTTATATACCCTAAAAGTCTTAAGGAATATGACAAAGTATAACTCAGAATACACAAAGTACTATGATGATCTCAAGTCCAATGATCACTTGTACTACTATCACTATAGGAACTCCTATTAATAGACAAGTAAAACTCCATTAAGTGTTCTTTTAAGTGAGTCACGTTCAGTGAACTTATTCTCCAATAATCACCTACATACTTACTTTTGTGTCTCCACACATATGATTATGAAATCAATCATCATCTTCAAAAGAGTAAACATAATATGTACTAATCTATCCGAATTCACTAACCCCACATTAATGATCCTATGATTAGGAATGTTCTAGTTTTAAGCTCTCTAGATTTTAGATCTCATTAACATGAACTCGTCATGATTCTAAAAATATTGCTCCAAAACTACGGGTTTATCCCAATTAATTCTAACAATTAAACATGGATAAATAAATGCCTTTAAATAAATAATTTTTTTTATTAATAAATGAATAAGATTACAAAATAAATGCTTTATCACATCAAATGTGATTGACTTGAGGGCATACTATTTTCACTTTCTTGGAAAGAAGATGTCTAAGGGTGGAATGGTCAGTGTAAACAATGATTTTGGACCCTATGAGATAAGATCAAAACTTTTCTAGGACAAATACTACAACTAGAAGTTTTTTTAGTGGTCTAGTAGTTTAATTGAGCATCATTCAAGGTCCTACTAGCATAGTTTATGACATGAGGTATTTTATTGATTTTTTGTCCTAAAACAACACCAACTGCATAATCAAGTACATCACACATAAACTCAAATGGTTGACACCAATCAGGTAATTTGATGATAAGAGCTAAAGTTAACTCTTTTTGAGTTGTTCAAAAGATTGGAAATAATTTTTATTAAATTCAAATTTTACATCTTTACCTAGAATATTGGTTAAGGGTCTTGCTTTTTTATTGAAATCCTTAATCAATCGCCTATAAAAGCTTGCATGTCCGAGGAATGAACGAATTTCTTTTACTGTCCTAGGTGGTGGAAGATTGACAATGATGTCAACTTTGGTTTTATCTACTTCAATCCCCTTTTTAGATATGATATGACCAAGGACAATTCCTTTTTTTACCATGAAATGACATTTTTCCCAATTTAGGATTAAGTTAGTTTCCTTACATCTCCTTAGAACTAAGTCAAGGTGGTGAAGGCACTCATGAAATGTAGACCCAAATATGAAAAAATCATCTATAAAAATTTCTAGGAATTTCTCAATCATGTCAGAAAAAATGCTCATCATGCATCTTTGAAAAGTGGCAGGGGCACTTCATAACCCAAAAGGTAGACGACGATATGCAAAGGTTCCATAAGGACAAGTGAATGTGGTTTTTTCTTGGTCTTCTGGGGCTATGAGAATTTGAAAGTAGCTCGAGTATCCATCAAGAAAATAATAGTAAGTATAACCAGCTAACATTTCTAGAATATGGTCTATGAAGTGTAAAGGAAAGTGATCATTTCTTGTGGCAATATTGAGTTTTCTATAGTCTATGCAAACCCTCTAACTAGATTGGACACGAGTGGGAACTAACTCATTATCTTTATTTTAAACCACAATCAAGCCAGACTATTTAGGTACCACCTGAACATGACTTACCTAAGAACTATTAGAAATGGGATAGATGATCATTAAGGATCTCCTTCCTAACAACCTCTTTTAGAACTGGGTTCAACCACCTCTGTGAGTCTCTTACTGATTTAGCATCATCTATTAAGTGGATCCTATGTTTGATAATGGCTGGGCTGATCCCCTTAATATCCGCTATGCACTATCCTATAGCTTCCTTGTTTTCTCTGAGGATGGTCACAAGTTTGTCAAATCGGAAGCAATGATTACAGGAAAAGTTTTGGAGGGACCTAGATAGGCATATTTAAGATTATCAAGAAGAGGTTTGAGTTCTAACTCTAGTGAACTCTTTTCGAGAGATTTTGAAGATTGCAAGATTGGCTCAGTCACAAGTTCCCATTTAGAGTAAGACATTGGTTTAGTGGGCTCTAACATTTCATTAACCTCATTTAAATACTCTGTCTCATCCCAATTTTGACTAAAATGATTTAGGAAAAAATTAAGAATTCCATCTTCTCCCGTAAGTTCATTTTTAGACATTTTTTGAATCATGTTCACTTCCATGGACTGGTCAGAAAAATCACTTGGTTGTTTTCCCACATTAAACACATTTAAGTTAATTGTCATGTTCCCAAATGGCAATTTCACTAGTCCATTTCTATAATTAATTAAAGAATTAGATGTTGCTAGAAATGGTTTACCTAAAATAATAGGAATTTGACCATTGGGATTGACAACAAGCTAGGTTTCAAGGACGCCAAAGTCGATAGGGAACATAAAATCATCAACAATAATATGTGTACATCCTCAACTATTCCCTTTGGCACTTTAACAGAATGGTCAGCTAATTGGAGTGTGACACTTATCTTTTTTAACTCCCTTAAGCCTAAGGTTCGATACACAGAAAATGGAAGAAGGTTCACACTAGCTCCAAATCAAGTAAAGCTTTTTCAATTAGGGTGTCACCTATAATTCATGAAATAGTATGACAACCGGAGTCCTTATAGTTCACAAGAACTTGGCATGACAAAATAGAACTAACATGGGCTGTTAGAAAAGCTCTCTTAGGAACATGAGTGGTTCTTTTATGAGTGCACAAATCTTTTAAACATTTAAAATATGAGGAAACTTGTTGAATGACATCTAGAAGAGGGATATTTATTTTCACTTTTTTAAACACTTCTAGAATTTTGTCTAACTAGGCCGACTTCTTGTTTGAACTAAGTCTTTGAGGGAATCACCTTTGGTTTAAAAAAATATTATTTGGCTGGACAGATGTGGCTTAATCATTCTTTGACACAGTCTTAGTAGATGGTCCTACTAACTTAGAGTTTGTGGGCTTATAAGGCTGGGCTGACTTTAAAAATGTATTGTCAAGTTCAACATCCAGATTTTTCTCTTCTTCGATATCAATGTCAACATGATTGTTAAAATGATTTCTAAAACTTAAAGATATTACAGAATTCACATAATTGACTTGGTTGTGTTCAAGTGAATTAGCATGATAAGGTTTTTTATTAGAGGTTGAAAATTTGGGATTAGGCTCGAGCTGACTAGGAAACTTACCATTCTTTCTCACTAACTGCAGTGGCCAATTAACTCGTTTGAATTTCTAAATGAGATAAGGCTTTGTTAGTGTTTTACATGAGATTAGTTTGAGATTTCATTAAAGTTTCCATGCTCTTATCTAAGTGTTAAGTCTCTTCTCACTTTCATTAGAAAATCTTGGTGGATATTGTGGTGCTGAATTTGAATTTTGGTATGCACCAGGATTTGACTTTTGGTAAGATTGAAAAGAATGATTTAGATGCTGACTAGCCTGATTTGAAGGGTTATTTGGGTAGGGTCATTGGTTCCATGCAAAATTAGCATTATTTCTCTAACATGGATTATAAGTGGATGCAAATAGGTCATTCCTAAGTCTTTGAAATATTGCATTGACTTGTTCATATTTTTCAGGTTGTGCCATGACTTTAGGACATTCCTCTATCACATGACTTGGTGAATTACACTTTAGACACAAAGATGTTGGTGTTGAGATTTGGTTTACATGTGATGGTCCCCTAGCTTCTAAGGTTTCAAGTCATTTAAGTATACCAGTCAACTTAGATTCTGTTACAATTGAATTATCAATTACATGAACACCCCTAGAGGAGTTAGGTTTATTGGTCTCTCGGGTGGTTTCCCATTGCATGATTTTTTCTACTAAGTCTTCTAAAAACTCCCAACCCTTTTCATTCTTTTTATCTATAAAATTTCATTGAAACATGGACTCTAACAATGTTTTAATATGATGGTCTAAATCTTCATAGGCAATTTGGCATAATCTCCATGTCTCAATTCCATGGTGTGGGCATTGGACAACAAACTTTTAAATCTATCAAAATATTTCCAAAAGGACTCTTTTTCAAGTTGAAAAACTTGATGAACTCCAGTCCTAATTTTAGTAGTTTTATGATTTGAAAAATATTTTTTTAGAAATGCAACAATAAATCCCTCCTAGATAAATATGAAATTTGTTTGACAGGCTATATAACCACTTTTTAGCATTATCTTTTAAAGCAAATGTGATAAATCTTAGCTTAATCGAGTCTGCAGGCAATTATTGAATTTTCATTAACGCACAAACTTCCTTAAATTCCTGAATGAATAAATATGAATCTTCTACCGCAGTGAACCTAGGTAACATATTTATAAAATGTGGTTTAAGTTCAAAATTATTACCAGTTATCAGTGGTAGACTAATGCATGAAGGCTGGGCAGAGCGGGAAGCATAGCACTGATCCCTTCAAGCTACGGTTTGTGGGACTTTTATTTTTTTTTTTAAAGTGAGATCTTTTAAAGTGAACTCCGAAGAATCAAGTTTCCTCATTAATCAAGATGTTTCGTCCCTAATCCACACTTTTTGTATACACTAAAAGCAAATAAGCAGATAAGCACACAAAAACAAATAAATAAAATAATAGATAAATAAAAGAAAAAAAATCTTATTCTACGGTCAACCTAAACAAAATCTAGACAACTCCAAACTGTTCAAAGTTACACCTTAAGGTTCACCAAATTTGAAATTAATTAACCACTAGTCAAGTAAGTGTAAGAGTAGTGGGAGATTCTTCGTGGGTACTGTCTACGCTGGGAAATTTTTTAATTTTCCTAATCTTGTCGTTTTCTACCCTTTTTAAGATTTCGATTTATTTATTTCGCTTAAAGGATGATTTTTTTAGGAAAAGACCGACATAAGTGTCAACGAAGTTTGAAGGTTAATTTTAGTGATAGGCCAATTAGACAAAGTCGTCAGTTGGTAAAGATTTAATGTTAGATTTGTACATTACGTAAGCATGCAATCAAATTACATAAATAGAGCGGAAGCGGGATAAAACGGATTTTAAAATTTTTATACAAACCATCACCATGATCAATCTATGTGCTCAATTAACGATATAAACGAAAAAGAAAGAGAATAAGAATTATACCATCGTAGATCAAAGCTTCCTCGGGTACAAATTCAACTCCTAGTCCTTCGTGTTCTCCTTGAAATCCACCGGTTAGATTCCTTCTTTTGATCAACATTAGCCACCCAAGTGTTTGACCTCTAGAGATGATCCACCAAGGAAGAATAGGTATTCAAGAAGATGGGTCTTGGCAAAACCCTAATTTCTATCTCTATAGAAATTGCAAGTAATCTCCACAATTTTAATGCAAGAGCGTGTAACCCTAATCTATGATAAAACTTCTCTTATTTATAGATGTAGGAAAACCCTCCCCTAAACTATTTAGGATTAGGGTTTATATTCTAATTAAACTTCTTTAATTAAATTAAACTCCTAATCTAATTAGAAATTCATGAGATAGTACTTCTATTAATTAATTCTCAATCCCTATTAGGAATTAAATAATAGTAATAGTAATAATAATAATAATAATAAGACTCCTCTTATTAATTTATATTTAATATTTCCAAAATATTAAATAATAAATATTAAGCTATTTAATTTATTCTATCTCCATAGATTAAATTAAATACACTTAACTTATTATTACAATTATGTCATTTACTTCTTAAATAAATATTTTTCTTTTGCGGTGTGACCCTTTTGGTTCTCCATATTAAACCGGTTGTGAATAAATCAATTATAACAATTCTAACCTTATTTAAATAAATAAATTAAACTATTTAATTCATTTAAATAAATAACATTTATTCTACAATAAGGGTAAGCCCCCTTAGCGATCAACGACTTTCCAGATAATATAGATTTCAACATTAATCACAAAAGAACCTTTCAGTGAATAGTTACCGTACAATTCAATCTTTCTACCATACAATGTCCCAATTAAATATAAGACATGAATTTACTGTCAAGTCTTATTTTATTTAATTATATGTATTTCGATTCCCAAATGCACAACTCTAATAATGCAAATTAGAAACTCCTTTCTAATTTCATTCTGCCTTAGCCAAGGATTACTGAGTTGTGATTTATCGAATCACATAGGACATTCACATCTTTTATTAGATGTGGTAGATTCTTTGTTGATCATTGGCCTATCTCCATGTATAACTTATTATACCCAATCATACCCTTTGATATATCCTAAAGGTCTTAAGAGATATGTCAAAGTATAACTTATCATACACAAGATAATATGATAATCTCAAGTCCAAGAATCACTTGTACTACTATCACTAGAGGAATTCCTATTGACAGGCGAGTAAAACTCCATTAGGTATTCCTTAGAGAGCTACGTTCAGTGAACTTATTCTCCAATAAGCACCTACATACTTGCTTTAGGGTCTCCACATAAATGATTATGAGATCAATCATCCTCTTCCTAAGAGCAAGCAACGTATGTACTAATCTATCCAGATTCACTAATCCCCTTTTAGTAATCTAACGATTAGGAACGATTTTAGTTTTAAGCTATCTAGAATTTAGATCTCATTAGCATGATCACTATCATGATTCTAAAAACATTGCTTAAAACTATGGGTTTATCACATATTAAATAACAGCACCATATAAAAAAAGTAAAATGCCTTTAGTATTTTTATTAATAAATTAATAAGATTACAAAGTATATGCTACATCATATCAAATATGATTGGCTTGTGTGCATACTACTTTTAATCTCCCACTTGCACTAAAGTCAATCACCATGGTATCTAATACCCATCTTTTCTAAGTGACGATGCAAACTGCTGTTGTGTTAAAGCTTTAGTAAATGGATCTGCAATATTGTCTTGAGAGTCTACACGCTCCAGGGTGACATCTCCTCTTTCAATGATCTCTCTAATCAAATGAAACCGCCACAACACGTGTTTGGATTTCTGATGAGACCTAGGTTCCTTAGCCTGCACAAAAGCTCTGGTGTTGTCACAAAATAAAGGTACGGCTCCTCTAATGCTAGGAATCACTCCAAGTTCAGTTATGAACTTCTTCATCCAAATAGCTTCCTTTGCAGCTTCACTTGCAGCTATGTACTCTGCCTCTGTCACTAAATCAGCAATTGTTTGCTGTTTGGAACTTTTTCAACTCACTGCGCCACCGTTTAAGGTAAATATATACCCTGAAATAGATTTACTATCATCTTGGTCCGTTTGAAAACTTGAGTCTGTATAGCCCCCTATTTTCAATTCAGACCCACCGTAGACAAGAAATACATCCTTAGTTCTTCTTAAGTACTTTAGGATGTTTTTCACTGCCTTCCAGTACTCTTCTCCTGGATTCGACTGATATATGCTTGTTACACTAAGTGCATGAGCAACATCTGGTCTAGTACATATCATACCGTACATGATAGATCATATTGATGAAGCATAAGGAATATTACTCATACGGTCTCTTTCCTCAGGTGTCTTTGGGCCTGTTTCTGGGAGAGATGTATTACATGGCTCATCGGCATGAGACCTCTCTTGGAATCTTCCATGCTAAATTTCTTTAGCATTGAGTCAATGTACTTTCCTTGGGTCAAGCCAAGCATCCTTTTAGATCTATCTCTATAGATCTTTATCCCCAAAATATAGGATGTTTCACCGAAGTCCTTCATGGAGAGGTATTTAGATAACCAAATTTTGATCGACTGTAGCATAGGAACATCATTCCCTATCAGTAATATATCATCTACATATAATACTATGAATGAAACAGCGCTCCCACTAACCTTCTTGTACACACAAGGTTCATCCTCATTTTTGATAAAATCAAACCCTTTGATTCTCTCATCAAAACGGATGTTCCATCTTCGAGAAGCTTGCTTCAATCTATAGATGGATCGTTGTAGCTTACAGACTTGATTTGCTCCAACCGTTGAAATGAAACCCTCTATCTGTATCATATATACATTCTCCTCAAGTTTCCCATTGAGAAAGGCCGTTTTCACATCCATTTGCCAGATTTCGTAGTCATAATAAGTTGTAATTGCAAGTAAAATCCTAATGGACTTGAGCATAGCTACTAATGAGAAGGTTTCATCATAGTCAACTCTTTGTCTTTGTTTGAAACCTTTTGCAACCAGTCGGGCCTTATAGGTCTCTACCTTGCCGTCCGCTCCAGTCTTTTTCTTAAAGACCCATTTACACCCAATAGGCTTAATGCCCTAAGGTGGTGAAACCAAAGTCCATACTTAGTTTTCATACATGGAGTCCATCTCGGATTCATGGCTTCTAGCCACTTCCCTGAGTCTTTACTACTCATAGCCTCTACGTAAGTCAATGGATCATCATCACCTATGATGTATATGTCATCATCATCCTCTATGATGAATCCATACCTATCAGGTATCTTCGGTACTCTTCTAGATTTACGAATAGGTTATGGTACATTAGGTTCTTCTACTTAGTCAGGTACCTGACTTTGATCCGTAGTATTTTGTTGTTCTTGAACTTCTTCAAGATATATCTTACTTACACTGACCCCTTCAAGGATAAACCCCTTTTCCAAGAAGGCAGCGTGTTTCGCAACAAACACCTTTTGATCGGTAGGATGATAGAAATAATATCCTAAACTTTCTTTAGGATATCCCACAAATCTACACTTGTCGGATCTAGTCTTTAGCTTATCATGCTCAAACATTTTGACATAAGCTAGACAACCCCAAGTCTTAACATGCTTAAGACTAGGTTTCCTCCCTATCCATAATTCATATGGAGTCTTTGCGATAGATTTGGTAGGTACTTTGTTAAGTAAGTATGTAGCCGTTTCTAGGGAATAACCCAAGAATGATACTGGAAGGTCGGTAAAACTCATCATGGAACGAACCATGTCCAACAATGTTTGATTTCTCCTTTCAGATACATCATTCAACTGTAGCGTCTCGGGTGGAGTCCATTGTGAGATTATACCATTTTCTTTGAGATAATTGAGAAACTCATTGGTCAAGTATTCCCCTCCTCGATCTGATCAAAGAATCTTAATACTCTTACCAGTTTGCTTCTCTACTTCACTTTTGAATTCTTTGAACTTTTCAAACGATTCAAATTTGTATTTCATTAAATACACATATCCAAATCTAGAATGATCATCAGTAAAAGTAATAAAATAAGAATACTCTCCTTGTGCATTCGTTGTCATAGGTCCACATATGTCTGTGTGTACCAATGCTAACAACTCTGTAACTTTTTCTCCTTTCCCACTAAAAGGAGATTTAGTCATTTTTCCCATGAGACAAGATTCACAAGTTGGATATGATTAGAAATCAGATAGCTCTAAAAGCCCATCTTTATGCAACTTGGTTAATTTTGTTTCAGTGATATGACCGAGTCTACAGTGCCACATAAAAGTATAATTAATATCATCTCTTTTTCTATTCTTAGTTTGTTCAATTTGAAATATATTTTCATGCAAGTCAAGTATGTAAAGTCCATTCAGTAAATTACCAATATCATATAAAATATTTTTATGATAAATAGAACAACTGTTGTTCTTTATTATAATATCAAAACCATCCATATCCAATACAAAAATTGAAATAATGTTTCTAATGAGTGCTGGAACATAATAACAATTATTTAAACTAATGAACTTGCCCGAAGACAGTGCTAAACAATAAGTTCCTACAGCTAATGCAACAACCTTTGCTCCAATTCTCACTCGTAGGACGACTTCATCCTTGTTCAACTTTCTAATTCTACTTAGTCCCTGCATATTGTTACATATGTGAGAACCACAGCCGAGATCGGAAGTCGAAGCTTCTCTAAGCCTCTTTTGGTCCGCAAAATACTCCTTGCAATTCATCTTCCAGTATCCCGGCTTGTTACAATGATAGCAAATTCCTTTGCTATCAGGATCAGCTTTCTTTTTATCCTTTCTTTTCGCCTTTGTAATGTCCGTGAATTTTTAAACGTTATTATTAATTAAATATATAAATTTAATTTTTAATGAGTTAGCTTGTGTGCTTATTTGAACCTTTTGTGTGCATTGGTAGCCTACATGACTAGGTGATGAATTGTTTTAAGTTGAGTAAAGGGGGTCACTAATAGTATAGTTAAATTAGTGAACAAGCCCTAAGGTTTAATATCAATTAAATTGATAAAGTAATTACTAATTAATCATTCAATTAAATTGAATATAGTTAGTATATTGAATTAAGTAAATTAATTAATAAAAGTATTAATTAATGAGAATATTGTCACATTGAATAATAAAATTTAATAGTTCAATTAGTAATCAATTACTAATTGATCAACTTATTTAATTAAGGAACTAAGATAAATTATTTATTTGATCATGGATGTAGTAATTAATAGTGTGACAAATTAATTAATCAATCAATGGGTTAAATTAAATGACCCAATATTGCATTAAATAGATTTGGATTTTATTAGCCTAATCATTTAAATTGGAAGCCCAATGGTATTTAATGTGTGGTCCAAAACCTAACCACTTAATAAATTAAATGTGTAACATTTGTTTATTAATTTAAGGCTACTAGTTGGGACAACATTTTGGGACAAATTCCCTCCTTGTCGTGCACTTAGGAGAGAGGAGGAGCAAGTTGATTTCAAATTTTATTTTAATTAAGTAGCTAGATTGTGTTGGAAGTTGAAATTATAGCCATGATATTATAGCTATCTAAGAGGTCAAGTAGCTTCCTACCTTGTCACATAGGTTCCTAATATGTCAACAAGCCACCCTAGTGATGCAAGTCTTTCACTAGCTTCATGATGACAAGTATAGGTATTCTTGCTTTTTATTTAGTTAATAGGCCAAAGAGTGGTCATTTGTATCCTCATTTTTCTAAAACCTTGAGAGAGTGTTAAAGAGAGTTTGGAGAAAGGCAAGAGCAAATCTTGAGAGATTAAAGAGAAGGTGGTGTCCAAACCTTGAAGAAGAAGGAGAAGATCTTGGTTGTTTATGCCATCTCCATTTACAACCTACTTTGGAAAGAAGAAAAGAATAGCCATTAAATCTAGGTATGGATCTTCATCTCTTTCAAACCCTAGTTATTTGTGTTGGGATTTTTTAAATGTTTATTGCTTGATGCTTATCAAAGGAATGTAGTATGTATAGATCTAGGTTTCATTTTGTGAGATCTACAGTATTTTAAAAGAATGCTTAACTCATATGATTTAAACCTAGATACTAAGCAATAATGATTTAATATGTTCTATTAATACTATATTTAAGTTTAAAAATATTTGTAGCAAGTTTTGGTGGGTTTGATATTCCAAAATATGAGTATAATGATTTATTGGAGTACAAAATTTATTGATGAAAAATGTTGATTTAGGTCATAAATATTTTGTTTGAATATTAGAAATATTAGATAATGAAAAATGTTGATTTAGGTCGTAAATTTTTGGAATTTATTTGGAGTATAAAACTTGTTTAATGATGGTTAGAACTTATGAGTTATGCAATGAAGGAAAACAAAAAAAAAAAGGGACCGAACCGCCTGGAACCCCCCCTGCTCAGCCCAGAACCAACCCTGGCCGTGCATGGCGCGCTAGTGGGTGCAGCCTTGGCCGCGCATGGCGCGCCAGGGGGAAAACATGGGCTGCCTGGCGTCTCCCGAAACGGCGTCGTTTGGGGGCCGCGACTAAGGAAGACGCGCAATGCGCGGGCGGACGATCAGGCGCGAAAATTACAGCCATGCCCCTCCGCCCGAATTTCGTTTTATTTACGGATTTGCCATCCAGGCTTATTTTAATTAATTTAAAATACTTTAAACAATATTATTAATTTTATAAAAATAGTAAATATACAAAATTAAGTTTTGGGCATTAAATCTTATATTTTCTAAATATAATATATTAATTAATTATTGTTACTAAACAATAATTATGGATAAATAAAATTCTCAAATTAATTATTTATTATTTGATTAACCTTAAATAATAAATAAACCTAATTAGTTATTATTTATTATTAAATAATAACTAAAGATAATTCTTACTCACTAATTAATTATTTATTATTCGATTAAGTTTAAATAATAAATAAACCTAATTAGTTATTGCTTATTAATAACTAAAGATAATTCTTAGTTACTAATTAATTATTATTATTTGATTAACTTTAAATAATAGATAAACCTAATTAATTATTATTTAATCTTAAATAATAATTAAAGATAATTAAAATTAATAATTCGATTATTATTTAATTCATAATTAAATAATAAGTAAATATAATTAGTGATTATTTAATACTAACTAAAGGTACTTAATTAATTACTATTTAATAAATATTAAATAGTAATTAAATAAAGAAAGAGTTAATAAAATAAAGAGAGTTTAAATAACACATTAATTAAATAATTATAATTAATTGTTTAAGGGTTTAATAAATGAATATTACTTAAGAAAAAGTAATGTTAATTAATTAAACAATTATAATTAATTGTTTAGGGGTTTAATAAGTGTTGATCACTTAAGGAAAACATTGTTAATTAATTAAACCATCAACCTAAAGATCAATTAAGTGTCTTATAGGATTAATGATAGTTTATTAACTTATGTGTGCTATGTGATTGCTCATTTGCTAAATAAATAGCATAAGTAAGCGTATCGATATACAACTACGCAATACTAATTGATAGATCGACTTTATCAATGTTAGGTCGTTCAAAGCCAATTAATTAAAGCTAGAAATATTTGTAGCTGAGCAGACAGGCAAGTTCTCTATCCCGAAACTTAAATTGTTGCAAGTTTCCTATCCTTACTCATATTTTATTGAGCAAGTTCCTTAATCCTACTCAAATTATATTCGAGCAGGGTATTATTGTATCGCAAGTTATTTATTTAAGCTTGAACCTTATTTCCAAGCATGCTTTAAGTGGTTTAATTTCTTTATAATTATTCCACATCTATGATATTTATTGATACTCGCACTTGGTGCACTTGGGTTCGTACAGTCTTTGACTTGTACATTATTCAAAGTTCTATAATTCGTGAACTGTTTAAGATTGAGTCTGAACCTTCGTTCGGTCAGACAATTGTATGAAATTTTATAAAAGCTATCCACGTCAATTGATGGTATGGATTCTTAGACTAAAGTGAACACCCCTTTTTATTATAGGGGAGTACCCCACGTATCTAATATAAGATACAAACAGCAGAGTAGAATGTTATGCATATACATAGCGTACGCGAGGCTGATCCCCTCAAGTACTTATTTTGTAGCTAGTAACCAAAGGGTCAATTAGCTATTGATTCTATTGGAAGTTTATTGTTCAAAGTCTACTTGACTATCATTTATTCTAAAAGCAATTACTATCCTTGCTTCCGATATTCATATTGTTGAATCCCTTGTATATATATTCCGTCATTCATGATATATCCTTTATTGTTGTACTTAAACTTGTTGAGCAAACTAGTTGCTCACCCTTGCTATATCATGACTCTTATTGCAGTTAAACCCAAAACTTCAGGGAAGGGCAAGGGTAAAGAAAAGATGAAGTATTAGACTTCAAGTAGTTGGCCTTGTTTCATGCTTAGTTAAATTTGCTATTAATGTAATTTGAACCCAAATTAATATTTAGGGTATGTTTTATGTTATGTATTGAGGTTAACGAATTCTTGGGACTAGTAACACCTTTTGAATGAACAACATATGTTTATTATATTCTGCATTTAGTTATTGTATGTTGTTAGAGGTGGATGTTTGTATTGGATCATGATGACCGAATCCGGGCATTTGAGACCCGAATTTGGGGGCGTCACAGCCTTGCCCTTAGCCTTCTTGTTTTTCTTTTTTTCAGAAGATACCTTTGGCCTCTTCTTTTCTTGGAAGAATCATCCACTAGTAAGACTTGGTTCTTGTTGGATGAGAAGTGACCTTCAGCAGTTTTCAGCATGTTAAATAACTCAGGAAATCTGACATCCAACTTATTCATGTGAAAATTCACAACAAATTGTGAGAGAAAGTGTCCGGGAGTGACTGCAAGATCAAACCTTGACTTAACTCCTCATCCATCACGAACCCTAGTTGTCTAAGTTGTTTAATCAAATTGATCATCTTAAGGACATGAGTCTCAACGATAGTGCCCTCGGTCATATAAGATCGGAAAAGCTCCTTAGATATCTGATATCTAGCAGTCTTACTTTGCTCAATATATAACTCCTTGAGGTGCAGCAATATAGTAGAAGCATCCATAGTTTCATGCTAACGCTGAAGCTCGTTACTCATGGATGCGAGCATGATGCATTGAGCCAAGATTGCATCATCTTGCCACTTTCTGAAAGTAGCAATCTCTTCCTCAGAGGCTGTTTCTACAACATTTGCAGGGATGGACGAATTTAGGACATAAGAAATCTTTTCAGCAGTGAGAACAATTCTCAGATTCCTTAACCAGTCCGTGTAATTCGGTCCGGTCAATTTGTTAGCATCAACTATGCTACGCAGTGATAGTGAGTTTGACATTTTTAAATTCTGCATATGAAATAGACAACATTTTAGCATACATTCATTTTATTAATTACCAAAATAAATTAGGTCTTTATTTAAATTAGTATCTCCCACTATTTTCATCAAACTATATTACCCTCAATATATAGTTCGGTAAATCGAATTAAAGATTTGCTAATGAGAATAAGGATCATATTTCAAATGTATATAGCCTTGTGTGTGCACAACAAACTATATATAAATAAATAGGTAGACAACTGTTGTCAATTACATCACTATGTAACTCCTTGTATTTTGCCTCTTAGATTATAATGGTCAAATGTGTGCACATCCGAACTAAAATAATCTAAGTTAAGTCCAACCTAGCACTTCCATATATGTTAAGAGAAAAAGACCGCCCTTATGTGTGCACAACAAAACAGTAATGTTCAATTCCTTAATAAGCATCAAATGTGATAAAACAACATCTTAAATATTTAATAGTTGCCTTATGTGTGCACAAAAACTCATATTAAATATTTAATACTCTATCGCTTTACCATGCTAGAAGGCGACGTTCGATATTCCAAATATCTTTGAACGCTTAGGACTTAATATGATTTCTTTGAGGGATTTGTTATTATTTGTCTCATCTTGTTTAGCGTGCATGAACATATATATATATATATACATATATATATATATATATACGTCATATTATTTAACATGTGAAGCATGTTGGATAATATAATATATATATATATATATATATATTAAGCATACATATATAGAATATTATATTCTACCCGGATTGATTATGGACTTTTATTCTAGTTTTGTTCACTAGAGCCACCAAGTGAACCAAAAGGTCAAACCTAGGGGTGCAAGAATTGAATTTAAACATAACTACCACATTTAAACCTGAGCTCCATTACAAACGGGTCTTCAAGCGCTCCTTGTTCTTTTATCTCCAATTCTTCAAAATAATTCTAACTAATCCTGTTACATAAACTATTTACAATGAATAGAAACCTTAATCAACAGTCAAAGGGAAGTACATAGGAGGAAGATAGAATTTACATAAAAAAAAACTAGAGAAGACGAGGTACGCAGACCTCATTTATAAAAAAATCATTCATTCAAGCATCCTCTAAAATAAATCCAATCACACATTGGTCAATAGTCCATAATCAATCCCTATTTATTATCATACATATCTCCATATGCATCAACAAAAACATTCATCTCATGAATAATAAAACCATTCCATATATGCATTGATATCATTTAATGGGCGAAAGTTTGCTAATATTTAGTTTTGAAACAAAATAAACTCTTTTATTTTAATCAAAAACCAAATCAAAATTTAACTCCTTTAATTTTAGCAACCTGGAATCCCATTCCAGATAAAATAAACATCCTTATTTTAAACTTTTATCAATTAAATAAATAATTTATTTTAATTGAAAAAAAAATTATTTTTCGGATTTTGCTGTCCGGCGCAGCTGCGCCAAGAATGAACTGGGAACCGGTGCAGCTGCGTTGCACCCCAGAAACGACTTTCTGGGTTTGGGCGTAGCTGCGCTCCAGAATGAACTGGAAGCAACGCAGCTGCGCCGCGTAGCAGATTCAGAAAAACAGATTTTGCCCAAAAATTTTGATCCAATCGCATACCATACACATGGAATCATCAAAATCGATAATTAGCACAAGATTAGGCTCTGATACCACTGTTAGGTTTGTACATTACGCAAGCATGCAATCAAATTACATCGGCACTTTCTTCCATATAGCGCTTCGTACGGTGGCATGTCAATACTAGCGTGATAACTATTGTTGTAAGCGAACTCACCAGTGGCAAATGGTCATCCCAGTTGCCCCTTAAATCCATCACGACCGACCGCTCGAAGCATGTCTTCCAAAGTTTGAATAGTTCGCTCGCTCTGGCCATCAGTTTAAGGATGATACGTCGTACTCAACCTCAACTGTGTTCCCATTCTTTCCTATAAACTCCTCCAAAAATTTGACGTGAAGCGCGGATCTCTGTCAGACATAATAGATACCGGTACTCCATGTCACGATACGATCTCTTTCACATACATCTTGGCTAACTACTCCAGAGTACCTGATCTTGGTCAGTAGAAAATGAGCAGACTTGCTTAGACGATCCACGATCACCCAAATTGCATCTAGACCCTTCTATGTCGGTGGAAGTCCTACCACAAAATCCATCGTGATGTGCTCCCACTTCCATTCTGGAATCTCCAACGGTTGAAGCAATCCGCTCGATTGTTGGTGTTCTGCTTTAACCTTCTGACATGTCAGATATTGACTGACACACTCTGCTACTTCTCGCTTCATGTTTGACCACCAAAAGTGTTTCCGCAAGTCTTGATACATCTTCGTGCTTCCAGGGTGTACTGAGTACCTCGTACTATGAGCTTCTTATAGAATCTCTTCTCTCAATTCTGGAACCATTGGTACCCAGATCCTCCCTTCAAACCTTAGCAGTCCCATGCTATCAACTTCGAACTTGTCAACCATTCGTTCTTTTATTCTCGTACAATCTTCATCCTTATCTTGAGCCTTTTATACTTTATCTAGTAAGGTCGGACTCGCCTCCACTGCTACGAATAATTTCTCGCTTGACTCCATCAGATATTTCACCTCTAAATCCAGTCGTTCAGACTCTCTCACCAACTCTTCCTGAGTTGTTAGCATCCGTTGCTTCTCCTTGTCTTCTCTGCTCAAGGCGTCTGCCACCACATTTGCTTTTCTCGGATGGAATAGAATCTCACAATGATGATCCTTGATTAATTCTAACCATCGGCGCTGCCTCATGTTTAGTTCCTTCTGAGTGAAGTTATACTTTAGACTTTTGTGATCTGTGTATATCTCGCTCTTTTCTCCATACAAGTAGTGCCTCCAAATCTTCAAGGCAAAAACTATCGCTGCTAGCTCTAGGTCATGAGTCGGGTAACCCTTCTCATAGTCCTTTAGCTAACGTGAAGCGTACGCAATGACCTTGCCATGCTGCATCAGTACATAACCAAGACCCTTATGTGACACATCACTATACACCACAAATCCTCCTGTATTGTCGGGTAACGCCAATACAGGTGCTTGACTAAACCTTTTCTTTAATTCCTTGAAACTCTCCTCACACTTATCTGTCCAAACAAACTTCACCGTCTTTCTGTCAAGATTGGTTAACGGCGATGCTATTTTCGAAAAATCCTGGATGAATCTCTGATAGTATCCCGCTAAACCCAAGAAACTCCTGATCTCGGTCGACGTCTTCGGCTGCTCCCAGTTGATAACCGCTTCCACCTTTGTTGGATCCACTGAAACACCATCCTTGTCAATGACGTGACCCAAGGTTACAAAAGGTTAACTATGTCCCAAGGTTCAAAACCTTAATACAAAATACAAACATACCCTACAATACGGATTAGGGTTCAAAATACAACATCTGATAAATAATAAAACAACACAAGAGATATTCCAACTACTGAAGTCTATCACTTCATCTTCTCTTCACCTTTGCCCTTACCGGAAGTCTCGGGCTTAACTGCAATAATTTCATGATATAGCAAGAATGAGCAACTAGTTTGCTCAACAAGTTTAAATGTAAACAACAATAATATATCATGAACGAGAAAGGGATATCGGAAAAGAATTCAATAACAAGAATAACTGAAGCACGAATAATAATGTTTTTAGAACAAATGATAGTCAAATAGACCATGAACAAACTCCAATGGAATCAATCATCTAAATGACCCTTTGGTTACTACTTTAGAATTTTGTACTTGAGGGGATCAGCCTCTCGTACGCCATGTATATGTATAACATTTATTTCTGTTATGTATCTTATATTAGATACTAGGGATACTCCCTTATAATAGGAGTGTTCATCTCAGTCCAAGAATCCGCACCATCAATTGGTTTGGAAAGCTTTTAAAATCTTTAACATAAATATGTCTAGCCGAACAATAGCTTAGACTCGACTCTGAACAGTTCATGAATTATAGAACTTTAAATAAAAGTACAAGTCATAAACTGTACGGATTCAACTGCACCCAGTGCGAATATCAATAACAATGATGTGGAATAATTTTAAAACAATTAAACCACTTAGCACATGCTTGAGAAATGAAACTCGAGCTTGAATAAAGAAACTTGCAATAAGTAAGAGGTTCGAGGTTAGGAACTTGTCTGTCTGTCGAACTACTGCTAATTAGCTTTAATATACTCTCTTTGAATGATCTAACATTGATAACGTTGGTCTATCAATTAGTACTGCGTATAATTGTACAATTATACGCTTAAATAGGCTATTTATATAGCAAATAATCAATCACATAACACATATAATTAAATATACTATCATTAATCTCATAAGACACTTAATTGATCTTGGGTTTATGATTTAATTAATTAGTAATATTTTTCTTAAGTGTTAAACACTTATTAAACTCTTAAAAAATTTATTAAAATTGTTTAATTAATGTGTTATTTAATGTTTCCTTATTTATTAAAACTATTCTTCATTTAATTACTATTTAATATTAATTAAATAGTAAGTCATTAATTATCTTTAGTTATTATTTATTTTTAAATAATAACTAACTATGTTTATTTATTATTTAAAGTTAATCAAATAATAAATAATTAAATTATTAATCTTATTATCTTTAATTTTTATTTAATATTAATTAAATATAAAATTATTAATTAATTATCCTTATTTATTATTTAATATTAATTAAATAATAAATAATTAATCTAATTTTATATGTATTTAATTAAATAATAATTAATTAATTATTAATCCTTATTTATTATTTAATATTAATTAAATTTTAAATAATTAATTTATTAACTTTATTTGCATTTATTTATTATCTAATATTAATTAAATAGTAATTAATTATCTTTATTTATTATTAAATAATAAATAATTAATTTATTAAAATTTATGTTAATTAAATAACATTTAAATGAGTAATTATAATTATTTATTGCTTAATCTTACATAAATAATAAATAATTAATTTATTAACTCAAATACTCTTTAATTAGTATTTAATATTATTTAAATGATAATTAGTTAACTTATCATTTAATTTTAATTAAATGACAAATAGTTAGATCAACAACACTAACTCTATTTAACTATTACTTAATGTTACTTAAATAATAGTTAAATGATTGAATACACTTTAAACAACATTTAATTAGTTTAATCATCCATTAACATGCATCAAAATTTATTAACAATGATTTTTAATGATTTAAATGGATTTAAGACTTTGCTATTTTCGGATTTATTTTCCAGTTTTGGGGTCCTTAGGCAAAACTTGAATATCTTGAGTTCTACAACTCTGATTGACCTCTAGTCAGTCTTGTTAGCTTCGTATCTTCTTAAACTACAATGTTCCATTATCGAAAAGCAAATTTGGATCTGTTTTGGTTACTAAAATTGGCCATGAACCGGACTGCTTTGCACAGTCCTAAAACAGTGGGGTGTTTTAGAAAAAATTTCATAACTCGCTCATCTTAACTCGGTTTTTAGTCATTCTACTTGGAGAATCTTCGTATCTTATAGCTTTATCACCCAGAGCTGACGGATTATGAACCTAACTTATGGAACATGAACAGTAACTCCGGGAGCGGGCTAACCAGTTTTAGGTTTTCTAGTAAGATTGATTTTATAACTTTGATCAAGTTTTCCAATATAAAAGCATACAAATACTCATGTTAAACCTATTAAACCATATATCTACTAACATAGCATAGATTCAAATATTAAAATCTTGATAGTAACATTCCTACCATAAAAATGAAAGAAAGAGTAAGATTAGGGTTTTATAAGTGATTTTTATACCTTCTTGTCTTTGTAGCTCGTTTTCTTCTCTTCCCAAAGTATAAGATGGAGCTAGATAGCATGAATCTCTTCTCCTTCTTCCTCTTAGTCGGTGGCGGCACTCCTCTTTGTTTTCTCTCACAAATAATTTGCTCTCACTCTCAAACTCTCTCTTAGACTTGGTAAAAAAAAAATAAAGTGACTACAAATGAGATGAAACTTGCAAGTATACTTGCACCCATAATACATATACAAACTATATCTATCTAATTTATCATCATGAAGCTAGCTAGCTATCTCTTACAACTAGGGTGGCTAAATGACTTAATGGGTACCTAGGCTATCAAGTCAAGCTCCTCACAAAAACCAACACAACTTGCTAATTAAATACATTAAAATTCAAAATCCAATGTCCTTTCTCTCTCTCCTCATGACCGGCACTTCAGGGAGATTTTTATCCCATTTTTGACTTTTATTTTAATTGCAATACTTAGTCATTTGTGCTACAAAAATTTAATTACCAATTGGGCTAATGATTGGACTTCATTTAATACCAATTGGGCTTACATTAAATGAGTTTGGGCTGCAACTAAATCAAGTCCAATTAATTTAACCTTGGACCATCTAATTATGTCCCATGTTGGTTCATTTAACATGTCACACATTAATTACCAAATCCATGATCAAATAAATGATTGGCTTGATTAATTAATTAAATAACCTAGTCCCTTAATATTAAATTACTAATTGGACCATTAAATATTATTATTAATACTTCACATTGTTCTCATTAATTAATACACATATTAATTAATTTACAAAAAATTAATTCACTTACTATATTCAATTGAATTGAATATTTAATTAATAAACAACTTCATCAAAACTCTTGATATTAAAACCCTAAGGTTAGTCCACTAATTCAATTACTCTATTAGTGTGACTCCTTTTACTCAATCTAGTGATTAATCATATAATCACATAGTCACATAATTACTTATCACACCCAAAGGTTAAAATTAAATCACACAAAGCTTACTCATTAGAAATTAACTACTTTATTTAAATAAATAATGACGTTTGAAAATCTTGGTCATTACAGATCCAATTCAGGGATCCCAACTCTCATATTCCTAGGCTCACATCGATAAGTAATACATTGAAACGAAGATAAAAGGAAGATCTAGGAAAGGGTTCCTATCGATCCTATTTCGTAGATCGCACAACCGAAACCGATATCGCAAGGAACTATATGTATTGATAAGATCCATTAACGGGTCTTAGAATCGTGGGAATAAATTCATAGATCTAAAGTTTCTCGGATCCATACAATGACATAATCGGGACTTAAATCAAGAAATATATCCCAAACTGGCTATCTGGTGATTCAATTATTAGAATCCCTTGACGGCGGGTAGGTGGGACCCTCTTGGCACTGGATATGAATCTAAGGTTTTGTGAGGTAAGCAAAAATTGACTTAAAACATAAAAATGACAAGATCCACACTAGATCTAAATCAAGTCTAGCATAGAGGTTAAAGTTTTTAACTTTGAAACCATCGATAGGCTAGATCCAGGCTAGATCTATGGTGGATCTAAGGAAAAGATTCAAACTTTGGTAATTTAAAGGCGAAACGAACGGTAAAAAGACTTGGATGTAAAGGAAATTGATGAATCAATACAATAATCGAAAAAGAAACGAACTTTGAGCACAAAAATAGACAAAATGCAAGAGATCCAATAGATCTACATTGAATCTATTAAAAAGATCGAATCTTTCACCTTGAGAATGGAGAAACAAGTTTCCTACACCTTGAATCTATGAACTCTCCCTCAATAGATGATATATTTGTATACGAATAGCTAGATTTATATGAGATCTATAAAGTATTTTCTCTCAAAAACACCACTTTCTCACTCTAGAACTCCTCCTTCTCTCTCTACAAATGCTCTTCTTTTCCAATCTTTCTCTAAAATTTGATGATCACTTCCTTATATAGGCTTCGAGCTTGGTCACAGGTGTACCTGCGGCTGGTCTAGGCGGGGCCCACGTGCCTTGGTTTTTGTGTCGTGTAGTCGACTTTTTATCTTGTTCGCTGAAACGTCAATAACTTTCGCTCCGGGAATAGTTGGGAGACGTGCCATACCATCCTGAAAAGCTTTTTCCCAGAGCTACGCAATGACATAAAGTTTGGCCAATTTCGGGTCCGAGAAGATAGAGAAAACTACAGAAATGGATCTTCCCAAAGATGCCGACTGATCAACCGTCATGCCTCGTATAATTCCTCGCCTGACATTCATCGTGGTCGCTTGTATAGTTTGTCCTAAGCCCCGAAATCCTTTTCTCTTGTGCCTCGTACTCTGATTGAAATGACTCGTTTGCCCTCGTGTCAGGATTAGAAAAGATATGCAAGATTTCAGGTGTCTACAAGTACGGTGACTAATTGAATAACCACACGTTCTTGAGACGTTTACCTTTTGAACCACTTACCTAGACACCAGTATTTTGATTAATTTAAAATTTAGTCTGCACTTGGAGTCACTTGCATGTCCTAATTGAGCTTGAAATTCTTAGGGGTCAACGTCTACTTAAATATATTAAGTCGGGTTATGCAAAATGAATGGGTGGTTGTTTATGGGCCAAAGAACGGTGATGAATGGGCGGAGTCGGACCTCCAATCGTCAGTTTGCTGCCTCCTCCTCGGTTGTCGCTTCCACCGCTGTTTCCTTTCTTCGGGCAGTCTCTGAACTGATGCTCCATTGATCCATAAGAATATCATCCACGATTCTTTTTTGGGTTTGGGCAATGCGGTGCTATATGCCCTTCCTGGTTGCAGTTGTAGCAGACATTACGTCCCTTCCAGCACTTACCCTTGTGATTTCTCCCACATTTCGAATACGCTTCAATCTTCTTCTTAAATCCTCCCTGACTATTCCCTGCCAGATGCGTGTTGGTACTGTTGTTGCTGTTGTTACCACCGTCCCATTTTCTCTTTCCCGAATTGCTTCCACCGCTACTGCCACCTCCACGGTAGTCCCCTCCACTCTTCTTATTTTTTTTATGTTGATTCAGGACCTCAATCCCTCCTTCGGCGATGATGGCTTTTTCCAGCAGCGCACTAAAAGTCTCGATCTGGAGAACAGCTACCTTGTTATACAACCACGGTTTCAGCCCTTGTTCGAACCTTTGCGTCTTCAGCTCTTCAGTACTTACTTGAAGCGGGGCAAAACGCACAAGCTCATTGAATTTGGCGGCGTACTGAGCCACCGTCATGTCTCCCTGCTTCAGCTCTAGGAATTTCACCACCATTTGCCTTTCCATACTCTTTGGGAAATAATTCTCGAAAAATAATTCCTTGAACTTATCCCACGGTATCACTCCTTCGCCTGCTCGTTGTTGGTTAGCCTCCCACCAATAGTTTGCTTCTCCTTTCATCATATACGTGGAAAATACTGTTTTCTGGTCATCCCCTACGCGTGCGATGATGAAAGCCTTCTCCATTTCCTTCACTCAAGACTGGGCTTCAATCGGATCAGTCGTTCCCTTGAACTCTGGGGGTCCAACGCTCTTGAAGTCTTTGAAATTTGTTATGGGTGCTACCAGGGGATGGGGATCCACGGGCCCCGTATTCCTCCTTTGGGTCATTCTCTCCAGTATATCCGCTAACCGCTGCATGGGGTCCACAGGAACTCCTTGATTATTAACCGATCCTTGGGGTGTTGGTGGTGGGGCCGGTATGTTACGTCTAGGAGGCATTCTCTACTTAACGTAAGAAACTTAATGTCATCATTTCATTATACTAGGAGGAATATCTATCATGAATACTACAAGAAAACAACATATATAATAACGATAATTACATTTAGTGCTACCAGCTGTTACAACATACATGACTATGTTATAGCGTACTACCATAGATGTCATCAACGTTCTTGATACAACAAAATGGTGAGGGGTCCACTAACATACTCCCCTTAAATAAGCACAAAAGTTACAATCTTACGATACTATCCCACACATGTAGCAAAATGTTGGGATTAACATATACAAGATTACAAACAGCTAGGCACATAAGCTAAGCAACCTATCCGAGCATACCGCGCTCCACGGCGTTGTCATACTCCTTATGACCCATATGGATCATCAAGTCTCGACTCAAGGTGTGACGAGTCTGTCCTTCTTTAGTTGGGTAGTGGTACACACCATCTATCCACCTGCCCATTGCCGAGTGGAAACATATCCCATTCGGTTCATCTTTCTCTTACCCCTCCTCACTTCACCCTCCAGGTCGTCCACTCGTTCTACGGCATCATCCCGTTGTTCCTTGATCCGGACACGGTTTGCCACCTCCCTACCTAATTGGTTCTTTAGAATCTCATTATCCAATTGCAAATTAACTCCCCGATGCTCTGACTGCTCCAGCTTTCCTGCCAATTATGCATTCCTCGCCAAGAGGTGATGCAACATGACTGCCAATTGTGTGGAGGCCCCTAGCTGCCCTTGCACATCCGTCTCTAATTCTTGGATCCGGTTCTTACCCTCCCGGACCTCGCCTTCTAGTCCCTGAATCCTGACCCATTGCTCTTAGGCCTCACTCTCCAACTCATGGATCCTATTTGCTTGATTGAGAATGCGGTCGGTACGTTCTTCCAACATCTCCATCAAAAACGTGGTGTCAACAGGGGGCACCTCCTCCAAATCCTCTTCGGGGTCCTCCTCCGAGTCCTCATCCGGGTCAGATTCCAACTCGGGTTCCTCCTCAACTGGGGCAATAGCTAGAGTAGACTCAACCATCAGGAGTGTCTCGGACACCACATGGATGTCACGCGGCCCCTCCTCTGCAACTCTGCTAGGTTCTCCTGTGTTTGACATCCTACAAGCACAACCACAAACAAGCAAACTTATATTAGCATCTCTCAACAAAATATAAGTTCATTGCATAGAATGAAGATATATTTCATAACACTACAGACTGTCTAAGGCAAGTCTTCGTCACGTAAAACTCTACATGAGCTTTGTTTACTCTTATTCCTTATACACTTACTAAGGTTATAGCCTAAAGACCTCACTCTAAAGGTTTATAACCTAAGGCTCTGATACCAACCTGTGACGCCCTCAAATCCCGGTCACCTGAGCCACGGACCTGGTTCGTCACTATCTAACACAAGAATTATACAATCAATAACTTATAGCGGAATAAATGAATATTTACATTGATATAACATAAATAACCATGTCCCAAGTCTCGAAACCAAGGCTACAACAAAACATAACATAATACATAAGGGTAAATATGTCTTAATACAAACAGTAATTCTAGAACAACAAATTACAACTATTCCGTAGCTTTCCCCTTTCCCTTATCTTTTCCTGAGCTCTCGCCACGTGCCGCACTAACTGAAATGTTTTTAAGGAAAGCAAGGGGTGAGCAACAAATTTGCCCCGCAAGTATAATAGCAATGAATAATCACATGAATAACTTTATAGCTCACAAGAGTAAAAATTTATGTAAGTCAAGGAAATAAACAACTTCTTTTTATCACCGTTATAGTGGTCGCTATGGACCGAAGGATTTCTGAAGTATCCAAGGATTTCAAAGTTTCCCGGAGAAGGGAACTATTCAATACTGAGGGTGCATCAAGGCACAGAACTCTATTCTAGAATTACTGGAAATTCATCCGATAATCCACAAACTGGTACAATAGGTGATCAGCCTAAAATACCTGGCGTTATGCATAAGCCTTACATTTTCTATTTACGCGCGTGTCGGTTCCCCGATGTTTATACCATTTCTCCTGCTATGAGGGTTGTTCTTCTCAGCTTTACATGGGAGTCCGGACCAAAACAATTTGATCGGACAGTTTTACTTAACAACAATTATAGTTGGAGGACTTAACCTCACTTCAATAAACAAATCAATAAGTGTCTAGCTGGAACAATTAGCTTTGACATAGCTTTCAAACAGTTTATGGAGTAAAGAATTTTAAGGTTCAACAACATGCACAATGGCATCAATAATATCTTAAATGAATAACAATTCAAAATCTAATCACACAATATATAACATTGCATGAAATGGGCTTTCACTGCAATACTTGAATAAAAGTATGAATATTAGCACACTAATTGCTAATTTGATAAGTAATTTGAACGGGAGTCAAGAAACTTAACAAGCCTGCTCAATAAATAATATTTGCTCAAATATAATTTTGGGTAGGGTAAGTAAACTTGCACAATAATTACTTGAATACGATAGGAGACTTGCTCGATAGATAAATGAGTTAAGGAAAAACTCGCACAATTAAATAAGGGTTGAGTAAGGAACTTGCCTTGCGCGTGCGTTAAAATCTTAGCGTTAATCGTCCTTCAAAAATAATACCCTACAGTTCATTAAAATCATCATAAATATTAGTCATGTGAGGACTAGGTTCAATATAGTCATCACATCATCAAAATACATTAATCGCCGCTACGAATACCCAATCGGGGGTCTCGCTCCCCAGTGAGCGAGCGGCTACCCAGCTCGCCGGTGAGCTGGCGGGGGTCGGGGGGCAGCGACCCCGGAAAACCAAGCGTAATTTGCAATCAGTTTATTCAATTTACGCCTTAAGACAACATCACTTTGGTTGACACGGGTATAAATTAAGCACATAAGGCTTTAACAAGATATAAGCATTTCTAATTATTTTGTACAAAAATATAAGTTTTAGACTCGCGAGAAAAATTTACTGGGTCCGACCTGATCCGGCCGGACCCGTTCCGACCTGACCCGACCCGGTCCAGCCTGACCCAACCCGGACCAAGCGCCATGCAGTAGCAGTTGCAGTAGCGAACTGCAGTTCCTGCAGAACCGCGACACAGTCACCTCGCCTCGCTCCTGCTGCTATAACTCTTCCTATACTCGATCAATTTGATCCCTTACGGATTCTATGGATTCCCAAGACACGAGGCTACAACATATCACAAATTCAGGACGACCCATAATCACTAACATGACCAAATCCTGAGCTAAAACATAAACTGCATGCTCTGTTTTTCGCAACCATGAAATATCTCACACAAATGGCAACTGTGACTTCATTTTAGCATCATTTTGATTCATTCAAATTGGGATATCTTCACAACTGATAGAAGTACAATATTCCAACAACAAACAATCAAAATAATCACAACATCAAGGCTTTACTGTCCTCTAATAGTCCAAAGGTCCAAATAGTCCATTATCTTCCTCCTTAAGCTTGGGTCCGAATCATTCTTTGTTTTTGTTTCACTTTGAAGGTATTAATGGTTTATAAAGCTTCTTAACAACGTTCATAAGGAACCATAACCAACAGTGCAACAAATATCTCAAGGAGGGCTCAAACCCATCGGTTTGAGCTCAAGAACCACAACTGTAACTAACAATAGAAAAAGGGAAGGGATGAGGCTTGTATACCTCTTCTTGTTGGCTTTGGGTAGGTTGAGATGACTTGTTAGGTTGCTCTTCTCCTTGCTCATTTCTGTTGATACTTCCTTTCCTCTTCTCCTTGCTTGCCTTCTTACGTCCTTACCGCACACACACACTTACTCTCCTTCCAGCTGTAGTAAGCTTTTTGCTTAGCAAAAAAAAAGAAAAATAACTCTCTCTCTCTCTCTCTCTGAAGCTGCTAACAGTTGAGTATGGCTTGAATGGAGGAGGAGAATGAGCTGAGGGGAGAATAAGAGGAGTGATTCGGGAGGAGATGGAATGTATGGGTATGCAAAAAAATGTGTTACCCGAGCCAAGTGTTGGTGTAGTTAACAGCCCCATGTATGGTGTACCGTGCGTGTTTATTCCTTTCCCCCAATTAGCTCTCAATATACACGTGGCCTCCCCCAATTGGTTTGAGGCTTAAATGTCTCACCAATTAATTCGAATGCACAAATAAATATACCCGAATATTCCCACTTTTGTACCAAATTTGGTAAATAACTCTACCCAAAATTAAAATGGGTACTCCCATAAATTATTGGGACACGTAAAAATATTTGTTATGGGATTTGTCCATTTATTCGGAACATCCATACTATACATTTTGGATATGGATTAAATCACGTATCAGCTCCAATAAAATTTCCGTCACTTGAAAAAATTATTCCTCCGCATATATGCCTCCTCTAAATTAATAAAAATTGAAATAGACGAAAAAGTTCGGGTGTGAATAGTGCCTCGGGAAGCGGGTCCCGCCAATAGTGATTTTATGAATTTTCGCAAAATCGATTTATTCACACTAACGACACAACACCACATAAAATTTAATATATGCACATTTTCTAGACTGTAACACAACTCTCAACACGTAATATAGATTAATATAAAAATAATAATAATAATAATAATAATTCATTTTATTCATACATAACTCGGGTTACAAGGAAATCTAAAATTTCCGATCGTTACAGCATGAGTTCTAACTAAAAGAAACAATTAATTTATTTATAATAACTATGTTATGACAATACATTATGTAAAACATGAAAAGTAAAACAAACTAAATATGACTAACTTGTTAACCGAAAAGGAAGAGAGAATAGAGAAGTTAAATCAAAATAATAATATTAAATTAAGTAATAATCCAACAATCATGTTATGCTTGCAATTAAAAAACAGAGGGAAAAAAGAAACTAAAAATATGACTCCACTCTTGGTTCCCACGGATGTGAAGGGAAAAAAATTAAAAAGTACCAAAAATCTTAAATACAAGTACCAAAAATCTTCCAAGTTTTAAGACTTGGTAAAATCTTAGAAGTACAAAACTATTTTATGTTTTGAAATTAATTCATGGTTTTGTTTGAATATAGAAAACAAATTTGGTTCGAGACTTTGAACATTTGAGGAATTATTCAAATTGAACTATGACAAGCAACCGAAATAACTTTCTAAATTGTATCTAAATGTTTTTTATTTGAAATTCCTTTTTTTTAGTTTAAATTATGAATATTTATTGTAATTTGTAAACATTACTATGATTAGTTCAAATTTTCTTTATTTAACTTATTCATCGTCTTCTTCCCCAACCCAGTATTCCATGATCCAAGATCATAGCTCTTTGATCTGTTTGAGTGGTATTGCTTATAAGTAATATGATATTTATAATTCATCGATGGGATCGATCCCGTTTGTCATCGGCCTCCATCCCCCCTCCCAAACTCACTACAACTTTCAATCAAAATTACCATCACTACCGACTAAAAATTATCACTATAAATTGAAACCACAACCACCCCATAAAATGAAAGGTAAATCTTAAAAACTAAACCAGACCCTATGTAGACACCCAAATTTTACGTTCCCTGTACTAACCATGACAGGAGGGCAAAATCGTCAATTGAACCGGCTTGCGGGAGCGAAGGAATGGGCACAAGTGCGAGCGCCCGACACCACCGCAATGTTTGGCGACCAGAGCTGACGTGACAATAAGGCCATCCAAAACAGACATCCCCGAATGAGGTGGCACGTCTTCCTTTCCTCTTCTCCTTGCTTGCCTTCTTACGTCCTTACCGCACACACACACTTACTCTCCTTCCAGCTGTAGTAAGCTTTTTGCTTAGCAAAAAAAAAGAAAAATAACTCTCTCTCTCTCTCTCTCTGAAGCTGCTAACAGTTGAGTATGGCTTGAATGGAGGAGGAGAATGAGCTGAGGGGAGAATAAGAGGAGTGCTTCGGGAGGAGATGGAATGTATGGGTATGCAAAAAAATGTGTTACCCGAGCCAAGTGTTGGTGTAGTTAACAGCCCCATGTATGGTGTACCGTGCGTGTTTATTCCTTTCCCCCAATTAGCTCTCAATATACACGTGGCCTCCCCCAATTGGTTTGAGGCTTAAATGTCTCACCAATTAATTCGAATGCACAAATAAATATACCCGAATATTCTCACTTTTGTACCAAATTTGGTAAATAACTCTACCCAAAATTAAAATGGGTACTCCCATAAATTATTGGGACACGTAAAAATATTTGTTATGGGATTTGTCCATTTATTCGGAACATCCATACTATACATTTCGGATATGGATTAAATCACGTATCAGCTCCAATAAAATTTCCGTCACTTGAAAAAATTATTCCTCCGCATATATGCCTCCTCTAAATTAATAAAAATTGAAATAGACGAAAAAGTTCGGGTGTGAATAGTGCCTCGGGAAGCGGGTCCCGCCAATAGTGATTTTATGAATTTTTGCAAAATCGATTTATTCACACTAACGACACAACACCACATAAAATTTAATATATGCACATTTTCTAAACTGTAACACAACTCTAAACACGTAATATAGATTAATATAAAAATAATAATAATAATAATAATAATAATAATAATTCATTTTATTCATACATAACTCGGGTTACAAGGAAATCTAAAATTTCCGATCGTTACAGCACGAGTTCTAACTAAAAGAAACAATTAATTTATTTATAATAACTATGTTATGACAATACATTATGTAAAACATGAAAAGTAAAACAAACTAAATATGACTAACTTGTTAACCGAAAAGGAAGAGAGAATAGAGAAGTTAAATCAAAATAATAATATTAAATTAAGTAATAATCCAACAATCATGTTATGCTTGCAATTAAAAAACAGAGGGAAAAAAGAAACTAAAAATATGACTCCACTCTTGGTTCCCACGGATGTGAAGGGAAAAAAAATTAAAAAGTACCAAAAATCTTAAATACAAGTACCAAAAATCTTCCAAGTTTTAAGACTTGGTAAAATCTTAGAAGTACAAAACTATTTTATGTTTTGAAATTAATTCATGGTTTTGTTTGAATATAGAAAATAAATTTGGTTCGAGACTTTGAACATTTGAGGAATTATTCAAATTGAACTATGACAAGCAACCGAAATAACTTTCTAAATTGTATCTAAATGTTTTTTATTTGAAATTCCTTTTTTTTAGTTTAAATTATGAATATTTATTGTAATTTGTAAAAATTACTATGATTAGTTCAAATTTTCTTTATTTAACTTATTCATCGTCTTCTTCCCCAACCCAGTATTCCATGATCCAAGATCATAGCTCTTTGATCTGTTTGAGTGGTATTGCTTATAAGTAATATGATATTTATAATTCATCGATGGGATCGATCCCGTTTGTCATCGGCCTCCATCCCCCCTCCCAAACTCACTACAACTTTCAATCAAAATTACCATCACTGCCGACTAAAAATTATCACTATAAATTGAAACCACAACTACCCCATAAAATGAAAGGTAAATCTTAAAAACTAAACCAGACCCTATGTAGACACCCAAATTTTGCGTTCCCTGTACTAACCATGACAAGAGGGCAAAATCGTCAATTGAACCGGCTTGCGGGAGCGAAGGAATGGGCACAAGTGCGAGCGCCCGACACCACCGCAATGTTTGGCGACCAGAGCTGACGTGACAATAAGGCCATCCAAAACAGACATCCCCGAATGAGGTGGCACGTCTCCCGAAAATTCCCGGACTACCGAATACGAGCCTGTCAGCGAAAACCGACGTTACGGCACGAAAATCGAGGCGTGACACGAAAACGAGAAAGTCAAACCGTCCAGCCGCGGATTGATCTGCGGCCAAATAGTGCGCCTTTTGAAAACACTGAACTCGAAACACGGAACTCGAAATCGGGGTGAGTGGAAGGCAGGCGGCTGGCTCTGGCCAGCCTATTTCAGCCCAGTTTCGTGCAGCATACAGGGGGTTCAGCAAGTTGAAAGTTTGGGGAAGAAGAAGGGATTTCAGCAGCAGCACAAGCACGGAAATAGAGAGGATAAAGAGCCAATTTTGCAACAAAATAGGGAAAAGGAGAGGAAAAAAAAGAGAGGATTTAATTCTTTTGATTTTGTTGTATCAAATACACTCCTTATCCTATTCAAATACACAAGTTCACATCCATTTGAGATCAATTGCAAGGTGAAAATTTCTATTTGTTCTAGCAATTCATGTCATATTGATTGAGTAAATTAGATGTGACTTTCATGTATCTTGTTAAATAATCATGGATTAGGGATTATTGGTGAGGGTTCCATCGGAACAAAATTCTTCCTAATAACCCGAGGATATCCAATTGATGAAATTTCTAACTTGTTTATGGTGATTCATTGGGTGTAATTTATTTAGATTGTCATTTTCGGATATCATGGTGTATTAGATAAATTCGGGTGGGTTAGCTATGTAGTACTCATTTTGTGGGCATGTCGTAATCTCGTGTGAGCCTAGGAACGCGACCCCGGGGTTCAAATCCGATGATGGATGTTTTGATGTATGTGATAGATTCAAGGGGCTCGTTTTTTGTAACATGTAACCGTTGGGCCTTAAAACGACGCTAAGGCGAAAATCGGGTTTAAGGCCCCGAATTAGTGGAATATGTGATTGTTGGCGTTTGGGGATATTTTGATGGCTTACATGCCCGTGAATAGCCCCAACGCGTGTTTATGCTTGATTATATTTCGTAACACCAAAATGATTTCAAAGGATTAAACGATAAAGACCTTTCTAAAATCAATCAAAGTAGGATATTAACACCACGAGGTTAAAAAATCGAAAGTGTTAATAAATGTCGATTCCTACTAAACGAGAAGGCCAAAGGAAATCATTTTCAACCATCACCAAAAATGGCTTTTATGAATGAACGAAATGTTTTATTAGACCTTTGTGCATAGGGTTAAAGATATCCTAGAAATTGCCCATCATTTTATAAAAGCAATGAATAGATTTCGATTCCTATTTTGACAAAGGTTTAAAAGATTCTTGTTTTGCCAAAACAAACGCCTAATAAAATCTCATAGCTTTTGACAAAATCCAACCTCTCGCACGAACAAAGGAGCTCTCTCGTATTAATGGAAACGACGTTCTAAAACATTCCCGAAATAAAACACGATTTTTCATAAAAGCCAAATGTTTCACCTCACCACAATATTCACATAAGCACACACACACACACACACACACACCCGCACATATACACATTTCATGAATCAAAGGATAGGAAAGTATCAAGATTGCGGGAACCGTGTTTCACGGAAGTCGGGGGGTGCCTAACACCTTCCCCTCGCTTAAGCAAGCCCCCGAACTCTATGAATCTCGGTTCGCAGACCAATTAATTCGGAGTCACATATGAGCCAGCGATTTATAAAAGAAACGAAAACTCGGATGAGTTGGTACATCCATTTCAAATATACCAACTGGCGACTCTGGTTAATTGGCTCATCATAAAAACAATCTTTCAAAACCCCGTCGACATTAATGCCGACCTTTTCCAAAAAATCATTTAATCAAGAGGCTAAAATTGGAAAAGACTAAAAAAGGACACACGAAGTGAAAACCCGGCGTCGACAGCTGGCGACTCTGCTGGGGACATTAGAGGGCTTAAGCCACGTTTAAATCTGGATGCTATCTTATCCTTTAAAATTCATGAATATGTGTGTGCATGCGATATTTTGATCTTTTGTACGTTTCGTTGTGTGAATGTGTGTTTTGTCCAAATAAGTGAATATTTGAATGGAACTGCTTTACTTTTTAAGTAACCATTTACATACGGTGAGGACGATGAATGTGAATGTATGTTGAGAGAGTACCTCCTCCTGAGGCGAACCTGTCGGTTGCTTATTACTGGACTCGAAGGGGCTGCTCCCCGGAGATGGCTCAGGAAACGCACCACCCAAATCTGCTCCAATCGAAAGGGCTCAGACGAGTAGATTACGAAGATTTGGGGACCTTCATGCCGAAAATCCCGTGAGAGTAACCCTAGGATAGGTCAGCCTCAGATTAACCCTACGCAGGAAAAGTCTCTTCATGCCTTTTTACATTTCACGCATAAATGTCATGATATCATTCATATACGCCTCCCTTTTGTCAAGAGAATTTACTAACCTCTATGTTTTGCAGGGAACAGCTGGGGAGCTTAATAAAGCCATGTTTAACATTTGTCATTGCATTAGGGGACTACTAACTTTTTGTTTTACAGGGAAAGATTAAAAAACCCCAAAACACGAAAGTTACAGCTTTAGCATGCATCCATTTTTTTACTCCCCAAGACTAAACTTCGAACCTTGGTTTCTGTAGGATTGCTCCTCAAACCCGTTCGCAATCTAAAAGGCCCAAAACTCTATATCTGAAATGGCTGATATTCCATCTACCAATTCCGGTTCCATATCCAGGGAGGAATTTGATGACTTTAAGAAGCAGATGTTAGAGATGGCCATAATGTTAAGGGAGCAGTTGATGCCCAGACAGGAACCGCCTAAGGAGGATCCACCTCAACTTAAGGGCGAGCCAGTCGTCCCAAAAGCCATTCCCGTACCAAACAAAACAGTGATTACTATCCCGGAAGAGGGAGATACAGATGACCTGCGGAAGAAAATGAGACAAATGGAGGAAACCATCCAATCTATGAAGGGCATAGGGTCCCTCGGCAGGGTTAACTATTCAGATTTATGTGTCTTCCCCGAAGCCAGATACCCGGAGAAATTTAAAATCCCCGAGTTTGAAAAATACAGTGGGAAGGGGGACCCTTACACACACTTGAAAATATACATTGGAGAACTCGGGTCTTATGCCGAGGACGAAGGGTTGAGGATGCAGCTGTTCCAGAAAATCTTAACGGGGGAGGCAAGAATTTGGTATGCCCGCCTTGACAACGCCCGAATCCACAACTGGGAGGAATTGGCCCATACCTTCTTAACCCAATACAGTTTTCAGGCCCAGATGGCCCCTGACAGGTACCAAATGACAAAGGTTAAGAAATAACCTAGGGAATCCTTCAGGGAATATGCGCAACGATGGAGGGGCATGGCCGCACAGGTGAACCCCCCGATGAGCGAATCGGAGATGGTGATGACTTTTGTAGACATTCAGGAGGCACCGTATTATGAACGAGTCATTTCGGGGATTGGAAGACCCTTTGCTGAAATGATTAAACATGGAGAGATGGTAGATATGGGATTGAAATCGGGTAAAATCCGGGATTTTACTGCTTTAGAAACTGCTGCCGAGCAAATACAAAATGGCAACTATGGCAGCACTTCCCGGAGGGTCCAAAAGAAGAAGGAAGAGGACGTTTCCCTCATCCTACAGGGGTCATCCAGAAAAACAGAAAGCCATCTTCCGGTACAGGTGCAGAGGGTAGGGCCATCCCGACAGCCAAACTTCACAGATCAAAGGGCAGAGGGGCGAAGAAGATATGAGGCCTCGCAAAATTGAGTATTCACCCCGCTCGGGGAGCCGCTTGAACGGGTATTAGCGGTATTAGTAGCCCAAAAGAAGATAGTTGGTTTGGCACCCCCGAGTGACCCAAAGGGTAGAAGGTTTGACCCGAGCAAGCGATGTGCATACCACTCCAGTTCCCCTGGCCATGATACACAAGACTGTTGGACGTTGAAGCATCGAATCCAAAACCTGATTGACAATGGGGAAATCGTGGTGGAACAGCCAGACTCCCCGAATGTGAAGGCAAATCCCCTGCCAAGACATGATGGAGGGGGAGTCAATGCGACGGAGGCGAGTGAAGCTGGGGGGCCGCCAAGGTTGAACTATGTGCAGAAAATTGAGGAAATGATCAACGTGATACATGATCATGGGAGTGCAAGGGTAACGCCCATCAGGTTGATAGGGGTAACTACGAATAGCACAGAGGGACCTGTCAAGTTGACGGCTCCGGGGCCCATCATCCTTGCGGCAAGGCCGCAAATCCCTATCAGTAGTCTAAAGACTGTACCCTGGAATTATGGGGGAATGCCAGAGGAAGCGGCCAGTTGTGCTTCTGTGACGACAAAGGGGAACCCCTTATATCTTCCCGGGCGAGTCCTGGATAGCCAAAAGAGAAAAAATGGAGAGATTTCCGAGGAAAGGGCCATAGAATTCTTGAGAAGGATGGATCATCCGGAAACAAGGGGGATCCAGATTTTAAATGAGGAGTCAACCCTAACATCAGTCATGGACTTGGTGTTGTCATCCAATGAGCATTGCAAAACCCTGACGAAGGTTCTGGAGGAGGCATACGTGCCCAAGGAAATTAGTGAGGAGAGTTTCGGCCAGCTGGTAGGCCACCTATTGGAGAACGATGTAATATCCTTTGCAGATGAGGACATCCCCAAAGAGGGAAGGGGGCACCGGAAACCGCTACATATTGCGGTAATCTCCTCGGGATATATCATGAATGGGGTGTTGATTGATGGAGGATCGGCATTGAATATCTGTCCCCTCAGTACCTTGCAGAGGATGAACATCAACCCCAAGTGCCTACGAGCCAGTCATGTGGTGGTGCGAGCTTTCGATGGTTCCCGGAGGGATACAATTGGAGAGATTGAATTACCGGTGGAGATAGGACCTTGTACTTTTGACATCTCTTTCCAAGTCCTTGACATCGTGGCCAGTTATAACATGTTATTGGGGAGGCCATGGATACACATGGCCGGGGCAGTTCCTTCTACGCTCCACCAACGAATCAAGCTAATCATCGATGGGAATCTGGTAACAATCTCGGCCGAATGTGATGACCCTTCTCCTCCCAGGAGTGGCCTACCCGTGATCAATGTAGATGAGTCGACGGCACCTGCCAGCTTTCAAGCACTGGAGATTAGCACTCCCCACTATAGATGCCTGGGAGCTCCAGCTGTGAAACCTAGGGTCTCTCCAGAACTTACCTTTGTGGCAAAGGAAATGATAAAAATGAACTTCCAGCCTGGACAAGGACTGGGGAGGAGCAGTCAAGGAATCACCGAGCCCATCCAACTACCACAACAGATAGGCAAAGCGGGATTGGGATATCGTGGAGGCGTAGCACGGAGACACCGTCAGGGTGCGGCACCGGTTCGGCTGGCTGGCAATCTGGTGATCGGGGTTAACAGCGAGCAAGGGATCAACAAACCCGTAATTGAGTCTGGGGATGAAGAATTGACCTCCGCAAATGATGAATCGGCCAGGAGGGAGATTTTCCTGCAAGAGGTCGCAAAAGAGTTTGAAACGAAATGCTATATCCCCGGACAATCAACAAGCAGTAGGGAGGGGATGAATATTATCACACTACCAGGAGCCCAAAAGGTGGTGCCTGTCATCGATTGGGCAAGGCTAATTATTCCTGGAGAAGATAGGAAGGAGGACTCAGGCGACGTATCCGTAATCATCGGGGAAGTGTCCGATGTGAGGCCCCCTTTTATCCAGCGCATTTCATCTGACCTGACCGTCGACAACTGGACCCTGAAACCAGTGATATCCAAACAAGGGTAAAACCCGACGTCAGGGTGGTAGACCCCAGAGGATGGGGGAATGAAGAAGTTTATTTTTGTTGTTTTATTTTTGCATAATTATGTCGTTTCTTCGTGTTATTTGAAAATGCGATCGTCGTGAAAAATGATTTATATATGACAAGTATTTTGTTTCATGTCAGGTGTACCAATTTGAGTAATCCTTGCCTAACAAACGGTCCTTCCAATTTGAATGATGATTATGATTTTGACATTGAGCTGGATTTCGATTTAATGGGCATTGAACAAGATGAGACAGATTACGACGACGCGCCTGACGAGATCAAAGGATGGGTCGAGGATAAACCCAAACCCAACTTGGACCAAACCGTCACCATTGATATTGGAACCCCTGACAAGCCAAAAGAACTCAAGATAGGGACGGACCTTATCCCCAACCAAAAAGCCGAAATGACTGAGTTGCTAAAACAATATGAGGATGTCTTTGCCTGGTCTCATGAGGATATGATCGGATTGTCTACCGACATTGTGGTACACCGATTACCCATCAAGGAGGGTTTCAGGCCTGTCAAGCAAAAATTAAGAAAGTTGAAACCGGAGTGGAGCTTAAAAGTAAAGGAAGAGATCATCAAGCAGTTCAGGGCGGGAATCATTATGGTGTCCACTTACCCGGAATGGCTGTCCAATGTAGTCCCAGTGGCTAAGCCTGGAGGAAAGGTGAGGGTATGTGTAGACTACAGAGATCTAAACAAGGCCAGTCTCAAGGATAACTTCCCGGTGCCTTTCATACACATCCTGGTGGATAACACAGCCCAGTACGAAATGTACTCTTTTGTGGATTGCTTCGCGGGATATCATCAGATAATGGTGGCGGAGGGAGATCGGGAAAAGACCGCATTTATCACCCCTTGGGGCACTTTCTGCTATAGACGATTGGCTTTTGGCCTCACAAACGCGGGGGCTACTTATCAGAGAGCCATGATGGCCCTATTCCACGATATGATGCACAAGGAGATAGAGGTCTACGTGGATGACATTATTGTGAAATCGAAGGTAGAATCTGATCATATAACCCATCTCAAAAAGCTATTTGATCGGCTCAGAAAGTATAATTTGAAACTCAATCCAGTCAAGTGTGCTTTCGGAGTGCAGTCGGGTAAGCTCTTGGGATTCTTGGTTAGTGATCGGGGCATTGAGTTGGATCCGGCAAAGATTAAGGCGATTGTGGATATGTCGGCGCCTCACACAGAGAAGGAGATAAGAGGATTCCTCGGAAGGATAAACTTTATCAGCCGTTTTATATCCCACTTGACGACTACATGTGAGCCCATTTTCAAACTGTTAAGAAAGGGGGCTTCCCAGGAGTGGAATGGGCAATGTCAGAAGGCTTTTCAAATCATTAAAAAGCAGCTGGCGGAGGCACCAGTGCTGGTACCCCCGAAGGATGGGATCCCTCTGTTTATGTATATATCGGTCAATGCCATCGCGATGGGATGTATGCTGGGACAAAAAAATGAGGCAGGTAAAGAGCAGGCCATCTATTACCTCAGCAAAAGATTTAGCCAATGTGAACAAAATTACACTCCCATCGAAAAGACCTGTTGTGCTCTGGCCTGGGCCGCAGGGAGATTACAGCACTACCTCCATGGGCATACGACGTACCTGATATCAAGAATGGATCCCCTGAAATATATTTTTGAAAGACCCATGCTGAATTGTCGGTTGTCAAGATGGCAGTTAATCTTACAACAGTTCGACATGGTGTACGTGACTCAGAAGGCCATGAAAGGACAGGGAATTGCAGATCAATTGGCAGAAACCCCGTCAGGAGGGACGGAGCCATTAGAAACCCCTCTGCCGGGCGAAGATATATTTTGGGTGTCACAATCAAAATGTGATGACGAGGGGCAGTTCTGGAAGCTGTATTTTGATGGTGCCATGAATGCCGAAGGGGCAGGAGCCGGAGCGGTCCTGGTCTCTATCACCAGAGAACAATACCCCGTGGCCACTAAACTGCGTTTCAGCAATTCGAACAACACCGCTGAATACGAGGGATGTATCTTGGGACTCCGCTTGGCCCGCGACATGGGAGTGAAGAGACTAGTGGTGTTCGGGGATTCAGAATTGGTAATCAGACAGGCAATCGGGGTGTACAACACTAAGGAGCTTCGGTTACTTCCATACCATCGTTGTGTTACCCATCTTATGCAAGAGTTCGAAGATATCGCTTTCCGCCATATTCCCCGGGGACGGAATGACTTTGCTGATGCATTGGCAACTCTGGCTTCCTTAATCCACGTAATCAAGAATAGGGACAGTCCACAGATTGAGATCGCCGTACAAAATGCCCCGGCATATGAGGAACATGTGGCAGTGTTATCAGACGAGGTGGTGTTGATAAGGCAGCCCTGGTATCACGACATAAGGGAATATCTGAGAGATAGATCCATTCCCGACCAGGGGAGTCGAACTGAGAGGAGGAGAATTCAAAAGATGGCGATGAAATTTTACCTGAGTGGGGATTCACTCTACAAAAGGGATGCTGGGTTGGGACTGTTGCAGTGTGTAGATGAGACGCAGGCCCGAAGGATTATGAATGAAATACATGGTGGAGTGTGTGGGCCACATATGAGTGGACCGATGCTGGCCAAAAAGATCTTGAGGATGGGGCATTATTGGTTAACACTGAAAGCCGATTGCGATGATCATGTCAAACGATGTTATCAATGCCAGGCGCACGGTAATGTGATCCATACGCCTCCCAATGAACTGCACTGTATGACCTCCCCGTGGCCATTTTCAATGTGGGAAATGGATGTAATCGGACCAATAGAGCCCAAAGCAAGCAACGGGCACCGATTCATTTTCGTCACGATCGATTATTTCACCAAATGGGTAGAGGCAGCTTCTTTCCCCAAAGTAACTCAGGAGGTCATTGTCGGTTTCATCAGGAATAATGTCATTTGTCGATACGGGCAACCTGAGGTTTTGGTCTTCGACAATGCCAAGAATTTAAACAACACCCTCATGAAGGGACTGTGTGACCAATTCAAGATCAAGCACCTCAATTCCGTCATTTACCGTCCTAAGATGAATGGGGCAGTGGAGGCTGCCAACAAAAACATCAAGAAGATCATGGCCAAAATGTCTGCTAATCATCGGGGATGGTCGGATTTGTTACCCCTCACCCTGCAAGCATGATCTCTGAAGGCTGAGAATCCAGTGGCCAGGAAGTAGTGAAAGGAAGGGAGTGCGGGATGCGGATCTCTCCTGTAACGCATCTGAAGGCGCGCACCCCCAGGTACATAACCCATCCTCCAACACTCTGCAAAGTGAGGCGACGGGTGGGAAGTGCAAACTCCGGGCCGGTAGGATGCCCGTCTATAAACCCCACATCCAGATGCTCAGAAAGATAAGGCCGCCAGACGACCCCTGCAGCCGTGATCAGCTCCAGCTGGATGCGGCAGTGTGCAAAACTGCCAGATATCGGGACCTCCTCCAGGGTGCTACGATGCCATCGCCGACCCCGGGGATAGGTGCCCAAGCCAAGAGTGGTGACAGGCCTCAGACATGGGAGACGCTCGTAGGCCCAGAACTGCGAACAGGAACAATGAAAAGCATGAGTAACCTATAAATGCAGAAAAGGGAAATAAATGAAGGAAAGTCCAATAAGAAGAGGGAAAGAGAAACCTCACCAGCAGGAAGTGATAAAATCCGAGCTAAGCATCTGTCTGGCCCTCCGAGCGTAGATGCATACCGTGGAGGAAATAGGCAAAGGTGAATGACCCCCAGTCATAGTCACTGATGCGGTCCACGTCTCTGACCGCTCCCACGACGCTGAAATGAATGGTGGAGGAGTTGTTCCCTAGGAAACAACCCCTCATGATGGTCAGGAACAGGCGTCGAAGCAGAATGTCCCGAGTACCCTGATCCGCTGGAATGGGCAGCGCATAGAGACCCCCGACAGCGTCAACAGCCAAGGCACCAGACCGAATACTACGGGCCTTAAAGACCCGGTCCTCAGCAGCGAAGCCCAATAAAGCCCGGACCTCCGCAGGTGTGATGTCGAGATCTAGAGGAACGCGAGACCCGGTAAACTCTATGCCCGTAATGTACCTCCAGTCCCATGGGGTCAGCACAACCTCGCAGTCAAGAAGGTGAAGAGACTGCGTCTGGTGGAACCAGCGCTCGGATAAGGCCCTCATGTAACCCCAGGGGCACTGACGGGGGATGATAGTGAAGAAGTGACGGAAGCCCCAAGAATCCACCATCGCCCGGTAGTCGCTGTGCAGAGCCGTGTAGAGGGAGTAGATGTTGAACCAGTTGCCCCTCGGCTGAGTAAACTCGGGCACCTGGGACAATCACCAATGGGTCAGTCCAGGTAAAAGGAGAATTGAGAAATTGAGAATGAAGTAATAATGGAATTGAATGTACCTTGTTAGCCACGAGAGATGCTGAGGGGTGACGACTGAGATCCCGACCCAATAGGTCGGGGATCTGCACAGGGGCGCCAGAGGGAGCAGGATGAGGAGATGGAGCCGGTGTGCTGGAGGATGGCCCCTCTGCCGCGACCTCCGGAGGAACAGCCTCCTCAACGTCCGGATGATCGGGACGAATGACAGCCTCCGCCAAGCGGCGAGCCTGACGGGTCCGAGGAGGAACAAGGGCAGGTGCAGCCCTACGACGGCGAACACCCAAGGTCCGTGATGCGGAAGAGCTACTATGGGCATGGGGATCCATAGCTGGAACAGAACAGGCAAGGAGGAAGGTAAGTTCCCTTTTGAATTATGTCACGAATATTCTAAATTCCTACCCTCATCATATAATTAATGCAACATGATGCATGTTTATGGTATGAAAAAAAAAATCGGCAGAGTTCCGTTTGTAAAATGGACATCCCAGGCATAAGCCAAACATGTTTTCCGTCAATCCAAGCCTCAAACAGATCAAAATTGCATTCATATGTGTAATTACAGCATGTAAAGTACCATACTGCATGATTTTCTTGCAGAAAAGGAATAACAGTATGTGGGACCGCATCATGAGCATAAAATAGGACTCACACAGTTGATACATAGCATGTATATATGATAATACATAGCAGAGCATTGTAAAGCATACATTTTTATCTCTAAACATGCAAATAGCCAAATGTATAGCAAAACATTGACGAAATTGAAAAGTGAACGGTCAAAGTGTTACCTGTTGCGCGTAAATTAATCCTACCGGAGCGGTTTTTACAGAAAAGTTGGAGAAATCGACAAAAGGCCTTTGCAAACGAGCAAAATCTCAAGAATCTATGTGGGGTACGAAGTTGAAAGTGACAGATCTGGAAGCGGCGCGCCGCTTATGAATCCCGATCTTAGCCGCAGATGGCCCTGGTGGGTCCCCTTGGTTCCCTTGCAGCCGTTTGATGTGTCTAGTGAAAACGAGGTACGAGATGGGTGACCGGCGACGATACCCGACCCCGACGAGACAATCGACCGGCGACGATAACCGGCGATTACGAGATGGATGTCCGGCGACGAAAACCGGCTCCGACAAGATAACCAACCGGCGACGATAACCGGGGGTTACGAGATGGGTGACCGGCGACGATACCTAGCCCCGACGAGACAATCGACCGGCGACGATAACCGGCGATTACGAGATGGATGTCCGGCGACGAAAACCGGCTCCGACAAGATAACCAACTGGCAACGATAATCGGGGGTTACGAGATGGGTGACCGGCGACGATACCCGGCCCCGACGAGACAATCGACCGGCGACGAAAACCGGCAATTACGAGATGGATGTCTGGCGACGAAAACCGGCTCCGATAAGATAACCAACCGGCGACGATAACCGGGGGTTACGAGATGGGTGACCGGCGACGATACCCGGCCCTGACGAGACAATCGACCGGCGACGATAACCGGCGATTACGAGATGGCTGTCCGGCGATGAAAACCGGCTCCGACAAGATAACCAACCGGCGACGATAACTGGGGCTTACGAGATGGGTGACCGGCGACGATACCCGGCCCCGACGAGACAATCGACCGGCGACGATAACCGGCGATTACGAGATGGATGTCCGGCGACGAAAACCGGCTCCGATAAGATAACCAACCGGCGACGATAACCGGGGGTTACGAGATGGGTGACCGGCGATGATACCCGGCCCCGACGAGACAATCGACCGGCAACGATAACCGGCGATTACGAGATGGATGTCCGGCTCCGACAAGATAACCAACCGGCGACGATAACCGGGGGTTACGAGATGGGTGACCGGCGACGATACCCGGCCCCGACAAGACAATCGACCGGCGACGATAACCGGCGATTACGAGACGGATGTCCGGCGACGAAAACCGTGTCCGACAAGATAACCAACCGGCGACGATAACCGGGGGTTACGAGATGGGTGACTGACGACGATACCCGGCCTCGACGAGACGATCATCAGCCTCGACACCCTTTTCTGAATGTTTTGCATCAATGGCATCTTGCGTTGCATCATAAATCATATGTGTTGCATCACGTATCCATTGTCATCCTTGTGCATTGTCATTCATGCATCGAGTGTCTATTCTTTATCATGTTCATTTCATTAAACATTGCATGAACATGATAAAGAGGGGCAGCTGTAGACACCCAAATTTTGCGTTCCCTGTACTAACCATGACAGGAGGGCAAAATCGTCAATTGAACCGGCTTGCGGGAGCGAAGGAATGGGCACAAGTGCGAGCGCCCGACACCACCGCAATGTTTGGCGACCAGAGCTGACGTGACAATAAGGCCATCCGAAACAGACATCCCCGAATGAGGTGGCACGTCTCCCGGAAATTCCCGGACTGCCGAATACGAGCCTGTCAGCGAAAACCGACGTTACGGCACGAAAATCGAGGCGTGGCATGGAAAACGAGAAAGTCAAACCGTCCAGCCGCGGATTGATCTGCGGCCAAATAGTGCGCCTTTTGAAAACACGGAACTCGAAACACGGAACTCGAAATCAGGGTGAGTGGAAGGCAGGCGGCCAGCCAGCCACAGATTGATCTGCGGCCAGCAGCAGATCAATCTGCGGCTGGCTCTGGCCAGCCTATTTCAGCCCAGTTTCGTGCAGCATACAGGGGGTTCAGCAAGTTGAAAGTTTGGGGAAGAAGAAGGGATTTCAGCAGCAGCACAAGCACGGAAATAGAGAGGATAAAGAGCCAATTTTGCAACAAAATAGGGAAAAGGAGAGGAAAAAAAAGAGAGGATTTAATTCTTTTGATTTTGTTGTATCAAATACACTCCTTATCCTATTCAAATACACAAGTTCATATCCATTTGAGATCAATTGCAAGGTGAAAATTTCTATTTGTTCTAGCAATTCATGTCATATTGATTGAGTAAATTAGATGTGACTTTCATGTATCTTGTTAAATAATCATGGATTAGGGATTATTGGTGAGGGTTCCATCGGAACAAAATTCTTCCTAATAACCCGAGGATATCCAATTGATGAAATTTCTAACTTGTTTATGGTGATTCATTGGGTGTAATTTATTTAGATTGTCATTTTCGGATATCATGGTGTATTAGATAAATTCGGGTGGGTTAGCTATGTAGTACTCATTTTGTGGGCATGTCGTAATCTCGTGTGAGCCTAGGAACGCGACCCCGGGGTTCAAATCCGATGATGGATGTTTTGATGTATGTGATAGATTCAAGGGGCTCGTTTTTTGTAACATGTAACCGTTGGGCCTTAAAACGATGCTAAGGCGAAAATCGGGTTTAAGGCCCCGAATTAGTGGAATATGTGATTGTTGGCGTTTGGGGATATTTTGATGGCTTACATGCCCGTGAATAGCCCCAACGCGTGTTTATGCTTGATTATATTTCGTAACACCAAAATGATTTCAAAGGATTAAACGATAAAGACCTTTCTAAAATCAATCAAAGTAGGATATTAACACCACGAGGTTAAAAAATCGGAAGTGTTAATAAATGTCGATTCCTACTAAACGAGAAGGCCAAAGGAAATCATTTTCAACCATCACCAAAAATGGCTTTTATGAATGAACGAAATGTTTTATTAGACCTTTGTGCATAGGGTTAAAGATATCCTAGAAATTGTCCATCATTTTATGAAAGCAATGAATAGATTTCGATTCCTATTTTGACAAAGGTTTAAAAGATTCTTGTTTTGCCAAAACAAACGCCTAATGAAATCTCATAGCTTTTGACAAAATCCAACCTCTCGCACGAACAAAGGAGCTCTCTCGTATTAATGGAAACGACGTTCTAAAACATTCCCGAAATAAAACACGATTTTTCATAAAAGCCAAATGTTTCACCTCACCACAATATTCACATAAGCACACACACACACACACACACACACACACACACACCCGCACATATACACATTTCGTGAATCAAAGGATAGGAAAGTATCAAGATTGCGGTAACCGTGTTTCACGGAAGTCGGGGGGTGCCTAACACCTTCCCCTCGCTTAAGCAAGCCCCCGAACTCTATGAATCTCGGTTCGCAAACCAATTAATTCGGAGTCACATATGAGCCAGCGATTTATAAAAGAAACGAAAACTCGGATGAGTTGGTACATCCATTTCAAATATACCAACTGGCGACTCTGGTTAATTGGCTCATCATAAAAACAATCTTTCAAAACCCCGTCGACATTAATGCCGTAGACACCCAAATTTTGCGTTCCTTGTACTAACCATGACAGGAGGGCAAAATCGTCAATTGAACCGGCTTGCGGGAGCGAAGGAATGGGCATAAGTGCGAGCGCCCGACACCACCGCAATGTTTGCGACCAGAGCTGACGTGACAATAAGGCCATCCGAAACAGACATCCCCGAATGAGGTGGCACGTCTCCCGGAAATTCCCGGACTGCCGAATACGAGCCTGTCAGCGAAAACCGACGTTACGGCATGAAAATCGAGGCGTGGCACGGAAAACGAGAAAGTCAAACCGTCCAGCCGCGGATTGATCTACGGCCAAATAGTGCGCCTTTTGAAAACACGGAACTCGAAACACGGAACTCGAAATCGGGGTGAGTGGAAGGCAGGCGGCCAGCCAGCCGCAGATCAATCTGCGGCTGGCTCTGGCCAGCCTATTTCAGCCCAGTTTCGTGCAGCATACAGGGAGTTCAGCAAGTTGAAAGTTTGGGGAAGAAGGAGGAGATTTCAGCAGCAAGAGCACGGAAATTGAGAGGAAAAAGAGAGAAATTTTGCATTCAAATAGGAAGACAAGAGAGAGAAAAGAGAGGAATTTTATTCTTTTGATTTTGATTGTATCAAATACACTCCTTATCCTATTCAAATACATAAGTTCACCTCCATTTGAGATCAATTGCAAGGTGAAAATTTCTATTTGTTCTAGCAATTCATGTCATATTGATTGAGTAAATTAGATGTGACTTTCATGTATCTTGTTGAATAATCATGGATTAGGGATTATTGGTGAGGGTTCCATCGGAAAAAAAAAATCTTTCCTAATAACCCGAGGATATCCAATTGATGAAATTTCTAGCTTGTTTATGGTGGTTCATTGGATGTAATTTATTTAGATTGTCATTTTCGGATATCATGGTGTGTTAGATAAATCCGGTTTAGTTAATTGTGTAGTATTCATTTTGTGGGCATGTCATAATCTCGTGTGAGCCTAGGAATGCGACCCCGTGGTTCAAATCCGATAATGGACGTTTTGATGTATGTATAGATTCAAGGTGCTCGTTTTTGTAATATGTAACCGTTGGGCCTTAAAACGACGCTAAGGCGAGAATCGGGTTTAAGGCCTCGTAGTAGTGGAACATGTGATTGTTGGCGTTCGGGGATGTTTGGATGGCTTACATGCCCATGAATAGCCCCGACGCGTGTTTATGCTTGATTAGATTTTGTGACACAAAAATGATTTCAAGGATTAAACGATGAAGGTTTTTTATTAAAATCAAACAAGCTAGGTTATTAGAATCACGAGGTTAAAAAATCGGAAGTGTTAATAAATGTCGATTCCTACTAAACGAGAAGGCCAAAGGAAATCATTTTCAACCATCACCAAAAATGGTTTTTATGAATGAACGAAATGTTTTATTAGACCTTTGTGCATAGGGTTAAAGATATCCTAGAAATTGCCCATCATTTTATGAAAGCAATGAATAGATTTCGATTCCTATTTTGACAAAGGTTTAAAAGATTCTTGTTTTGCCAAAACAAACGCCTAATAAAATCTCATAGCTTTTGACAAAATCCAACCTCTCGCACGAACAAAGGAGCTCTCTCGTATTAATGGAAACGACGTTCTAAAACATTCCCGAAATAAAACACGATTTTTCATAAAAGCCAAATGTTTCACCTCACCACAATATTCACATAAGCACACACACACACACACCCGCACGTATACACATTTCATGAATCAAAGGATAGGAAAGTATCAAGATTGCGGTAACCGTGTTTCACGGAAGTCGGGGGGTGCCTAACACCTTCCCCTCGCTTAAGCAAGCCCCCGAACTCTATGAATCTCGGTTCGCAGACCAATTAATTCGGAGTCACATATGAGCCAGCGATTTATAAAAGAAACGAAAACTCGGATGAGTTGGTACATCCATTTCAAATATACCAACTGGCGACTCTGGTTAATTGGCTCATCATAAAAACAATCTTTCAAAACCCCGTCGACATTAATGCCGACCTTTTCCAAAAAATTATTTAATCAAGAGACTAAAATTGGAAAAGACTAAAAAGGACACACGAAGTGAAAACCCGGCGTCGACACCCTAAACACCGCCAAATACTATAGAGAGATTAGCCACGAGACCACGATCTTCAAAGACGGCTGCCCACGATGGTGGAGCAGGACCGGCAACACGACTTGAATAGGCGGTTGATGTAAAATTTTTGGGCGGGAAGGTTAGGGTTTATATTTTGTTTGAAATGTTTGGGGTTGAAGATGGATGTTCATGCATGGGTCGTGAATGTTTTAATCCGACGAGATAACAGGTTTGTACGTGTTTCTCGGCGCTGCCGAGCCACCCAAAGGCCTCTGCTCTGGAGTTAAGGTTAGAAATTATCAGTACTATGGTGGCCATGTGCTTAATAAGCAAGTTTCTTAATAAATCAAAGAAGAAGAAAGTTTTCTTTTTAAAACAAAGAAGGAAATTTTCTTTTTTCTTTTAATTAAAAAAAAAGAAGAAGAAACAAGTTTAATATAATTTAGTTTAATAAAAGTATGTCACATTCAATTTACATATTTGTATAAATTTGTATTGTGTATAAAAATACCATATTATTATTATGTATAAAAAAAAGTCAATATGTAATCAAATTTAGGGAAAATAAATATGAAGGGTAAATTAGTCTTTAAATATAAAATTTAACACTGTTAGTCAAAAATCATTAGCAAGTGCTGTTGCGAGAATAATGTGAAATTGGGTAAACAACCTCCTACTTTTTGGCGCTAATGAAGGGCATTTACGTTATTTCAACACCACGAACCTCTAGACGAAATTCAGAGGGAGGGAAGAGTGCGCACACACCTTATGCTTTGGTATCTCCGCCTCTTTTTGTCCTTTAATTATATTATATATAAATATTTGATGTCGTATGACCATACATTGAAATGTCGGTTCTTCCACACTTTACGGCCTACCGATACGGCGAAGCATCGGTTTTTTTTCGCGGAAATAGATCTATCGCCGGAATAAAGGTACGGAGATATTCAAGCTCTTTCGAGGTATATCGGTGCTAATATATACTCCCTCTGTCCCAATTGCAAAATTTTTGCAAATACTCCATCGGCTCCATAATATAAGTTGAAGTACTTGAAACATTTTCAAAGTTGAAATTGACATAGATTTAGGGAATTTTAGTCCGTATATTGATGATTATTTGAAACTATCTAACCAGTACTACCGATTATAGTATTTATTTGTTTGTAATTTTTAATGAATTTTATTAATTTTTAGTTTGAAATATTTCAAATTGACTTTCAAAAGTAAACAGTCATTCTATAGTTTGGAACGGAGGGAGTAATTATGATGGCAAAGGACAGTTTCTGATTTTATACTACTGTCAATAAAAAAGAAGACTTTTTTTGTGGATTAATATTTTTTAGCAAATGGGACACTTTTTGTGGACAATTTTTTTTTTGGATAAATGGGAGTCTTTTTGTGGAACACAAAGTAGATCTCAAGTTTGAAAATTTATCCATTGTCATATTTTTTAATCTTTTGAAACTCTGCTGATGTTGGCATTGTATTCTGCATTTTGATGTACATATGTTTTGATTCAGTTAACTGATTTTGAATGTGGATAATCTTCTGGTGTTAAGTGTAATTAACATACCGCCGATGAATTTATGTTCTTAAATGGAATCATTTTACTAGTAGTTAGGTGCGTTGTGGATTATTTGAGATTTTTATTACTACTTACTTATTTGGTAAATAAGGATGTTAATTGTTGTAATATGTTTGTTAGTAGAGACTGCAAACATGTTGATTAAAGCATGATTGTTTGACATTTGAAATTTAATCCCTTAAATCAACTTGAAGAATCTTAAAATCCTAATATCCTAATTAATGAAGTTCTGTTATTACTTTTACTTGAGAAGTTTGTTAATTGTAATAATAGTTGATATAGTTACTTGACCCTGCAAGCTTAAAGATTTAAAGTGTAATCCTGCAATAGTAATGACTTGCGGTGGATGCGCGTGATCTTCTTGTTTGAAGAAGCAACGTATGAATTCCGTGCTTTCTAGTGGAATTTAAGGCATGTTGAAAATACATATGCATGACATTCTTGACATATATTTAATATGATTGATGATGTAGTGTATACAAGTATATTTGATTAAATATAAAGTATATTTTAAATATATTTTACTACCCTAAACTATTACTTTTTTCCACTTTGATGATTCATCTTTCAATTTTGTCAATTAGATGAGTAAACTATTAATTTTTTCCACTTCTGTCCAATTTCTCTTGACACGTCAGAAATTGCTGACGTGGCCCCCTGAGTGGGGCCATGTCCAGCTGATGTGTATTTAAAAAATAATTTCTTCACCATTTTGTTAATTTAAATTGTTTAAGCAGGGGTAAAGTTGGCAAAACAACTTTTATTCCACATTAAAACAAAACAAACAAATTCTCAGACAAATTTATCGATCCGCAAATCCAAAAAATCCCAAAACTTCGATGGATGGAACCCTAGTCTCAAAAAATCAAAATTTCCCAACAATAATAACGAAGGGCTGTGATCGTGCATTATGTGTTGAGATCTCTCCCTTCCTTTTCATCAACAAGCTTTAGTTTGATCACAAGAGGGTTAGGGGGCATTGGAGAATCAATTTCTGAGTTCAACATATTATTAGTATCAGGATTATTAACAGGAGAAGCAGGAGCAGCAGGATTAATAGCATTTGGGAAAAAAAACTGAGGTTCAAAATTGCTCAACCATCAGCCTTAGATACAACAGAACTCCAAGATTTTAGGCCAGGAACAGGGCCTTGAAGAGGAGGATTAGACTCACCTTCCTCAAGAGTCTTTTCCAAAGAGTTGCTTAGATGAACATTAACAGTAACAGGAGTATTAACAATAGCCAAAGGCTTAATACCATCCGAGAGAGGCTGCTTTATTTGAAGACATCAGTCCACCCAAATTAGAATTAGGGGGGGAAGATGGGGATGAATCCTTGACACAATCAGAAGCACATTCAAGAGCATTAATGGCTATAGAAGAAAAAACTTCTCTTTGAGGACTTTTATCAAACAGATTGAGTGCATTCACTTTTCTAGCAACAAAGCCAGAATTGGATTTGTGAGTCAACCAAAGGACTTCGAACATCCAGACTTGGTATGCCTTCAACATCAGAAACATCCGAGCTGATCATAACATTAGCAGCCAAGGCATCCGATTCGGCCATATCAACAATTGGAGAAAGAGATGAGGGAGCTGGGTCCGAAGACCCCAAATCAGAAAAAGAAGCCCTAGAATGGCTAATAACGGAGATTCCCTCCAAGAGAAGGGAGGGGTCAGTCATAGAAAAAGAAAAGCACGAATTAGCCGAAGGAAGAAGAGACGAACAAGAATCAGAGAAGGAAATCAGTGAGAACAAGATGAATCAGCTAGGGAAAAGAGAGGAGAGAAGGCAGAGCGAAAAAGCTAGAGAGAAACATCGGATCGATCATTTTGATTTATTGTTTTGCCAATTTTACCCCCGCTTAAACAATTTAAATTAATAAAATAAAATGGTGAAGAAATTATTTTTTAAATACACATCAGCTGGACATGGCCCCACTCAAAGGGCCATGTCAGCAATTTCTGACGTGTCAAGAGAAATTAGACAGAAGTGAAAAAAATTAATAGTTTACTCATCTAATTGACAAAATTGAAAGGTGAATCATCGAAGTGGAAAAAGGGTAATAGTTTAGGGTAGTAAAATATATTTAAGCCTAAATTTAATGTATTAATATGTCTTGGGACGTCCTATTTGGATCTTGGGATGTTGACTCACTAATAGGGGAGGTTGAGGGGATAAATTGTTTGGAGGCTTTGTCATCTTCCTATTTGGATCTTGGGATGTTGTCTCTTAATGAGATGGCTGTTTGGAATGGGGTGGTCGAGAGGAGATTGTTGGAGTCAGAATGGCTATAGAAGAAAAAACTTCTCTTTGAGGACTTTTATCAAACAGATTGAGTGCATTCACTTTTCTAGCAACAAAGCCAGAATTGGATTTGTGAGTCAACCAAAGGACTTCGAACATCCAGACTTGGTATGCCTTCAACATCAGAAACATCCGAGCTGATCATAACATTAGCAGCCAAGGCATCCGATTCGGCCATATCAACAATTGGAGAAAGAGATGAGGGAGCTGGGTCCGAAGACCCCAAATCAGAAAAAGAAGCCCTAGAATGGCTAATAACGGAGATTCCCTCCAAGAGAAGGGAGGGGTCAGTCATAGAAAAAGAAAAGCACGAATTAGCCGAAGGAAGAAGAGACGAACAAGAATCAGAGAAGGAAATCAGTGAGAACAAGATGAATCAGCCAGGGAAAAGAGAGGAGAGAAGGCAGAGCGAAAAAGCTAGAGAGAAACATCGGGTCGATCATTTTGATTTATTGTTTTGCCAATTTTACCCCTGCTTAAACAATTTAAATTAATAAAATAAAATGGTGAAGAAATTATTTTTTAAATACACATCAGCTGGACATGGCCCCACTCAAAGGGCCATGTCAGCAATTTCTGACGTGTCAAGAGAAATTAGACAGAAGTGAAAAAAATTAATAGTTTACTCATCTAATTGACAAAATTGAAAGGTGAATCATCGAAGTGGAAAAAGGGTAATAGTTTAGGGTAGTAAAATATATTTAAGCCTAAATTTAATGTATTAATATGTCTTGGGACATCCTATTTGGATCTTGGGATGTTGACTCACTAATAGGGGAGGTTGAGGGGATAAATTGTTTGGAGGCTTTGTCATCTTCCTATTTGGATCTTGGGATGTTGTCTCTTAATGAGATGGCTGTTTGGAATGGGGTGGTCGAGAGGAGATTGTTGGAGTCAGAATGGCTATACTTGGTTTCAGGAATGATGCTTATTTTTGTTGGGACCTTTGTTCAGCTTGCCAACTATTTTTTATCTTTGTTTCTTACTCTAGCCTTCCTGGAGAGAGGTCTGGGCAATCTTGATAGGAGTTTCTTTGGGGAGCACGCGTATCATGTTGTTGTAAAAGTAGCATGCTTTCTTATTAGTAGAGGGGGTTCAGGTCACTTCAGGGATTATGAGTTTTAAACCATATAACTGAGCTGTGCTGGAATCTGCCATTGGTGTCCTGCTGAGAAATAGGAAAGTGATCGAGGGAAAGTATGGGTGTTAGAAAGCCATGAGTTTGTGATGCAGGACAACACTTCACTTGATGTAGAACAACAGAAAAATAACTAAGCTTTAAGCTTCTCATGTAAACAATATCGTCTTTGATTGCTATCAAGATAGGTTTGACACCTTGTGGGATGCTTTGACCGATCGCTACTGGAATCTCAATTTTATAATTCCTAAATAGTCAGTGTCAATAGTCTAATGCACTTGTGAGGATTACGTCATAGAAAAACAAAACCGTACTCCATTAGAATATGAAAACTAAAACTTAATGGATTAGGGAATTCTAATTACTAACTAATATTTAAAATCCCTGCTTATCAACAAAATATTTAAAATCCCTACTTACTAACTAAATATTTAAAATCCCTACATGCTAACTAAATACTTAAAATCCTTACTCACTATAAATATATTAAAATCCTTACTAATTATTAATTATTATAAACACCAATTTTACAAGAAAATAGTTAATGTATCAATTTCTACCCATTTGAAAAATCTAAAGAACAAATAATAAATTAAAATAATATCTAAGTTTGCTGCATTTCTCATCAGTTTCTATGATGCGCATGTAAGCGAGTAGACCAGTGCGCATTTGTTCCTTAATTGTTGTTGGCATGACGGTTATTGTGATCCTTATATACGGTGGTGGAGGAGTGTTGGTTGTGTCTTTAGACAGCTGATAAGTGATAAACTTCTTGTCTGTTTTGGGAGAGGTAGGACTATAGAACTCTTTAACGTTGTGGTTGGTTTGCTATCTTCTAGAGCATCTTAATGGAGAAGAATGCATGTATCTCGACATTTTATTTGCCTCTTTACTTTACGGAATATGGGATAATGTAGCATTCAGACATGGGTGCATTTTACGGTTGATATTTCCGACTTGCATAAGTATTGGAGGGAAATTCTGCATTAGGACTTTACAAATGCTTGCGAACCGAGCAAGCTCTTCCAATAATTCCCAGCGCTCTGAATTCTCCACTGGGCCATACCCGTCAAAATACACCAAAACTCTGATATTCACCACTCTGAACAAGCACAAACAAAAAGGAGAAAGTATCCTTAAAGACCTCCACCAAGTGCAACACTCTGCTCTCCCAAAGAACTAACACCTTCCAGCTGTTCCTACCGCATCAAGACAAGATCACAAGACCAATTGCACCATCTATTACCTCAGAGTAATTTCACTGCCTCATTAGTCATAGTCCGCATTTTGGTTTCTTGATAACAAACTACTGTAGGATCCAAACTGCTAAAAATCTCTTTAACTTGCGTCCTCTTCAAGAAGTCATTAGGACCCCTCACATTCCAGGACAATAATTTCAGTTTCATTTATAAACAAACAAATTCCCCCCACCCCCCTAGTCCTTCCCCCCCCCCCCCCCCCCCCCCCCCCCACCCCCCCTGCTTCCTTCTGCCTTAGTCATGCTTTTGGTGTCATAATTAATTGATCTCTCCAATTTCCTCAACTCTGGCTCCAATATACTCCTTAGTCGGCTACCATTAGCCTTCGCTAAGTCTAACCCAACTCTCCAACAATTTTCTACTTCCACGAGAAGTTTCAAAACTTTTATCTTTATTGCCGACATAAGAAATACCCAATAAAGTACTTAACCCTTGATGGTCTATTTAACCACTTAGAAAGATTCCTGGCTTTTCCATCATGTTGTCCTCCCTTCCTCTGGTAGTCTCTTTTATTTCTAATAAATCTTTTTTTTTATATCTAAAATAATAGGGCGTCAGAAAGGATAATTTTGTACCCTGATGAAGTGGTGATATGGGTAACAGAACTCTAGAATGAGAAGGAATTGTAGAAATATAGTAGCATTGTTATAAGATCAAGTTACTGTATTTCTGTTTAGTAAGACCATTTTCGTGCTGAAAGGACTTCATATTTTTCAGTACTTTGGACAATACAATTGCTTTGCCTGATTTATTTTTGTCTCATTAGAGTTTTGGTGGGAATCCTTTATCAGCAGAGCATTACAGCACTAGAAATGAATTTGGTTTATGCTATTCTTAAATTGTTCCATGATGCTCAATTTCAGGAAATTTTTTGGAAGAGAATTTCCATCAAGGGGGCCGGAGTGGGGGAGTAGAATAAATTTTAAATCATTGTATTGGATCTACTTGGGGTAATTTGAGGAGGCTTATTATTCCTAACTGATGTTTTATGTGCAAAGATGCAAGGCAGGTGGTATGTACTTGGAATATAGAGTTCTGGTAAACTATCACTCACCTTCAGTTATACAATTCTAGAAAATGATAAAAATCGGGTCAGTCAATTTTAATGGAACCTGAAAAATGTGGGCAAGTGCCAAAACTCATTTTTGTTTCATGCAAGGATGTATCTCATAGTCGAGTTCTACCATCTGGTCCATCTCACAATACAGCTGCGTTATAACATCTTAGGTGTTAAATATGATACTTCAGAAAATGATTCTTGACCTAGTCATCAAAAACAAAACTCTGTTTCTGTTTCGATGAGTTTATTATTGTCTTTGCAGTCATAGTTTTCTTCAGCAAACCTTTATTTAAGTATGGTGAGATGGAGTTTGCAGTCATCTCCTTTTTCGTTGCCAGTAGTTAGAGAGCTATAAGCGCTATGTTTACTATAGATTATAGGTTGAGTGTGGAATGCCTGAATCTCTGATTGGTTTCTTGTGTTTTTTTAGGAGGGTTGCTTGAGGAGAAGTTGTCTGAGATTTTGGTGGCAGCTCCTTGATGCCTTTAGGTTTAATATGTGGCTGGACCCTAATATCTCTCATTTTGATGTTGCTGAAGGCTGAAAGTCCCATGCATGCTTGAAGAAGATTATCAGATTCTTTAGCATTATCTTGTACGGAATTTTTTTAAAATTTATTTTTTTTGTTGGGGTTGGGGTGGGGGGGAAGGGGTTTTAGAAGGAGGGCTTTTTTGAGGGTATGATATTTGATTGCATGTTGCTATTGTTATTGTTTTAGGTTCTCTTATCTATATTCTAGACATAGATATCTATATGTGTTTTGTGATTGTGTCACATACATGCTCTATGCCCCTTGGCGCTGGATACCGGGTTTTATCTTTTGAACTCCCACTACATCCACATCCCAGAGAAATAAACAGGGAAAATGTTATGCTTTATAATTTTGTTACTGCTTTATTTCTAAGAGCATCGATTTCTGACATGAAAGAATTTGTCTTAGTATTTAAAATATATTTTAAAAAGCATTGTTTATATTTTTATTACCATTAATTATTCCATATACTCCTACTAAATACTCCTTTTCGTCTCATTATATTTTATCAATTTGAGGATACTGTGGTGTGATTGATCTTGCGGGGAGTTAAAAGCTTAACATATTTGGGCTTTTATTATGTGGGAGAATGATTTTAGGGTCTTAAAGAGGGAAAGAACTGAATTGGGGCTTTATCATTCTTTACTAGTTCTAACCTTGCCTGTTGAGGAAACTGATTCTGTTATTCATGTTAGCACTCTCACTGTTCAATGTATGCAACATTTAATTGCTTGAAACTTATTTTGTATTTGTATTGCTTATGATTTGTTTCCCTTTTATATTTCCTGGTTGTAGAATGACACACTCCACATATCTCAGTTAGCTCATAGTCAATTGAGGAAGGCATCTAAAGGTCTAAATATCCGAATGACCTTGGTAGATGATACACTTGCACGTGGGAAAGTTGTGGTGAAGCCTTCTGAAATCTTGGTAAGGTTACTTTTTGTTTCACCACATAATCGATGCAAAAATTGTGAACATGCAAGGCGTACAAAGCTTGATTTTTGGTTTTCTTATGCATGAGTTTATTGATGCACTAATTAATTTGCCTGCAGGCTTACAATCTTGTTCAAGGAGCACTAGTAAGTCTTATGCTTTCCCAATCTTCTGAGTTGAAATGACTTTAGTTTTTCAAGATGACAGTGTGGCTAATTGTTTCAAGTTTAATACGCTAATTATTTGTATAGATTAGGTATTAAGGTGTGCTATACATCGTTATTTCTTTTCATCAAGACTTTTTTCTTCATGCTATTTTGTATTATTATTGACATGCTTTAGCTATCAGATTAATCACATTATTGTTCTTTTACTAAAAGAATTGAACATTTTCTGTTATAGTTATTTGGAGATTGTGCATTTGGTTCTCTGATTCTTGTTTTCTAGCAGAGGTTATTAGAACTAACTTCTCACTATGAGCTATTGCTTAAATTTTTAAGGTGTCTATTTATAACAATTACAACAGTAAACCATCTCATACTCTACTTTGTACGTTTTGTACTGTATTGAAGATTGTTTGTATGTAAAGGAAAAGATAATTATTAAATAAAATAAACAGTTCCTGGAGTCCTGGAGTCTTATGAAAGTTCCCTAGTTATAGTATTTTCGCAGACCCTACTGCAAAGTATAATATCTGTTACAATACAAATTAACAACTAAGGGGTAAGGATGTAGACTAACTAGAGCCGAATTACTTTTCTGGACATTGTCATATAATTTAATTAGATCTAAGTTGCATCTCAAACAAAAAAAAAAGGGTGACAACATCTACATTATTATTTACTGATAACTGGTCAAAACAGAAGAACCATTAGAGCAAACATGGGATACCTATTGAGAAATGGCATTCAAAATCTGAATATTGTGATAACTATTGAGAAATGGCATACAATATCTTAATATAGATAAACAAATCAACCAAGAAGAGAAAAAGTAGCATTGCAAAATGATAGAGAAGCCTTTCTACAGAAATGCAATTGGTTTGATTTTGTAACACCCAAGACGTTGATGTAGACGGAAGAGAAAAATCAAGAAATTTATTATAATTTTGTATTGTTATTTAGAGATAAATATTTGATTATTAACGTATTATTCATTACGTAGTAGGATATCCTAGAAGTTTTAATTATAGTAGTAGATTTTAATTAGGGGATATTTTTCCTTTTAAATTACAAATTTTAATTATAGTATTAGATTTTAATTAGGAGATTTTTTTTAATTATAGTAGTAGATTTGATTAGGAGATTATTTCTTTTTTATATTAGAGTTCTTTGTTTGGTCGCTAAGTTGTAGGATTCCTATAGAAAGAGGTGTAATCTTTATTAGTATTCAAATTATTGAATATATTGATTTGAGATTTAAGCTTCGTGCTTTTGTGTGTTTCTTTAACGATTCTTCATAGGGATAAGTACTCTTATTCGTTCTTTTCACATTTGTCCTACATCATTTGGCATCAAGAGCCAAAATTTATGATCTATTTTGATGTCACTCATTTTCTTCCTTACTAAATTTTCTTGGCCTCCATAATTTTGTCGAAATTCTCTAGAAAATCGAAACAAAAGCTCGATTTGCATCAGGATTTGTCGTTGTTGTAGTCTCCATCTATCCCACAAGAAAAAAAATGAAAAGAGAGATAACAATGTTTTTCTCCAGATTTGATACTCTGCGCAGGTTTGACGATCCAAACTTCATTTGGACTAAAATCAAGACACTTGAGCATCAAATTTTGTCATGTGCGAGTAAATTAAAAGGTCTTATCTTTCATATGATTTTGATTATTGGATATTGCACAATTATTTAGAATTATCTAAAAGAAGTCTTACAGATTAAAAGACACATTATGAGTAGTATCCACATGCTATGTTTGTTTGTATTTTGTTTCAAAGCAAAGAAATGTTCATCCTTATTAGGTTTGTTCAACTAGATTGCTAAGTTTATAAGAGGAGGCTACTTGCATGCTCAAGGGGTTATTTATAAAGAGAAAGTTGCGGATATTGAATAACTTGAAAACATGGCTCGTCATGAAAAAGTAAATTTTGAGGAGGTTACACCAATTGAAAATTCAAAAGTGGTTTTCTCAAAAAATAAAATAAAAAATAAAATAACACATTCCAAAGGCTATACAAGTTGATGAAGAGGATGAACACTAAAAGGAAGAAAAAGCGGAATGTGCATGCTTTTTGGGAAGACATCTCCCTGATGGTGGTTTATTATTTTTCGATATTTCAAACACTTGAGGACTAGTTTTTCCGATTGTGGGGATAATGATGCGGAATGGAAGAGAAAAATCAAGCAAATTATTATTAATTTTGTATTGTTATTTAGGGATAAATATTTGATTAATGTAATTGTTGGAATATTTGGTGAATTATTACTGAATATTAGGAGATTATGTGGGAAGATTTGTTTTTTTATATTAGGAAACCTGTGTACACAGCTAGGAGATATTCTGTAATTACTAGGAGATATTTTGTAATTAGAAATCACTATTTTCTAGGGTATTAGTTCCTGATTTGTAGTCCTGTAATTAGTAAAACTTTCCTAGATTAGTTTCTCAGAGGTGTATATAATCATGTAATTCCCTATGATGAAAAATATACAAATATTTAGAATTCTTTTGCCTTCACCTTCTTTACATGGTATCAGAGCCAACCCTAGTTTTCTAGCAATCCCTCTGCCCAATTTGTTTGCCCAATATGTCTGAAGTTTCGTCCATGTCTGCCCCTTCCATCGACAATCAGCTAAACAACACTACAACCCTTACTCAAGCCCCAAACACTGATTCACATTCCGTTCAGATCACCTCTATTCGCCTGAATGGTGACAATTTTTTACGGTGGTCTCACTTTGTTCGAATGTATATTCGAGGGCGAGGGAAAATTGGCTACCTTACTGGAGATAAGAAGGCACCAACACCACAGGACCCGACATATGCAACATGGGATGTAGAGAATTCAATGGTTATGACCTAGCTTGTCAATTCCATGGATGAGGACATCACCACAGGACCCGACATATGCAACATGGGATGTAGAGAATTCAATGGTTATGACCTAGCTTGTCAATTCCATGGATGAGGACATCAGTTCTAACTACATGTGCTATCCCACAACCAAGGAATTATGGGATAACATAAATCAAATGTATTCTGATTTAGGAAACCAGTCCCAAGTTTACGAGTTAACCCTAAAACTTGGTGAAATTCGACAGGGAGATGACACTGTCACCAAGTACTTTAATTCGCTGAAACGACTGTGGTAGGACTTGGACCTATTCAATGACTACGAATGGAAATCTGCAGAAGATGCCAATCACAACAGGAAGATCGTGGAAGCTCATCGAATCTACAAATTCCTCGCTGGACTTAATGTGGAATTTGATGAAGTGAGAAGCAGGATCATTGGTAGATCACCCCTTCCTCTAATAAGCTAAGTGTTTGCAGAAGTAAGAAGTGAAGAAAGTCGTAGAAATGTGATGTTGGGAAAAAAGGGCACCAACGGTAATGTTGAGACTTCGGCCCTAATTGTTTCTGATGCAATTGCTAACAAGGCTGTCAATTACCAGAGGAAGACTGAGGAGAAACCACGGGTTTGGTGTGATCATTGCAACAAACCTCGTCATACTCGGGATACTTGCTGGAAAATTCATGGAAAGCCATAAAATTGGAAGAGTAAAAGGACTGGTGACAGGAGCAGCCGTACAACACCCTTTGTTAATGAAGCAGAAGCAAGTCCCTTTGGCAAGGAGCAGATGTATTATTTTCTCAAACTGCTAAAGTCCAGTTCATCATCTGGTATTCCTAATGTTTCTATTGCACAAACAGGTAGTGAATTTAGTGCACTTTCTTGTTATTCAAATCTAGCTCCATGGATTATTGATTCTAGAGCCTCTGATCATATGACAAGTCTTTCTAGACTTTTTTGTTCTTATTCACCATGTTCTGGTATAAAAAAAGTAAAAATTGCAGATGGTAGTTTCTCACCCATTGCAGGAAAAGGTCTGATAAAACTTTCTGATGATATTGATCTTAAATCAATTCTTCATGTTCCCAAACTAGCCTGTAATCTTTTGTCTATAAGCAAACTCTCCAGAGATTCTAATTGTCGTGTTGTCTTCTTTGATTCTCATTGTGAACTCCAGGACCGGAGCTCGGGGAAGAAGATTGGCAGTGCTAAAATGATAGATGGACTTTACTACTTTGATAGAGACTCTTCTAATAATAAAAAAGCTCAGAGCTTTAGTAGTGTTAGTTCTATTCCTGCTTATGAACAAATAATGCTTTGGCACTTTAGACTAGGACATCCTAGTTTTCAGTACCTTAAGTACTTGTTTCCTGGTTTATTTAAGGGTTTGAACTGTTCTATATTTCAATGTGAAAGTTGCTATTTATCTAAGAGTCATCGTACTACATATTTGCCAAAACCTTATATGCCCTCAAAACCTTTTTATTTAATACACAGTGATGTTTGGGGGCCTTCAAAAGTCACCACAATTTCTAGAAAAAGATGGTTTGTTACCTTTATAGATGATCATACCCGTTTATGTTGGATTTATTTGATGAGTGAAAAATCTGAAGTAGAAAAATTGCTTAAAGATTTTTACAAAATGGTTGAGAATCAGTTCCAAACAAAAATCAGTATTCTTCATACTGATAATGGAACCGAGTATTTTAATAAACATTTGGGAAGTTTTTTAAAGGAAAATGGTGTTCATCATCTATCTACATGTGTGGATACCCCTCAACAAAATGGTATTGTTGAAAGGAAAAATAAACATTTACTTGAAGTAGCTCGTGCTATAATGTTTTACATGAATGTTCCAGCATTTCTTTGGGGAGAAGCTGTTTTGACAGCCTCATATTTAATTAATAGGATGCCTACACGCATTTTAAAATATAACACGCCTTTGGAATACTTCAAAAATATTTTTCCTATGTCACGGATCCACTCTGATTTGCCTCTAAAAGTTTTTGTTTGCATTGTGTTTGTCCATATTCCTAGAAATGCTGGATCAAAACTTGATCCTCGAGCTGAAAAATGCATTTTCATAGGGTACACAGCAAATAAAAAGGGATATAAGTGTTTTAATCCTCAAACAAAAAAAATTCATGTTAGTATGGATGTCTCTTTCTTGGAAAATAAACCTTACTTTCACAAAAATTATCTTCAGGGGGAGAATGAAGTAGGGAATGATAATTTTTGGGATTTATCCTCTGTTCCATTACCAAATACAATTTTAACTACTACTCCTTCTTACCCTAGCAGTACTTACCCCATCACTGTTTCCGAAACACAAAACCAGGAAAATTCCATTCAAAATAACAGAAGTAGTAGGAATTCTGGTCAAACAGTGCCAAATATTGTTGTATCTTCAACAGGGGGAGAAACACTACAAAAGGATCAAAAGAATCTAAACACAGATCTTCAGGTTTATATTCGGAAGAGACTCCGTCAAAGTAGTCAAGATCCAACTTTAATTCAAGGACTTGATCAATCTAAATCTCCGGGAACTGGTACCCAGATTTCCACAGGTACTCCTATTCCTTCTATTCCTTTGATTACTGATCTGCCTTTAACTTCTGTCCCCAATGTGCCATCAGATTCTGATATTCTTATAGCCATTAGAAAAGGAACCCGAGCCTGTACAAAATATCCAATTGCTAAATATCTTTCTTATAAAAAACTCTCTCATTCTCATAGGGCATTTACCTCAAAAATCTCACACTTGTTTGTTCCGAGAAATATTCAGGAAGCCTTGAATGATCCAAACTGGAAATTGGCAGTTATAGAAGAGATGAATGCTTTGAGAAGAAGTGGTACTTGGGAGAGAATGGACTTACCCAAAGATAAAAAAACAGTAGGATGTAAGTGGGTTTTTACTGTGAAATGCAGAGCTGATGGTAGTATAGAAAGATACAAGGCTAGACTGGTTGCTAAAGGTTTTACTCAAACCTATGGGATTGATTACCAGGAAACGTTTGCTCCTATAGCTAAGATAAACTCAATTCGAGTTTTGTTGTCTTTGGCTGTTAATTTTAATTGGCCTTTATATCAGTTGGATGTAAAAAATGCTTTTCTAAATGGAAATCTAGAAGAAGAAGTCTTTATGAGTACACCACCAGGATTTGAGGGAAAACATGGACCAAATCAAGTCTGCAGATTGAAGAAGTCTTTATATGGTCTAAAACAGTCTTCTAGAGCCTGGTTTGAGCGTTTTGGAAAAGTTGTGAAGGGTTGTGGCTATTATCAAAGTCAGGCTGATCATACAGTGTTTTACAAGCACAACAAAGAAGGCAAGGTTGCAATACTAATTGTTTATGTAGATGATATAATTTTGACAGGTAATGACTTTGAAGAACTGGGAAAGCTGAAGAAGAAACTTGCAGCTACTTTTGAGATTAAGGACTTGGGTACACTGAAATACTTTCTTGGAATGGAATTTGCTAGATCCAAGAAAGGTATCTTTGTCAACCAACGAAAGTATATACTTGATTTACTTGGTGAAACAGGTTTACTCGGGTGCAAACTAGCTTAAACTCCTATTGAACCTAACCTCAAGTTACAACCTGCCAAGGCATAGGAAGTAGTGAACAGTTGTATCAAAGACTCGTTGGAAGACTAATTTACCTATCTCACACTCGTCCGGACATAGCTTTTGCTGTAAGCATGGTCAGCCAATTTATGCACACACCTGGGCAAGAACATTTTAATGTTGTATACAGAATCCTAAGATACTTGAAGGGAACTCCTGGAAGAGGACTGTTATTCAAAAGACGTGGCCACCTACAAGTTGAAGCTTATACTGATGCAGATTGGGCAGGAAGTGTTACTGATAGGCGCTCCACCTCTGGCTATTGTACATTCATTGGAGGCAACCTTGTCACGTGGCGAAGCAAAAAACAAAATGTGGTGGCTAGGAGCAGTGCTGAAGCTGAGTTTAGATCAGCAGCTCATGGGATTTGTGAAGTCTTATGGATTAAGAGAATATTGGAAGAACTAAAATTCTCTAATCCATCCCCCATTAATATTTACTGCGATAATAAAGCAGCTATCTCTATTGCTCATAATCCGGTGCTTCACGATAGAACGAAACATGTGGAAGTTGATAAGCATTTTATCAAAGAAAAAATTGAAAGTGGACTGATTTGTATGCCTTACATCCCTACTGCAGAACAAATTGCCGATGTTCTCACTAAAGGACTACCTCAAAGACAGTTCGACAAGTTAATCAGCAAGCTGGCTATGAAAGACATCTTTAAACCAGCTTGAGGGGGAGGGTTGGAATATTTGGTGAATTATTACTGAATATTAGGAGATTATGTGGGAAGATTTGTTTTTTTATATTAGGAAACCTGTGTACACAGCTAGGAGATATTTTGTAATTACTAGGAGATATTCTGAAATTATAGTAATCACTATTTTCTAGGGTCTTAGTTCCTGATTTGTAGTCCTGTAATTAGTAAGACTTTCCTAGATTAGTTTCTCAGAGATGTGTATATAATCATGTAATTCCCTATGATGAAAAATATACAAATATTTAGAATTCTTTTGCCTTCACCTTCTTTACAATAATTATTTTTTTTTATGTTGTATATGATATTATAGAAGTCTTAATTATAGTAGGGAATTTTTATTAGGAGATGTTTCCCTTTTAAATTAGGAATTTGAATTATAGTAGTAGATTTTAATTAAGAGATTGCTTTCTTTTAAAATTAAAAATTTAAATTATAGTAGTAGATTTTATTTATTGTGGTAGATTTAAATTAGGAGATTACTCTTTTTTGTATTAGGGTTCTTTACTTGGTCGCTAAATCGTACACCATGTTTGTGACTTTCAAAATGGAGAGAAAAGAAAGGAGAGTGAAGGAAATTTAGGAAGGAGAATAAATTTCGTTTGTTTGTGAGTTTTTAGAGGAGAGAAAAGAAAAGGAGATTTTTTAAAAAATTTCTCCCAAAATTTTCGTTCCAAAGTTGGAAAGATTTGGAAGGAAATTTACTAAACACTTAGATTACAAACTAAAATACCAAAACTACCCTTATAATAATTTCTAAAATGTAATCTCATAAGGGTAAAATAGTAATATGTTATTTTAAGTTAATATTTCCTTCCAAAATTTACAAACACAAGGAAAGAAAGTAAATTTCCTTTCCTTCATTCTATTTTCTCAGAAATTTTAAATTCCTTTCTTTTCTTCTTTCCCCAAACTCACAAACACAGTGGGGTTCCTGTATAACATGGTTCAAAGTTGCAATAGCGGCCTATCTTTCGGAAGGTAATTTTTTGACTTGGTATCGGTTTCGGTATTAGTTTCGGGCGATACACATTGTTAGCTGGTTAGGAGTTTCAAAAAAAAAGTAAAAAAATTATGAAATTTTTTTAAATAATAAGAATAACAAGATGAATCAATTAAGTTCACAAAAAACACTATCTAGTGCACATAACATTGTCCAAATGATACAAACAGGCATCTCGCATATCTGTTTAATCAATATTATATTTGAATAAAGTTGATATTGATATTTTTTTAGCTCAAATGCTTGGCGCATGTTTTGTATAATTTAAGTTGACTAAGTATATTTTAAGTGCATTTTTTTAAAGTTGTACTTAACTAGGTACTATATAGGTGCAATTTAATTATAATTTAAGTACAATTTAGCTTAAATTTTATATTAAGTATGTATTTTTATATTTTTTAAATTATACTTAACTAGGTGTTATAGGTACATTTAAAGTACAATTTAACTTAACTAACTATATTTGAAATACAATATTTTTTTCATTTTTTTAAGGTATACTTAACTAGGTATTACATAGGTACAACTTAGGTATAATTTATAGAGAAATGTTCGTTCTCTTTTGTCGTCTCCCTTTTATAGTTTTCAGCATATTCAAAAAAAAAAAATTGGTGTCGTTTCTCCGGTTTACGTCGTCATTTCTCCTTTATTTGGTCCAAAACCGTTACGTTTCACCGAGTTGCTGAAATTTCACGAAAATTACCCTTTACATGAATAATTATTAATTTTGCGATTCGTGTCAAGGTTGCGGTTCGGCACCGATTGACACGCCGAAATGTCGGTGTAACGGCCGATACTTTGAACCATGCTATATAAAGACTTGTAATCTATATTACTTTTGAGATTATTGAAGATATTGATTTGAGATTCATGCTTTTGTATGTGTTTCTTTGTGGGGATAGTTACTCTTTTTTTCTTTTTTTTTTGTCCTATTCCTTGTTTCCACCTTTGTCCTACAACACCGCTGTACACAAACTTAGGAATAAATAATTATTAAATAGGTAAGAGACTCATTTGGTAGAATACTATATGAATATAACGTTAACATTGGAATCCTTTATATATATTATAAAAATACAAAATCTGTTTTTCTATAATCTTATGTTAGAAAGAGACACTTGAACTTACATTTCATATATTTTGATTACTTAGAAAGCTTACAAGGTTACCTATTTATACAATTGGAAGAAATAATTAAGACAAAACATGTTCCTTAATATAAGAAAACATGCAAGCTAATACAAAGAAGAAAACATGGAGTGAGAAACATGGAATAAAACATAAGGAAGAATATAGGGAAAAGGTGGAGGAATAATGGAATAAAGTGAAGAAAAATATTCTCCATTATTATTTCCAACACTCCCCCTCAAGCTGATAAATAGAAATCTCCTATTTCTCAGCTTGGAAAACGATCGGCAATTGGACAAAACTCCGTTTGTGAATAGCAATTCCGGCAGTTAACAGTACTCCGTCTATGAATAGCAATTCCGGCAGTGAACAGTACTCCGTCTATGAATAGCAATTCTGGTAGTGACTAGTAACTCCGTCTATGAATAGCAATTCCGGCAGTTTGGACAATACCTGTAAAAACCTCCATCTCCTTACCAGCACCAATCGTCATCTTCGTGAGACGATCCTTTACTGTAATAAACTTGGGATGGTCGTGGTGTGTTTGAGTTTACCCCAATTGCAAAAGGGATTTCTTGTTGAAAAATCATCACTGGAGTAGAATCTGAAGTTTCTAATTTTTCGCCCTTTTTTTTTTTTTTTTTTTTTTTTTTAAGAACTGTGGGTAAGTTTCAGAAAAAACAGGTTGTGGGGTACAAACTGTAATAGACAGTTTCAGAAAACTGCATAGATGGTGCCGGAAAAGTTGCCGGAAAAGTCGCCGGAAATATGCAGTTTAAAAAACTGCACAAGTGACTGTTGGAAAAAGTCGTCGGGAAAAAGTTGTCGGAAAAGATCAGGCTTTGATACCATGTTAGAAAGAGACACTTGAACTTACATTTCATATATTTTGATTACTTAGAAAGCTTACAAGGTTACCTACTTATACAATTGGAAGAAATAATTAAGACAAAACATGTTCCTTAATATAAGAAAACATGCAAGCTAATACAAAGAAGAAAACATGGAGTGAGAAACATGGAATAAAACATAAGGAAGAATATAGGGAAAAGGTGGAGGAATAATGGAATAAAGTGAAGAAAAATATTCTCCATTATTATTTCCAACATCTTATAATTTTGTAATATGAGAAGACAATGTTCTCGATGAAGAGGATATATACCAACTTCGCAAGAAGTCAAATTGAGAAGTACTATGCACTTCTTCAGAATATGCATCCTGAAAAGAAAGCCTATTCTATGTCTCACCAAACATACTAGAGTACTTGATATGGCCTTTCCATGCTCAAATGTTTATTTAGAAGTTCTTCCAAACATACACTAGGTGCCATCCAATCTATCTGCTAATTCTCCTTTGTCAAAGTCTGCTGATGTGCAATGAGATATCATGACCTATAGTGGTGACCTACTTTGTACATTGGTGAATTTGTTATTGGTTTTTCTACTGTGTATGTGATTCTTTATATCAAATTTGGCCTCCAGGTAAGATGGAGTTATATTATGGACAAGTCAGTGGCTGAACCTCCAACTGCTGTTCTTCTGCATGGAATCTTAGGCAGCAGAAAGAACTGGGGTAGTTACTTTCTCTAAAATTTTAATTTGCTTTCTGCATTAGTTAAAAGCTATTGATGGGTTCTTTCTCGCTTACAAATAGTTTGATGTCAAAACGGAAGGAAAAAGTGGAAAAAAGGAGTTGATTCAGGATATAATTTTTTTTGTAACTATATTTTGTTCACTTTTGCTTCTCCTATCTCCTTTCAGAATAACAAATATTAGTTGACGACTGAACTGAGCTTTCTTTTTCACCTAGTACACTCTTTGCAAGCACATGAACTACATTCTTAGAATGTACAATCTCAATAAATTTCAAATAATACTCTTGCAGAAGAGTTGCCTAGTTCCTTGGATGCAGCATAGATTATTGCTCTTTTACGTATTTTCTACCAGTGAATTCTATTGTGATTGAATTTTTAACTTCATCAATAATGTTTTAAAAAAATATGCAGTGCTTTTGGCTTATGTTGGTTCTTGGTTGATGTTATCTCATCTTATTTCCTTATAATTTTGTCTCCTTTGTGGTTGGGGAGTTGGCATTTGGTAGAATTTTTGTTGATGGACTGACGGAGGCTCATTCTGCTTTTGCTTTTCAGCGTCCTTTTTACTTTCAATGCTCTCATTTATGAGGTTATTACTAAATTAGGTATTATCAGGGACATTATGTATTAAGTTTGTGTAACAGGGACCTTTGCTAGGAGATTGGCTCAAGAATATCCACATTGGCAGGTATCTTGGTGAATATGGTCTTGGTTTATGTTGACTTCTATTTGTACATGTTTTAGAACTAGCATGAAGATTTAGAATTTTTTTCTTTAGGCAAATATTTCAGCCCTTTTCATATTTTAGGTGGGAGGAAACTGAGTGAATTTTCTGGTTCAAACAAGTTAATATCTCCTTCCTCCCTATATCTTTGTGTCTGCGCACGTGTATGTCTACCAGCCCATTTCATTTTTCTGCTTCGGGACAATGGGTTGTGCAGTATCAAACATATAATACCTGTTCTTGATATATACACTGGAGTGTCTTTTCTTGCTTCGCTTTGGTTTACGTCCATGGGACTATTTAGAAGAGTTTGTGGTTATGAATGTTCATAGAGATTGGCGGGATTTTTTTCTTTAGTTCTTTATCTTATCATTTCCTTTTACACATCTTTAGGAGGACTCCTTTTCCTCCCTCCTTGTAACGCTCCTTGTATCTTCTTTTATCAATAAAAATATTTTCTCCAATTAATACATGAGCCAGCTAATATCCAGATAGCCTAAAGATCATCATTTTAATCTATTGGGTCAATCCCTGGTTAATGAACATGTTTACATCATCTCTCTTCAACATCCAGCAAAAAATTCCTATTTTTTATTTTATTTACTTTTTTTATATATATATTTATTTTATCTAAAGTCAGTATTCCTTCCCTTGACCTTCCTTCTACTTTTTTTTACCTTAACATTTCGTTTATTGCCTTAGTTAGAACTTAGAACCTTATATTTTTTTATGTGTTGACTCAGTTTCTCTTGGTCGACCTCCGTTGCCATGGTGATTCAGCAATGATCAAGAAGAGGGGGCCCCATTCTGTTTCTTCTGCTGCTCTTGATGTCTTAAAGCTAGTGCGTATCCCTTCTTCACTGGTTATCATTTTTATGCACGTAATTCTTACCTTGATTGTTTTGGATTAGCCAAATTATACAAAGGATGTGTTCTCACTGTTTGCATTGCACGTGCTTTGGATTGTTGATTGCTCGAACAATTGAGTCTAATTCTCCCAGTCAATTGCAGTAGATTCCACATTTGGAAAGTAACTTGCTTTTCTGGTTTAGATGACCTATTCCGTGTAAATTGAGGCATACTCTAAGTGCACTGAGCATGACCTTAGACGTCTGCAAAAACATTTTGAAATGAGAAATTTATATAAATCTTCAATTTCATAGAGGGCAAATTGCAAAATTGTCCCCTCATTTTGACGCTGAAATGCAATATAGAGATGTTTCAATTTTGCAATATCATAGCTATTGTTTCTATTTTTTGCAAATTTGTCCCCTCTTGCCAATTTTAGTGAAAGTAAGTCAATCACATGCATATTATCTGGGTGTTTAAGGGTCAAATTAGTCAGTTTGTGCCGATGTTTTTACCCTTCTGTTTGGAGGGAATATATTTTAGTGTACAAACTAACTATTGTGCCCCTTATACACCCACATGATATGCACATGATTAACTTATTTTGATCAAAATTGGCTGAAAGGAACAGTTTTGCAAAAAATTAAAACATTGTCTATGATATTGCAAAAACATTAGCATGTATATTACAATTCAATGTCAATATGATAGGACAGTTTACAATAACTAGATTAGCCTTGTCTGCTAGTTCATACATTTAATTTTATGCAAGGGAAGTCCAATATGTCAAGAACCAATTTGACATAGACCAATATCCCTATTATAACACAACACACAAACACACACACAGCGACTTTAAAAGTTGTGTGACTAGCATGTCACTTTTAATGAAATCGTTGTGTTAGGACTTAGGATTATATAAGATATAGATCTAATCAAGGGCAAGGATTATATGGTTACTTTAAGTTTTGTGTAAAAGCTTATTAGAAGTTTGTAGGCAGCAGCTTTATGACAATTAATTAATTATGTTCAGATTTATATTTCTTTTGGTCCTTTGTCCCAAAAACTTTATTTTGACCTTCCAGATTTAATTCGTCTGCAATTGTCTCTATTCTTTTCTGTTTCTTGTTAATTTTCTGCTCTATAACCTTCTGCATGGCACCACAGTGGTATCGGCGGAGGAGATTATGTAGCACAAAATTAACAAGAAACAACAAAAGAACAGAGACAATATAGAAGAATCAAAATGAAATGTCAAATTTGAGTTTTTGGGTTAAATAACCAAACAAAACCCTAACCCGAGTAGATTGAATTGTCACACAAGTTGCCGCCTACAGACTTCTGAGCTACTTATACTTGTCTTAAAGAAACCCTAGTATCCCCTTTATTAGATGTACATGTCATTCAATCCTAACCCTACGATTTCATTCAAGTCACTTGACTATAAATGACAATACTTATTAAATAAATGAGTAGCCTGCAATGTAAATGATCGTGCTGGCCCCTATAACTAGTGGGCCGCTTGATTATGGATGCTAGTGCATCGAAGTTGCCAAGTTCTAGAAGTATGGCTACGAAAGCCTTAATTCAATTAAACTGTCATATAGTTTCAGCTGATTATGAGCACAGCAGGGTAGTTCTGCCTAAAGCAAAAGGAGGGGGGGGGGAATGAGTGGTATTAAGAACCTAACAGTGCTCCCCCACTTTGGGAGAAACTCATCCTCGTGTTAGTGTCATGGTTTTCCATGATCCTTGGATGTCCAGACCACCCTTTCTCTTTCTTATTGGAAGCTTCAAAACTGTTCGCAGTATGGAAATTCTAAATACAAATTAATTCGGACTCTTCTGCCGAGGAGAAACCTCGGATAGTTTAATAGCCTATTGAGGAAACTCCCTCACAAATATTGTAATTTTCCTCTGCTCAGAATTATATTTTTCATATAGTAAGCACTCTTCATCTTGTTATGACAGACCTGGTAGTAAACTAATGAACTCCGGAAATCTTTCATGAAAAAGAATCCAGATCTTGTGGAGTTTTATACAAATCAGAGAAGAACTAGTCAAATTCCAGTGGAATCTTAGTGTTCAACGCATGGTTCAAAGTCGCAGTAGCGGCCTATGTTTCGGAACGTCATTTTTTGACTCGGTATCGATTTCGGTATCGGTTTCGGTCGATACACGTTGTTAGCTAGTTAGGAGCTTAAAAAAAGTTAGAAAATTATGAAAAAAATTTCTAAATAATAAGAATAACAAGATGAATCAATTAAGTTCACAAAAAACACTATGTAGTGCACATAACATTGTCTCAGACATCTCACAAATATGTTTAATCAGTTTTACGTTTGAATAAAGTTGATATTGATGTTGTCTTAACTCACATGGTTGAGCACACATGTTATGTATATTTAAGTACAATTTAACTTAACTAAGTATATTTTAAGTGCAATTTTTTTCAGGTTGTACTTAACTAGGTACAAATTGTATATTAATTACATTTTTTAAAAACTAATTTAATGATAATTTAAGTACAATTTAGCTAAACTAATTATATATTAAGTACATTTTTTTAATTTTTTTATTAAAGTTATACTTAATTTGGTGCTATATAGATACGCCATGATTTCTCCTTTATTTGGTCCGAAACCGCTAATGCCGTGATTTCTCCTTTATTTGGTCCGAAACCGCTACGTTGCGCCGAGTTGTCAAAATTTCGCCGAAAACTACCATTTATATGAATAATTGCTAATTTTAAAATTCGTGTTAAGGTTGCGGTTCGGCACTGACCGATACCTAACCGATACGCCGATATTTCGGCGTAACGGCTGATACTTTGAACCATCTTGAAGTATGAATGCATTTCTGAATATATCATCAATGTAATGTATGACATATTCCCATATAATCTTCGTCTTAAGAACTTTGAGTTAGTGGACTCTCCTTCATCTTCATCAACTTCTCATTCTACACTGAAAATAATCATTAGAATTTTTTGTACATATATTAACACTTCTGAGTCATCCATTTTAGCAGGTGCAAGCTTATGATCAGTAATTCCTAAAAAACACGGTTATGACTTTCATCAACACAATTCTCCATCTTTAGGATATTCATCAAAGATGGATGGAGAATCAGAGTATGCTAAATCATTATATATTGAGTCACCGTGACTCTTTTCTTCACACCCATCTTTTTGTATGGCAAGTTTTTTAGATGCTATTTTGAATCACTGCATAAACATCTATCTTGGTTTCACCCTCATTTAAATCCAGAGCATGCACTAACCACTCTTTCAATCAACCTCTAGCTGATTAACTAGGGGTCCATCCTCATGAAAGGGGTTTTCATTATATTTAATAGTATTATCATCCTCGAGCTTACCTTCCGGTATGTCCAAGGGACCATGGTCATTCTGCAGAATCTCCATTCAAGCCCGCGCTTGTTTCTCTCGCTATAGATATGGTATAGCCAGTACTGCAGAATAGACTATTAATAGCACTTAGTTTTTTTTCTTTCCTTTTCTTATTTTCCAAACGTCCAGTGAGTGCGGTCGCACTCACTTGGCATACATGGCTAGGCCACTGGCCGTAGACAACTTTTCAATCATTCGCCATTTCTCAGCTAATTGTGTTTTGCTGATTTTTTTTCTTCTCTCATCTACGACCTATACCGCATTCACCCATTGTTTTCAAAAGAAAAACCTAGATAAACATGAGGATACTTCGCTACGATATCAATTTAAGGAGGCCTGAGCGATAGGGGGAATAATTTCACTTTGGTCCATTATAGAAGCCAATCTTTCTTAGTGAGAAACAAAGGAAAACCTTGAAAACTGTGCTATGTAAGCAAAATCTTGAAGTTCTCAAAAGAACTCAAAAGCCAAAGGGAATGTTTTATTAATCATCATTCACCAAAAGTCCCTTACAAAATGTCAATGCTACTATTATAAGAAAAGAAGACACTAAACCCTAACATAATTAAAAATCCTTGTCCTTCATCCCTGAATGAACATACTGTGCACGTACTTTGTGCGACAGTATTTTTCCGACAGTATTTTTCCTACAGTAGCGTGTAGTGAGGTGACCTGTTACTTGAACATTATTTTTTCTAACTTTTTCAGAAATCCTCCGGCATCACTAGTTCCATTCATTCTGTTGTTCTCAGTAGATTGTTGATTTTTCAAAGAATGAAAATTGAAAGAGTCTGATTTTTAAAGAATTTTGGTAAATTGCACATCTAGACAGCAAGTAACTTTTTGTGCCCGATCCAAACTCGAGATTTATGTGCCTCTTTCTTGAATAGAAGCAGACAGTTCAAAAATGTCAATTTTCCTCTCCATATGCAGAGGCATATCACTATATCATTGACTAGAGAATAATTATATATATATATTGACATTTCTTTTGTCTTCTGTCTGGAGTAGCTTGGCCGTCTTAGACTAACACCACGGGTTGTAGTGGGCCACAGCTTTGGTGGAAAAGGTAAATTTAGCACATTTTCTCTTGTAACGTGGTTTTTTTAAAGAACAGAAAGTACCTGATGATTGAGTCACTAATGTCTTTCACATTTCATATGCTCAATCTCCACTGTTTTCTTTTCCATGCAGTTGCCTTGAGCATGGTGGAACAGGCTGCAAAGCCACTTGCACGACCTGTCAGAGTAAGTTTAAAGATCTCAAGATATTGATAAGATAAAATATTAACTCCATTGTTGTTTTAATCTAAGACACGAGGACATTAAGTATTCTTGCTAATCCAATAAACTACCTTCTATATTATTAAAGTCAGCTAAAGTTTTTTCGAAAGTAATTTTAAGTGATCTTTAGTGACTTTAACCTTCAAATGGTTATAGCATGAAGTATTCAGGACTTTGAGTTGAGTAATGTACACATTGTGGGTTTAAATTCTGGTCTCTCCTTTTCATTTCTATTGTATTTTCTCTCTTTTCATTGTGTTATTCTTCTATTTACTTTTCTGTAGGTTTGGGTTCTAGATGCTACTCCTGGAGAAGTTCGAGCTGGTGGAGATGGAGATGATCATCCTGCTGAACTGATCTCTTTTCTAAAAACATTACCAAAGGAGGTGTGTTCATGTTATAGCTCCCTATATCTCTTTTCTTTATTCTTTTTGTTATTCTCATATAGTTCAAAATAAATATTCCTGAATATCATTTCACATCCTTTGTTCATAAACTGTCATTAGAACCGTGAATAATTTGGGATTAGAAATGGTTGATTTTGTGTTGACTTAGACACCTTTTTCTTTGGGTGCATCAATCTTAAGTTGGGAGTATGGGTAGGTCTATGTTAAAGTTGGTATTGTTGCACCAACAGTTCCACATCATTTATATAATTGCCAAGTAGGTGTCTGGTTGGTTTGTAGTGAATTGATGAATTGTATGGGATTTGAACCTTTCATTAAATTTACTAATCAAAATCTCAGCTATGTGATTTTTCTGATTGTCACTAGTAGTCTCAGCATGTCAGGCTTCTAATTTTGCTATTGAGGGGATTGTGGTCTTTGGTTAAAAGTCTTACATGTATTCATTTCAGACCAATCTCCATCACTTTTAAGTAGGGAGGGATGTTAAATTACGGGTCTGGGTATTGTGAGAATTATGGTAAAACACATAATAGTACGAGTGTGCTAGATAGTTGGGGACAACCAATTGACCTGAAAGAGTGTGCATGAAGAGGTGGTCCTGAGAAGACTGAATTACTCCCTCTGTCCCCAAAAGGATGACTGAAGATACAAATTTTTGTCCCCAAAAGGATGAGATAAAGTACATAAAGTGAAGGGTAACTAAGTCATTTAGTGAGGTCCATTAGTATAAGAAGATAAAAGTACTCATCACTTTATATAATCTTATGGGACCACTAAGGATAAATTTGGAACTTTTTTACTCTTTCCTCTACTTTTACTTTTTTTAATATGTGTGCAAATGATACTTTTCTCATCCTTTTGAGGACGGAGGGAGTAATTAATTTAAGCGCGCAGAGGAAAGTGAGAGAGGTGGCTAGGTGGGGGGTGGCCATCCTTTCATTTATGTTCTGTAAAAGAGAACAGCTGACGAGCAGCTCTTTTGGTCTTTGGCTTTGGCTTGCTTCATAACGGGTCATGAGATCTAGCAAAAGAGAAAGCTCAGATAGCTATGCCCTTCTTTTGGGGATTGGGATTCTTCTCTCTATATATACTGAGAAGAGAAACAGCAGTATTTCTGGTTATTCCTTGGATTTAAGACTTGCATGTTTCTGGAATTAAAATGATCCATCAAAGAAGGGACCTGCAAACATATGCAACAATTAAGTGGTAGTGGATCTAGTAGAAAATATATTTCAAGGTTTAAGTTATTGTTGAAATTAGGGGTGTTCATCGGTAAATAACCGGACCGAACTGGTCCGAACCGAACCGAATACCGGTAGTACTGAAAATTGGATACCGATACCGGTTGAACCGGTATACCGAACCGATTAGCCGGTCCGGTACCGGATCGGTTCCAGTTTTTACCGGCTTATACCGGATTTTCAACCCAAAACTATTTTCAGCCCAAAAACCGGAATTTTAGCCCAAAAACTTTCAGCCCAACCGGATTTTTAGCCCAAAAACTTTCAGCCCAAACTTAAATATTGACTTACTTGAATTATGGGGCTTTGTAAGATAGACCAATATGACTTTTGGCCCAAACTTTCAGCCTAAACTTAAATATTGACTTACTTGAATTGGCCCAATTGGAATTTATTGTTACATTGTAATCATTTTATAAGGAAAATCTCCTTAAAGTTTTAGCAATTTAACCAATATGGGACTTAGAGACAAGTAAAGGCTTCACTTGGTAGTATTTTTATAAAGAAAACTTTCTTAAATTTTTATAATCTAATCAATGTGGGACTTGGAAATAAGTTATGTAAGATAGTGCCATAAGTTCCCTTATGTGATTTCCTTGGCATTCATTAGTGTGTGAATTTGATTTGATGAGAGTCTAAGTTGGTATTTACATTCCAATATTAAATTTACATCCCTATATTAAATAATAATAATTTGATTATTTGTTATCTTGAATTCATTATTATATGTAATCATTTTATAAGGAAAATTTTTTATAAAGAAAACTTTCTTAAATGTTTATAATCTAATCAATGTGGGACTTAAATACAAGTTATGTAAGATGGTGCCATAACTCATAAGTTCCCTTATGTGATTTCCTAAATTTATTTACATCCCTATATTAAGTAATAATGTTTTAATTACTTGTCACATTGATTTCATTATTACATGGTAATCAATTTATAAGAAATTGGTCTCATTATAGTGGATTTGATGAGGGTAAAGTTGCTATTTACAACCCAATATTAATAAGTAATCATGCTTTGATTACTTGTTATCTTGAATTCATTATTACATGGTAATCAATTTATAAGGAACATTTCTTTAAAGTTTTACCAATTTAGCCAATATGGGACTTGGAGACTTAGAGACAACCAAATAGACAAATACTAAGGGCTTCACTTGGTACTTGGTAGTAATGTAGTATGCCATCTCTTGTCTAATAAGTCCCATATTGAATGACCACTATTGCATGTAAGGAAGCCACACCAAATTTCAAAACATCCCACATTGTCTAGTATGTCATCTCTTGTCTTACCTCTATTCTATAAATAGAGGAGACTTTCAAGTTACTTTTACATGGTTAGACAAAAAAATATCCCACAGTCTAATATACCATCTCTTGTCTTCCAACTATTCTATAAATAGAGGAGACTTTCAAGTTAATTTTACATGGTTAGGCAAAAAAGTCTTAAAAAATTGGTCTTTCAAGTTATTTTTTAATATATGTGTTACCTCTATTCTATAAATAGAGGAGACTTTTAAGTTAATTTTACATGGTTAGACAAAAAAGTCTTAAAGAATTGGTCTTTCAAGTTATTTTTTAATATATTATTTAAAATTATTTAAATTACCGGTACAAGCGGTTCGGTTCGGTGTTTACCGACCAAGCCAAACAAGCTACCGGAACCGAAAATCCGGTACGTACCGGTTTTTTGAACCGGTACCGAACCGGTTCATATTTGCACCGAACCGACCGGTTCGAACCGGTTTGGTTTCCCTAAAAACCGAATAAACCGACAGGTTTGAACACCCCTAGTTGAAATACTCCGCCCAAATATGATTTAGTATGGACATACCCTTTGTGCACGTATATTATTTATGGGCTTGCCATGCAGCAGGAAATTTTCAGTGTTTGAACACCCAGAGGTTAGTGGCGATACATTTCACCATCACCTAAAAAAGAGGGAAAAAATAGCTATCAAAGATTTGTGTTTGTGTCAATCTCTGCTATTTAAATTTATGATTAAAGGATGGTGCTACTTGGGGATGCTACTTTTTTTCTTTTCTTTTGTCATGTCTAATCTTGGGAAACGTCTTTTACTTTTATTATTCTTTTATATTTCTTATTGTTCAATAGTTTGTTCTTATGCTATCTATATATTGAGCGCCTCCAGTTTTAGGATAAAAGGCATTGTAGAGGGAAGCTTCAGGGGAAGGGCGTCAAGTAAAAAGCTGGGGCAATGTTTATGATTAAGTATCCTGTGCAAATGAAAACATTAAAAAGAGAATTATGCAGAATGCTTTTCCAAGAGCCTGCTATTCAGATAAGCAACAAATCCAAAAATCTATCTTGAAACCAATAGACAGTTTCTGGTGAAGTCATATATTGTTATCTTTCAGGGGAATGAGTTGGAGAATTTTCCTTGGAAGAGTTTTTAGGGCATGGGAGTACCACGAAGAGTGGCCTTTTCTCTTGGGCAGCGGCCTTTGGATTGATACTAATTCAAGATAATCTGAAGCGAAGGAGAAAGTTTATCATAATTTAATGTTGTATGTGCAAGAAGCGGAGGCGATGGTGGATCACTTGTTGCATTGCAAGATTGTCTATGATGTGTAGTACTTGGATTTCTCTATGTTTGGGGTTTCTTGACTGATACTGAGGACAGTGAATGCTTTCCTTTGGCATTGAAAGTGCCTTAGGTAGGTAAATGGTGAGGATAAGGAGCAAGCAACTTTGCAGATTCCTACCCTCCTGGATATACCTTATATTAAAAAAAATATGGAGAAATTTGAAAATCAATACATAATGGATTGATACAACCCAGTACTGCTTTGATTCTTTTCTTGTCTCTACTTTTATCAATGTGTCACCATGAACATCTCGTCATGTAATCGTTACTATTCATATTTGATGGCTTCATTCAGTAGATCGGATGAGGATTTACAAATGGCTAGTGAACTTAGCCATTCAACTGTGATTTATATTTATACACCTCAAAGCATTTCTAAATGTCTAATTTACTGAAGTGAATTCACTGGCATGGAGGAAAATAAATATCAAATTAAGTTAAGTTTATACATGTTATTGTACATGCTAAAACAGATTCTCATCATGCTTATGAAATCATTCTGTAAGGTTGACTATTAGTTTTTTGCCTTTTTGGAACATTGAAGGTATGTAAATTATTGGTTGTTAAGGCAAGTTCCACAGGATATACTTCATGACCTTTATGGGTGGAAATAGCCCTGTCGCCAGTACCTCACTCTTCTATAATTAATTCACAACTTCATCTAATACTACCTCCGTTCCACAAATAGAGTCAAAATTTTCTTTTTAAAGTCAATTTGAAAAGTCCTATTGTTCAAATTAATATGAATTCAATTGATTGTAGTTCGAACTAATCATAATTATAGTAAACTATCTAAAAAGTACCACTAATTACAAAATTTGTTATTTTTAAAACTTACATGTATCCATATCAATTTTAAGTTGTAGGATTTCCCAAATTGACTTCAAAAGGTCAAAATGGGAGTCTCTTTGTGGAAAGGATGGAGTACTTCATAACATGGTTCTTTGTTGTGTAGTTTGACACCAATACTGTGATAGGCTTTTCTGGCGCTGGCCATCTTAATTAACCTTTATGGAAATACTTTTCCCCTTTCCCTTCTCTGCTATAGCCTTATTTTTAATTTACTTTATTATCTTTGTTCAAGGAAGATCTCTTCAAAACGAGATGTTGTAAATGCTCTTGTTCGTGAAGGGTTTTCAAAAGAAGTCGCACAGGTATCTCGAACACTTATGATAAACTAATGCTTTAGTTCCGTTGGTTTAATTTTGTAATGCTACATATAATACACATGTTATAATACACATGTTACACACTTATGGTTTAATTTTGTATATGCTTTAGTTCCGTTGTTCTGATTTCTCTACTTCTCAGGTTCATATATGAGATCATCAGTTTTCTGAGATTTTCTTCCTCTTTTCTATTTCAACTTTATTTGTGGAAACTTCTTTCTTGGTTTCATTGTTGTGATTGCTGGAAACTGTGAATTTTGTTTTTCCACTTTATTCGTCTTGGTTTCCTACATATTTGACACATTTAGCAATTTTGATCATAGCATAACATACTTCTGTTCTGGTTTTGAAGTTAGAAAATAGTGATATAATAAAGCCTGTCTATCAGCAACATTGAAAGAGTCAATCATCAGGAACCTGGTTATTATGTATGTGTCATTATAACTTATTTATTTCTGTCAACTATATTTTGATTTTCTGGTACGATGAGAATATTGCAAGAGCTGATTTAAGTATTGCTAAAGAAAGTACTGCACAAATATAACTTGGAAAGTTGGAATATTTTTGTTCTGATCTTTGTAGAGATTGGAAAGCTGATCTGGTTTGAGCATTTTATTTTTTCTGCTTTTTATAGGCTGGGTGGACTCATTATCCACCCTCTGCTTGGTTTCTCTTTTTTTCTTCTGAATTAATTTATTTGTATATCTAAGAAAATATTGCTTGGAAAATAATATTTTACCTTTTGATATATCTATTAAATTTATGATCAAAAGTAGATTGAACTATAATAATAAAAGTATAGTTTTGTTTTAACACTCGGAACAAGCAACTTAGAGACCAACTGAAGAACAATACTAGTTCATGTTTTTAGATCAGATAAAGTATTTTAATCACATAAATGCTAAACTTTTTCTGATTGTGCTAGTGAAATTGAATTGTTAAACATAATACCATGTGGGTATAAAACTTAAGCTCAGTACATCATTTGTTACTGTTATAGTTGTACCTCCAAGTTTCTTATATTGGTACCTGCCTCCTTTTAGGTAACATCCATTTATCTCACTTGATGAATTCCTAGTTGTATCATTGTTATTAAAAAAGTATGGTGTGACAGTCTAGCAAAGAGGTTATCACTTATTCACTTTATCATCTTATTTTACAGATATATTAGTGATAGGGATTGGTCCGTGCATCGTCGTTGTGGATGATTTTATTTCTGATTTATGTTATTTATTAGTTTAGACTTTTTATTTAGAATATTGGTAATTATTGCTTTATTGGGTTTTGTTAGAAAGAAAGTCTTGAACTTACATTTCATATATTTTGATTACTTAGAAAGCTTACAAGGTTACCTACTTATACAATTGGAAGAAATAATTAAGACAAAACATGTTCCTTAATATAAGAAAACATGCAAGCTAATACAAAGAAGAAAACATGGAGTGAGAAACATGGAATAAAACATAAGGAAGAATATAGGGAAAAGGTGGAGGAATAATGGAATAAAGTGAAGAAAAATATTCTCCATTATTATTTCCAACACTCCCCCTCAAGCTGATAAATAGAAATCTCCTATTTCTCAGCTTGGAAAACGATCGGCAATTGGACAAAACTCCGTTTGTGAATAGCAATTCCGGCAGTTAACAGTACTCCGTCTATGAATAGCAATTCCGGCAGTGAACAGTACTCCGTCTATGAATAGCAATTCTGGTAGTGACTAGTAACTCCGTCTATGAATAGCAATTCCGGCAGTTTGGATAATACCTGTAAAAACCTCCATCTCCTTACCAGCACCAATCGTCATCTTCGTGAGACGATCCTTTACTGTAATAAACTTGGGATGGTTGTGGTGTGTTTGAGTTTACCCCAATTGCAAAAGGGATTTCTTGTTGAAAAATCATCACTGGAGTAGAATCTGAAGTTTCTAATTTTTCGCCCTTTTTTTTTTTTTTTTTTTTTTAAGAACTGTGGGTAAGTTTCAGAAAAAACAGGTTGTGGGGTACAAACTGTAATAGACAGTTTCAGAAAACTGCATAGATGGTGCCGGAAAAGTTGCCGGAAAAGTCGCCGGAAATATGCAGTTTAAAAAACTGCACAAGTGACTGTTGGAAAAAGTCGTCGGGAAAAAGTTGCCGGAAAAGATCAGGCTCTGATACCATGTTAGAAAGAAAGACTTGAACTTACATTTCATATATTTTGATTACTTAGAAAGCTTACAAGGTTACCTACTTATACAATTGGAAAAAATAATTAAGACAAAACATGTTCCTTAATATAAGAAAACATGCAAGCTAATACAAAGAAGAAAACATGGAGTGAGAAACATGGAATAAAACATAAGGAAGAATATAGGGAAAAGGTGGAGGAATAATGGAATAAAGTGAAGAAAAATATTCTCCATTATTATTTCCAACAGGTTTATATTTATTGAGCTATTTCTATTTTCTAGTCATTAGTTCTTTTTATTTGGCCCAAAATAGGATTTTGTTCTCTATAAATATGATGTAATCATGAGACTCTTTACAGTTTATTGAGGAAATATTTTGGGACCTAAAATTTGATTGCAATCAATTATTACTCTTCTGTGGTTGAGAATCCTAGAGGTAGTGGAGTATGGAGCTCCACCCTAATTTTAGCTTTCTTTTATTTTTCCATTAAATTCCTGAACTATTCAGCCCTAAATTTGTTCCATATAAATTATACAATTACATTTTCCGTTAGATTTTATATTTTACAAGTTCCGTAAAGTGACGATATTGGTTTGTAGGTTTATACTTGCATAGTTGGATTCATCCATGCTCTATTTAGCCTATTCTTCTTTCTCATTTTTGTTGATATTTATATATTCACTTTCCTAGGTACTCAGCTATGTTCTCATGTCCCTTCTTCCCTCTTTGTGCTTCATTTCAGTGGGTCATAACTAACCTTCGGCAGAACGTCCCTTCTGATTCATTATCATCTGGCTTCTCATGGGTGTTTGACCTCAACGGAATTTCGGAAATGTATCAATCATACGAAGAGACAAATTTATGGTAATCTCATCTTAGAATAATTTGGTATAATTTTCATGTATTTTCTCATTATTGAATAAATGAATGTTGTAAACATGTGGCTCATTAGCTTTTAGGTGTGGATTTGGCATGTCTCAAATTGGGTTCGCGTAAGTTTTAGCTCCTGGAAGAGTGTTTGCTGTTTTCAATTTGATTGACTGCATATAAATTATAAAAGCATTAATTGTCTAAAAGCTGTCTTTTAATTTTTTATTGGAATACAGAATGTTATTTCCTTTTAAGGAATGTGATTATTAGCTTCTAAAATTTGCACAGGAAACTAGTAGAAGATGTGCCTCGAGGAGTTCATGTTAATTTTTTGAAAGCAGAAAGGAGCTTGCACAGATGGGCACTTGAAGATCTGCAGAGGATTCATGCTGCTGAGGAGCAAGCTGCTGAGGAAGGTGGTGGAGTTGAAATGCATGTCCTGGAAGATGCGGGCCATTGGGTATGTTTCAATCCTTCCATCCCCTTCTTGTGCTGTTTGCTACATAGAGGATATGATATGAGAGTATGAGACACATTAGTACCCTACTTTTGCTGGTGTTGAATCCTGATTTTAACTATTTTATGACATTATATGTTGTGGTAGTTCGTTCTGATACTCCATGTCCTATGACGTCATCTTTAGGTATGCGACCTAAGAAGCTCTCTGTAATGAAGGCTTCTTTTCCTTTATATCTGTAGAAGATTATATTCCTTGCTCTGCAAGTTACTGTTCACTACCATTTTATGTGCTAGAATAGTGTCTTAACAACCATAAAACACTACCTCATTAGTTCCTAGCCTCTGATCCTCTTCCTACTCTCTTAGCCTTATTCTTATTATTTCTGCATTGAAGCTTAAACATCAATTCTAGGCTCGAGTGTGTTTTTCATTTCAAGTACACCATAAGTAGTTATTGCTCTTTCCCTCCCTCAGTATTCCATGACCTGATCAATAGCAAAATCTCTTTTCTCCCCCTAAACAGTGTTACAAGGTTACTGCCAGAAAGGCTACACAGCAGGCACTTAGTAGTGAGCATTTGGAGAAATATATGAGCATGTATCTAGAAATGCATCCTTTACGTTACACATTAACTAATAGTGAAACCCTAGTACGGGTTCCTCCCATGTGGTTAGCACATTAACCTGTTGAGGGCAGATGCATGCATTGCAAATTTAAGTTTTGAAAAGTCCTGCTATGTATTGTGATAAATTCGTGTCGAATTACAATTGCGAAACTTATCAATACATGGGATTGGATAGAATTATAAAAGAGTCTCACTTATTACACATCTCTCCAAAAGAGCTACCACTAATACTTATCCACGTAACTGGTAATCAAAATGTTGACATAAACATTCGCAATATATATCATTTTCCAGTTTTGAATTCATGATTGATAATTCCTTAATTTGCGGATTAAGCTTGCTTCAGTTCTTCAGGGTTTTTACAATGGTAATGTCAACCGAGCAAACTTTTCACAGACTCGCACCTATCTCAGATTTGGGAATTTGTGATGGGCTGATATATCCATGTATAAGAAGAAGAATAGATTGTGTATTCATCTGTTGGTGCATGATAGAGATAGAATCGATTGTGTATTCTTCTGTGGGTGCATAATAGAGCTAGAGAGAGGAACTGTTGTCTGGATGTGTGCCTGCTAGGGGGAGAGAAATAAGGAAATTAGAAAGAGGATTAGGAAAGAGAACTGTTTATGCTCCTTAATTCATGGGCACAGAATTGATTTGAGGTCCGATCCTGTATGAACCACTCTCAAAGACTTATTTAACAGCATAATTATTTCACTAGTTATACTATTATTAAGTTTTAAATATTGAAACTTGAAAAAGCATATGTGTGTGTGTGTATAATAATAACAATAATAATAATAATAAATTGAAAAGGCATATATATGTGTATATATAATAAAAATTATACAAATATATATAGTTGCACAATATTTTTAAATGACTCTATAGGCGCCCGCGCCCTCCCACTATTTCTGAAATTTTTTATTTAGCCACTTTGGTGCTTGCTCCCGCTTTATGTGATCTAGTGTATGACCTGGAAGTTTATCTATATGTAGTGCAGAAAATCATAACTGTCCTATCGTAGCAAAACCTATTGTACTGAGAATTTATCTATCTTGTTAAATTGTTCATTATCAGTTGCCAATGTAGTGGGCATATAATTGCCCCTTGAAGGAATACTAAATGAATCAAAAAATGTGGAAAAGATATGAAGAATTTGTCCATGCTTTAGCCTGTGCCCATCTGCAAATTGATGATCATCAAGCACTTTACTATTAAAATCATTTCCTCTCTTTTTCCTCTAATAGTACATTCACTTGCTGTATGTGTATCTTCCCTCAAGATCATTTTCTCTTGCTAGGTACATGCTGATAATCCAGATGGGCTTTTCAAAATTCTTTCTTTTTCATTTGAAGGAGCATAACCTACGAAATCTGGATTGGCCAATCTATTAGAGAGAGAACCCGAATTATCACAATTTTTTACTTATATCACATGTGGTTTAAGCTCTTGGTTGGGTGGTCTGAAAAGATTATGCACATCCATTTGTAGGGTAAGGTGTACAATTTTTCCCCATTCGGAGCAATAAATCACGTTTTGGTGCTTCGTCCCAGAAGCAGTTATTAGTTGCATTTTAGGTTAGTGGGATAGCTATATTGAGAAACCCAAGGCATCAAATCCCTGTCATACTCAAAACTGTAAATCCTCAAAAGGTAATTGATTGTTGTGAACTGTTGGTTGTAGTACATTGAGCAAGAAATGTATGTCCTTGAAAATGTTATCAATCTGGAATTCATATTCATGAAGGGCTGCGGCTATATGAGATTTTGATTGTGATTATGAAAACCATGTCAACTAATAGATGAGACTTGTACAACAGTTTACACATTTTCTGTTGATTTCTTGTCCAATCAGGTGATTTATGCCAATGCAGTTAACCAGCAAGACACTTGTCGTTAACCGACTGCATTGTTGATATGATTTCTTATATAATTGTTGATATTGATTGGATTGGTTTGGTTTGTTTTGTGCTTTACTGTGTTTGTCCATTTTAGGTTGACATAACTCTTGCTGCATGCGTGTGGGATGTTGTAAATACAAACAGGGTTTGCCGTATCAAAATTGTTATTTTGTTGCTGATTTGAACAAGAGATTTTTCTGTATTCTTATTCAAATCAACAAAAAATTAGCACCATCTTTAAAGACATGATATAAATTTCCTCAATTCAGAAATATAAATCCAATAGTGCTTAATGGTTAAAGTGAATACTAAAGGCTACGTTTGTTGTGCGGAAAACTTTTGCTGGAAAATGATTTCTGGGAAATGATTTTTGATGAAATTGTTTTTCAATGAAAATTGCTTTTTTTTCTCTTGGTTGGTCGTTTTTCTATGATAAAGGAGAGTTTTTTGTCGACCAAAAATTGTAAATCCTTTATTGAAAAGTTTTCTGTCGACCAAAAATTATTTTACGGTTGATCATGATTTCCTTGACATGCCAAATATTGAAAAATGAGGATATTGTTTTTTAAAATATATTTTACTTGAAACAAATTGAGCTTTAAAAGTGGATGTGTATGATTGTGGTTGGTTATAATTATTAGATTCATCAATATATAGTGAATTATTAACTAATAACAATTTGGCAATCATTTTGTAAATTATTTCTTATAAGAAAAATTGAAATTTATTCTCTTTCCACTTGCGCCTCTCCAATATTTAGGAGTACACCTCATATTGTTTGTAATTTCTAGAAGAGAAACAATTTTAGGATCTAATCCACATGGTTAATCATTAAATAATTACATCTAACACATAATTTTATGTATTATTTTTGTAATAATTTATTGTATATAAAGCATTACTCATGCTCTATAATAGAAGATACATTTGTAGTTTTAGATTATAAATTAACAAGTAAATGTTACACATAACAAACTCTTACATAAAACAACTTAAAATGAAATTGCAACTTAAACAATGATGTTACAAATTATATAGGGTGACGTTAAGGGTTTCAAATTTTTGATTTAAAAAAATATCTCAAATGATGTGTCACCATAACATTAGTTAGATAAATCTCATGTAATTGATTATATCATAAATTATCATTAAAATATTCAATAACATGTCATTTGAAACCAATTTGAGACTGTAAAATAATGTTTCAAATTGCAATTAAGTGATGATCCATCATACAAGTACAAGTCCAATAGTTATAACTAATCACAATCGTACACCTCATTTAGTCTCTACTTTTCTTTTTAGTAACCATTCTCCATTAGCTAAAAAGTCATCAATTATAGTTGGATCAAATATTATTATGACACCGCTACATTTTTGACGAAACTAAGAATATTTATCAAAAAAAATTAAAATTATAATTTTTCTTAAAAATAATCATTTTAGAAATGTATCCCTAATTTTAGAACGAAAGTAAGACGCAACAAATACATCAACCCATCAAAGAGTCCCAATTTTAGCGTTTGTAAGAAAATAAAATTCGTCTCAACACATACATGATACATACCAGACCAAAATAGAATGCAAACTGCAACCTAATCCCCTAAAACTACACCAGATTCATCACCAACTTTGTTTCTTCATTATTTGCTTAAGGGCATACAAGGCGGAAGAAGGCACCGCAAAACAAAAATGTCTTGAAGTAAAGGTGATACTTTCCACACGATACACAAGTCTCAACGGTTGGCCTTTGCGACCCTCTCAATTTCATCTTTCTTCTTAATTGCATAGCTGTATGAAACCAACAGGAGGATCATTAGACATTAAAATTAGGCCATCCTAGAAAAATAGACCATAACATAATTCAATTCACAGACTTTGTGCATTATATTCATATTAATGTCATAAAAGAAAGAAAATAAACCACATTGGTAGGCAACGGTGTATGAGCTCACCTCAAGTGTATCTACAACTCTAAAAGTTAGTTAACCTTTTCTAGATACTGTATGGGTCAATATTCACAGTAGCATCCAGAAAGATATTCAGGACGGGTACGAAAAAGAAGTAGCAATCAAGCAATGTTTATACAATGAGCCAAACAGTGTAAACTTAGCAAAGAGAGCAAGCAAGAAGATTTGCAAATTTAGCACTTTGTTACCTGTTGGAAGACCCCTTTGCAGCATTAATAAGTTCATCAGCGAGACACTCAGCTATGCTCTTGATGTTCCTGAAAGCACTCTCACGAGCACCGGTTGTAAGGAGATAGATTGCCTGGTTAACGCGCCGCAGTGGAGAAATATCAACAGCTTGACGCCTCACAACACCAGCAGAACCAATACGAGTAGCGTCTTCCCTTGGTCCACTATAACAAAAAGAAAGAACTAAATATGCAATATATAGAGCAAAATAGATTATGAAAGTTAAGAACTTATAGTATGCTGGTAATAGAACTGAGCATGCCACCAAGTACACCAGTAGAACTGCCATAAGACTTTTACTCCTTAATTTGATGTTGGGTCCTACAATGATGAGCTTTTGGTTTTATTACATAAATGATAAATATAGAGAAACAAGAAGCCAGTAAAATCCTGTCTTCCTATCATGTGAGGTGCGTAGGCTAAGCTTTTTACTTCAAGCCAGAAAGGCTTTGGAACAGAAAATTAACAGAGAAATAAAAATCATATATGGTGGTTGGCACACCTGTTGATTACAGCATCAACAATGACTTGGATGGGATTCTGGTCAGTCAACAAATGGATAATTTCCATTGCATGCTTAACAATGCGGACTGCCATCAGTTTCTTCCCATTGTTGCGCCCATGCATCATCAGAGAGTTTGTCAGCCTCTCCACAATAGGGCACTGGGCCTTCCTAAACCTCTTGGCCTGATACCTCCCAGCCGTGTGAGGCATATACGTTGGATGCTTGGAAGCAGTCGCGGTAATGTAATCCTCAACAGAGAGATCACCAACCTGTATGAAAACGTAAAATAAATCAAATGGTTAATATAGTTGGTACCAGTTAAGCAAACTACAAAGAAAAATCAGATTTATTACGAATTAGACTATTAGAAATCCCATGTACCAGACTGAAGTCCCAAAATAACTAAAGTTTTGTTTTTTGTATACTAAGTTTTTTGTATACTAAACGAACCCCTACCACTCACATCTCTCTTCTGATGGAAAAACAACATTAGGGGCACATCCGAGTTCGTATAGTAATAAATGATTCTTGCAACACCCATAAGCACCCAAAAGAAGAAAGTATGATAAAGAATACAAAAAATTATATATTGATGCAAAAAGGTAGCGGGAAAAGCTATCACTCAGTTGTAACAGTACAATGAACTCATCCAATAACAGATACAAACTTGGAACTTTAGTCATCCATTCGTGTTGCTAAATCATCAATGGAGAAATAATCCAACAAAAGAAAACAAACAGAATACATAGAACTACGGGACTATTGATGCTTATCAAAAAATTACTTTCAAAGACTGAATTACTCAGAGGAAACAAAATTTTAGCACAGAATGCTGCCCAAGAAAAGAAGTTGTAATGATTCACCATCTGCCAAAGGCCTCACAGCATAGTTGTTAAGTGCTAGCCTGACATGTGAAATGAGGTAAAGTGGAGGGATAAAAACTATATTGACCAAACCATAAAGAGAGAAAAAGGGTATTCACTGTGAAATTTGCTTAAATAATGACTTATTTTTTATGAATAAATATGCATTTTCTAATATATATATATATATATATATATATATATATATATATAATGAAGCCAAAGGAACGGAATTGACCAATGTTAACTGATCCATGAACAAAAATAATATTCTCCAATAATGCAGAAAAGAACATCAGAAGCGAAACTATGACAGTAAACAGCCTCCACACCATAAACTTAATTGATCCATTAATTAATACTCTTCTTATAATGCAAAAAGAACACCACAATCGAAACTAAGACAGTAAACAGCCTCTATACCGTAAACTTTTGTGACCGTACTTACAAAGACGTGTCATATAGAAGTAAGACAGTTATTACATATCTAAGGATTTATAATTTTTTGCCTGCAACATCAATCTTATTGACAAAAGATTTTTTTTTAAAAAGAAAAATGCAAAAAAAAAAAAATTTAAAAAAAGAACGAGAGAAATCAAATGATGGATAACCTATATCCAGTCAGATATATTAAAGTCCATCAACATTATGAATGACATCATTATTTATGACTATTCAATAACATATCCCTAAAGAAACTTGTACCAGATAGAACTTTCAATGGAGTCACGTACAGAACAGAGTTTAGAAATCAGGTTTAATGGTGAAAACCCTTCACACAAACATGTTACACTTTCACGTAAATCATCTTCATAAGCAATTCACTCAAACTTCCCTCTTCCAATTTCCATCAACATTGCAGAAGAGCAAAGACATATCTTTACTATAAACCGCAACAGAATATAAAAAAAAAGGGAAGAAGAATTCATATGCACTTCAAGGAATGCATAATATATTAAAATATATACCCCGCGTAGTAAGCTACTGCAAACTGTTGACTTCATTGTAGAATCCAAATGTTGCTAAAGAATTGATACTAAAATTATAATGCACAAGATTTCTCAAACATTTCAAGTACTAGTTTCAAAGAGAGGCTCCATAAAAGAAACTGTTAAAGGCTTAGCAGAACATTAATTAAAAACACAAATATAATTGCTAATAGTCCATGCAGTTTAATAAATTATATTTAAAACATTGAGCTACAGATATTTTCCTTATCAGTAAAACAAGCTTCTAACAGCCAATATACATCCCAACCACCACAAAACAATGGCGATTGAAGAGCTAATAGCAAATCTTAGATAAGACTAGGCTAATTAGAACTCTGCACTGAAGTTAAAATTTGAAATTATGAACTAAAGCATGCCGATAAGATTCATTATTAGCCTCTGTTGCTTTAATAAACAGAATTAAATAACCCCAACCCCGGGATATGGTACTAGTGCAAACATATTCACATAATCACATTATATAACAGGAACCGATAGTGCTCCTTAAGGGGGGACACAAGGATTACGTACACTTGTTAAGAAAAGAATAGTGCAAATTTGTTTCCATCTTCCTGAAGAAAAAGAAAGAAAGGTTGGAGAAAAGTCATCCAACAATAATTTGGATTCATTTCCTTATTATTCCTTTTACACAACATAAGACACTCGCGCAACATTACAGATAGCAAAAATTCGAAAATATGATCTCTGATTTCAGACACTATTCTTTCTTCTTGTTGGAATTCTACTTCTAGGTCTCGACTTTCTTTTCAGCCATACAAGTAAATCTGGTAATAATGAACTCATCACATGCACACACAAACACCCTGACGCAAATGTATAGCAAAGGTCAAGCAAGAAAGTACAAAATTCTATGTTAGTACATTTACATTTTATTTCCTTTTTGTACCCTCATCTGGGGAAAGGAAAATAAAAGAAATAAAATCCTTTCAACTCGTCAAAAATAATAATTATAATTATCCATTTATTGAATAAAGTTACACCACCAATCCAATACCAAGAAAAATTATCAATTACTATTGGAGATACATTTTGACTTGCAGAAGTTAATTTGCAAAGACCTAAAATACAAAATTGATGTGAATCTGTTTAAGTTTTGAAAACAAACAAATATGACAATTAGTCGTACCTTTTAGTTAGTGCATATACCAAAGACTAAAAATTTATTATTGATTAAACAAAACTCAACTACAAAAATAAAAAAGTATCGCCAATTTTGGAACAGAGGGAGTATATGCAACTGACTATTGAAAGTTTCATTAGACTTTTAATTGTTTATTTATGTTCCTTGGGAGTTCCAAAAAGTGTGTGAATAGATTTGTTGAACAGATATTCATATCATATATACCTGAACTTCATCGTAGGACCATCTGTTGAAAAGCATGACATCGCTGTGTTTCTTTAGATCAGAATTTTCGATGACCTCAACGGCCGCCATTGTTAAAATTTTTACTTCACCTGCATTCATGTGATATACAAAATGTCATATATATATATAGAGAGAGAGAGAGAGCAGAGTAAAAATCGTATTTGCCTTTGCTTTGATAATTGGAGAGGAGGAAATGAAACAAGCTAAGCTAGTATGATGAAGAGAGTGAAGAAAAACCCTAAATAAAAACATTGATGAAATATATAAATTTTTACTATTTAGGTGCTCACTGTGTGACTTATTTTATGACTTATTTTTGAGAAGTACAATTTCTTGTTTTTCAAAACGGTTTTTTACTATGGCTTAAATCGGAAAAGTCAATTGAAAAGTCAACCAAAGTCAAAGTCAATTGTTAAAAACCCAATGGGCTTTATTTCTTAGAAGCCCAATTGAAGTAATATAGGAGACCCAAAGTAATTTAATTGAGATACAAGCTAATCAATAAAAAAGCCCAAAGTTTGGCCCAATCGATTAACAAACCAAGCCCAAAACCTAAATAGATCTAAGCGGGTCAAATGGGTGGGTAAAAAGAAGATGGAGCAACCCATGTGGGGCCCTCATGGTGGGGTGGTTGGCCACTTGGTGGTGAAGCTTCTTGGAGAAGCTTTGTCAAGCTTCTCCAAGAAACTAAGCTTCCATTTAATGTAATTTTGCTAAAGTCTCAAATGTGATGATTTGAACTCAACCTAGGTTAGCTTAATTGATGTATGGTTAAGTTAAGCAAGGGATGGTTAGAGAGAAGCTAGAAGATTGAGGGTGTTGATCATGCAAGACCAAAGCCAAGGAAACTTGGTGCAAACCCTAGCAAAGCTCTTTTAAAGACCATCATGCCCCAACTCTTGCAAACTATTTAAATAGAAAGCTTTTCCTTCACAAATTCTCTACCAATTCAAAAGCAAGAAGAGAAACTATAGCAAAATATTGTGAGACTTGAATTGAAGAAGGAAAACAAGGAAGAAAAGCTAGCATCTAGTTAGTCAAGAACAAGCAAGAACGCTTAAGGTAAAACCCTAAACCGTCAATTTATTTATGCTTTGTAGATTTGTTACGAAGTGCTTTGTTGGTGGTTGGTTTTATGTTAAGATCATTGAAGGATTTGGTGAAATAAGGATGAACTTAGTGGACTTAATATTTACCGGTAAAAGCATGTTAAGTGAGAACGTAATGATTAATAACGAACTAAACGAATAACGTATGAAAATAGTGTTAAATGTTGTTGATGGACAAACTGAAAACCATCGTTTGCATGCTAGTGTAAAAAGTCCGAGGATAAGTAAATATACATGTTTAAGTGGTTGAAATGTTCCAATTGGAACAGAGTAAAAATATGCCATAACGAAGTTATGGCGAAAATTTTAGTAAAAGACGTTGAACGACGAAACCCTAACGTGATACGACTTTCGTGCCAAGCTAGTGGGATTTTATCGCTTCCGGAAGACGTTGGTTTTCCGGGGGTATTGAAGAGTATGTAAATAGTGAGCCATGGGCTCGAGAACGAACTCATTCCGATATCGGATGAGCAAGAAGTGAGGTTACGAAGTAAATACGTAAAATCGACAAAGTAGGAAAATTGAAGAAAATAAGCAAGAAAAATTCCCTGATGGTCCGGCGCGGGGCGCGCTGTTATTGGCGCGGGGCGCGCCGAGGGTAAGAAAGTAAAGGAAAATTTCATGTCGGGGTAGCACGGGGCACGCCAGCCACAAGTAAGCAAAGAACAAGTTTTGCAGGAGTGGCGCGGGGCGTGCCGATTTAGTTTTATTTTTGGCGCGGAGCGCGCCAAGAAAGAAAGAAAGAAAGAAAGAAAACAAATTTAATACAATTTTAAAAGTCTAAAACAGACGGGTTATACTGTCTGATTTAAACCGGTAGCAGAGAATGTAAAGAACCTTAGTTTCATTAACTATGGTAGTCAACGTTAACTGTGAACTAAAAATCTAGAGTAGATATAAACCTATGATTAGCATCGATTGTGTGACTAATTGGTATGTGTGTACGAACTTAATTGTGTACGCCATTCGAAGGGCAATTTGTCATAAATTTCTAGAAGACGCATAAGGCAAATTTTCTAACTTCATTCGATTATGTTCTTATGAATGTTATGTGATGTTTTAAAATTCCATCTACGCTATACTTACATGGTTGTGTGAATTTCCATACTTGTACAAATCCTCTATATTTGTTATAGTATTCCAGTTATGTTATGACATTAATTATTACAGCTTTAAAGTTCAGATATGCATGAACTCTTTGGGAATGTATCGATGTCATTTGTTTCGGCTAGATGTATATTTAAAATATTTTATCGATTTGTTATTAAGTCTTCTAAATATTCTTGATGTTAAGTAGAGTCTCCCAATCCATTTTTTTGGAGCGGACTTAGACTACTCTGAGAGCAAGTAAACCCTATCAATAAGGACTATTTTTGAACAATCCCTGTGAATAGGGCTGGTTCTTAGTCGAATCTTTCGACTAACTTGCAAGTCATCCATACAAATGTAAATATCGTTTGTGAATGTAATGTTCATTAATATAGAGTACTATAGGCTGATCACCTAGACGTGCTCGTAAGTCATACCGGGTTTACAGTTAAAATGTTGGGTAGACCTTTTGAAAAGCAAAGTGTTGGTTATTGACCACACTGTATGTGTGTTATGTCTTTCGTTTTCAAAACTAAAATGTTTTAAATCGAAAGAAAAATATTATTCCAGTTATTCGGAATGTTTTAGCAACTCTTGTTCAGTTGTTAGAAATGAAAAGCATGATTCTTGATTTTGTTGATGCTTAAATGTTATACTTACTGGGCAATCAAATACTTATCCTTGCTTTAAAATAAAATGTTTTTTAACTAAGCTAGAAAGGATTGAAGGATACGGTAAGGACAAGGGAAAAGGAAAGATGAATGTTTAAGAAGATCCCTTGTACTAGTATAATATTATTATGAAATATTTATTATTATTATTTTGTATATGTAATGGTCTTAGAACCTGGGAATGGAACGGATATGATTGTAATATTATAGTAGTTACTTTCATGTCGTGTAGATTATATAGTTAGATATATGTGGATGTGGTAGTACCGTGTAGCACCGGACCGGGTTTGAGGAGACCCGAATTTGGGGGCGTCACAATTTTATTACTCGAGTGCTATGATAACATATAGTGTGTTAAAGATAATCAATCTAATAATAAATTCATTTATCAAAAATGACCAATTTGGATATTAATATCTCAGCTACTGATTTAAATCTGGTTTTACAACCTATTGCAGTCTTATTCTTTGCTAAAGTAGACATCTTTGATTAGTTTTGCTCTTACTTTTCGATAGTCATTTTTCGTTCCTAAGCTATTTTACGTTCTGTGGCATCATCACTTAGTGTTTTTCCACCTTTACAACATTATTTTGTATGTGTTTGAATGTGGTTGATGATATGTGAAGTAACTTTAGTTTCTTATTCTATTGGACTACTTCAAATTGAAATAGAGTTTCCAAGCATAAATTGGAGTCATTTTTCTAGTTTCAAGTGTGTTGTAAGCTTGTAGCTTGTATATGTCTAATGCTTTAAACTCTGCCTATACAGAGAAATTCAGGACAGACTTGATGAAGATCGCAATGACTACATTAAGTTCAAAGATCCTCTCTCACGACAAGAAACATTCTGCTAACCTGGTTGTCGATGCTGTTATGAGGCTAAAGGTAAAAAATTTGTTTGTATTTTGTGATTAATGGCTATGTGTTCATGGATGAAGTGACTTGGTATCAGTTTTGTTATGAAGCATTTGGTAGTGCATCTGTGAATAAGGATTAAGTGAAATATATCAAACTGATGCATCAAAACTCATATTTGAGAAAAGCTACTGTTTGTATCTTCATCACTCTTAGTGTATGGTGAATTTTATGGACATAAGCTAGTGTCCAAGTCTCTATTCATTTATTTATTTATTTTTATTATATCTTCTTATTTGAAACATAATATTTTAATTTTAATAAAATAGAATAGAATAATTTTTTTTTAAGAAACGACAACTATTCTTACCTTTATAAAAACATAATATTCTCTTTTGTATTGTACCTCTGTTTATGATAAGTTCTTTTCTAGTATTGTCTTCATTCTTCAACAATCTAGAATTCAGTGCAAATCTAGATATATATATGGTTTCTCATTTCATTGAATGCTATTAATAAGAGTGATATGTTTTCCCAATTTTATAGCTTAAATAAGTTAAATAATGCATTTTATTCGGTACTGTTTATATAAGGCACAAGTTTATACATAAGGCAAATATGAATGAAATGCAATCAATACTATTTCCGTGTACTCCTAAAACTTATAAGGAAAATGGATTGATATCTGATGAATATGCTATTTATAAGTCTGATTAGTTGACATTGTTAATGTTTATCACTTTCCAAAATCTCAAAGTATTTGCAAAACATTGGGTCTTGAGTAATTTTGTAGTTATTCTTAATAGCTTAGGAATGGACTTGAAAGGTTGAATGTTAATTTTTGTTAGGACTGTCAAGTATGTGATATTGTTGTCTGTTTATTCAGAGACCAAAGTCAAACAGCATGCATAGATATTAGATACTACGCATTGCCCACTTTTAACACTCACTTGTAGTGACTTGTGACTAAAGAGTATATCTGACCATATAATGGCTTTAAAATGTGTCACCGATAAGTACATGACTGTAACGACCGAGAATTCTGGATTTACCTTGTAATTCGAATTTTTGAATATTAATGAATATATTATATTTTATTAATATTATTTTTATGTTGCATGTTTAAAGGTTATGTGACAACCTGGATTATGTGAATGCATGAAATTTTACGTATTATAGTTTTGTTTAAGTGAGTAATTGACTTCGCGTACCGTCGCTAAATCACTACTCACGAGGCACGTTTTCCGAGACACTATTCATGACACAATATTTTTGTGTCTTTTTCGATTTTAATAAATTTCATTAATACATGCGAGCGAAGTGATAATTTTTTCAAGTGTCAAAAATTTTATTTGAGCTGATACGTGATTTTATCCGTATCTGAAATGTATTATATAAGTGTTCCGAATATTTAGACAAATCTCATAATAATTATTTTTATGCGTCCCAATAATTTATGGGAGTACCCATTTTAAGTTTGGGCAGAGTTATTTACCAAATTGGGTACAGAAGTGGGAGTATTCGGATATATTTTTGTGTATTTGGGTATTTATTTTGGCATGTTACTCTAAGAGGGAACCAACCAAACCTCATCAACCAATCAAATGCAAGGAAGGAGAGCATGGTCGGCAGCATGCTGCTCTTTACAAGGCTTGATGCCTCAATTTTCCCAAAATGCTGAACATTCCCTCTTGATTTTATTTTCAAGGAGCTTAGGAGGCTACACCCTCCATTGTTCCTGAAGCCATGCTCAGCCTTCACCCCATTCCTCTCATTTCATCCTTCCTATTCCATCCTCTTCCAAAGTTGGTTCTGCAGATTATTGAGAGTATAGAGTGAGATTTGAGAGGAGATAGAGTGATACAGGGAGAGAGAAAGAGAAGGAATTGCTGAAAATAGAAAGCAGAGGAAGAAGTTCACGGGAGGAGAATAAGAAGAACAAAGAAAGAGGAGAACAAGAGAGGAAGAAGGAGTGTGCGAGAGCAAGAAAGAAGAGAAGAAGAAGGCTAGCCAATCTCCACAACTCCATTTGTAGCAATAATAAGAGGTAATTCAACCTCAATCCATCTTATTTCCATTTTTCGAGTGTTCTTGAGTTCTTGAGCTCAAACCATTGGGTTTGAACAATTCTTGCAATTGTTGTTGTAATTATTGGTTGTGGTTGATTTTTATTGTTACCAATACATCTTGTAAGCTATTAATAACCTCAAAGTGGAACAAAATCAATGAATGATCCGAACCTTGGCTTAAAAGATGAAACTTTGGACTTTTTGGACAAAATAACTTTTAGACGATTTAGAGGACTGTAAAGCCTTGATTGAGTAATTGTTTGGTCTAATTGTTGTTGTAATATTGTAGTTCCATGGGTTATCTTCATAACCTAGTTGGAATGGAGTTAAAAGGAGTTAAAACGAAGATTTGGTGTTGATTTTAGTGAAAAACACCAAGAACCTAGAAACAGAGTTTTCATTTTATGTTTTGGCTCAAAAAATTGGTCGTGTTAATGTTTATTGGTAGCTTTAAATTTTTGATATATTGTAGCCCTATGTCTTAGGAGTTCATAGAGTCCGAAATGGACCAATTTGCTTGTGTATTGAAGGAGTTATGGAGGTTGGAGTGACTGGAAGTCAGAATCTGTAACGATCGGGAATTTAGATTTCCTTGTACCGGAGTTATGTATGAATAAAATGAATTTTTATTTATATTTATATTTATCTGTGTTACGTGCTTAGAGTTGTGTTACAGCCCAGAAAATGTGTCTATGTTAAATTTTATGTGTTGTTGTGTCGTTGGAGTGAATATATCGATTTTGCAAAAATTCATAAAATCACTATTTACAGGGCACGTTTCCCGGGGCACTATTCACGAGCACTATTCACACCCAAATATTTTTGCGTCTCTTTTGATTTCTATTAATTTTGTTAAGGCGTGTATGCGAAGAAATAATTTTTGCAAGTGTCAGAAATTTTATTGGAGCTGATACGTGATTTAATCCGTATCCGAAATGTATTATATGAGTGTTCCGAATAATTGGACAAATCCCATAATAATTATTTTTACGCGTCCCAATAATTTATGGGAGTACTCATTTTAATTTTGGGTAGAGTTATTTACCAAATTTGTTACAAAAATGGGAGTATTCGGGTATATTTTTGAGTACATACGATTTAATTGGGGAGGCATTTAATCTCCAACCAATCAGAATTGGGCAAGGGTGTCATGAGCCAATCGGATGAAAGGAGGAGACAGTTACAGTACACAATATGTGGGATATTCCATTTTGCAAACATATCACCTTAATCTCATTTCCAAGAAGCTTGGGCTCATAACTTTCACTCTTCCAATTCATTCCTCATTCTCCCGAAGCCACTTAGCAACACCACTCCCTCCATTTCTCTTAAACCATTCCATTGCTCTTGTTCTGTAGTAGCTAGAAGATAGAGAGAGCTGCAAAGAGAGAGGGATATAGTACCATAGAGAGAGAAAGAAGGAAGTAGCAAAAGAGAAGAAATGTTTGGGAAGAAGAAGAAAAGCAAAGAAGGAGGGGAAGGGAGAGAAGAGTAGCAAGAGGAAGGAGAGGAGTCCTCTAGCAACCATCTCAACCTACACGAAGCTATGAACGAGAAGGTAATCACGAACCACAACTATTTCTTCTCCATTTGAAGCTTTCATGAGTTTTATAGGCTTTCAATCTTGCGGGATGGATTTTGTTGATTTTTGTTGTTGTTGGTTGTGTTGAATCTATCATGGAGGTTCTTAAGAAGTTATATAAACCATTAACACTCTCAAAGTGGAACAAAAACAAGGAAAGATCCGAACCTTGGCTTAAAGGATGAACTTTGGACATTTTTGGACTTTTGGACCTTCGGACTGTTAGAGGACTGTAAAGCCTTGATGGTGTAATTACTTTGATTGTTTGTTGTTATATTATTGTACTTCCATGAGTTATGAAGATAACCTAGTTGGAATGAACCAAAAAGATGCTAAAATGAAGTCACAGTTAAGATTTGAGTATAATGCTTCATGACTGCGAAAAAACAGAGTATGCAGTTTATGTTTTGGCTTAAGATTTGGTCATGTTAGCGTTTATGGGTCATCCTAGATTTTTGATATGTTGTAGTCCCTTGTCTTACGAATCCATAGAGTCCATAACGGACTAAATTGATCGAGTATAGAGGGATTTAGGGAAGCTGAAGCGGGCGAGGGTCTGCCAGTTCGCGGTTTTGCAGGAACTGCAGAACTGCTACTGCATGGCGTTGTTCCGCGCCTGGTCCGGGTCGGGTTAGGCTGGATCGGGTCGGGCTGGGTCGGACCCAGTGAATTTTCCCGCGAGTTTAAAACTTATATTTTTGGACAAAATGATTAGAAACGCTGATATCTTGTTAAAGCCTTATGTGCTTAATTTTATACAAGTGTCAACCAAAGTGATGTTGTCTTAAGGCATAAATTGAATAAACTGATTGCAAATTACCCTTGGTTTTCAGGGGGCGCTACCCCCCGACCCCCGCCAGCTCACCGGCGAGTTGGGCAGCCGCTCGCTCACCGGGGAGCGAGACCCCCGACTGGGTAGTCGTAGCGGCAATTAATGTATTTTGATGATGTGATGACTGTATTGAACCTAGTCCTCACATGACTAATATTTTTGATGATTTTAATGAACTGTAGGGTATTATTTTTAAAGGACGATTAACGTCGAGATTTTAACGCACGCGCAAGGCAAGTTCCTTACTCAACCCTTATTTAATTGTGCGAGTTTTCCTTACTCGATTTATTTATTAAGCAAGTTTCAAATTCATTTATGTATCGAGCAAGTCTCCTATATTATTCAAGTTATTATTGTACAAGTTTACTTACCCTACTCAAAATTATATTCGAGCAAATATTATTTATTGAGCAAGTTTATTGAGCTTCTTGACTCCGTTCAAATTACTTGTCAATTTAGCAATTAGTATGCTATTATTCATACTTTTATTCAAGTATTGCGATGAAAGCCCATTTCATGCAATGTTATATATTGTGTGATTCCAAAGATTATGAATTGTTATTCATTCAAGATATTATTGATGCTATTAGGCATGTTGTTGAACCTTAAAGTTCTTTATTCCATAAACTGTTTGAAAGCTATGTCAAGGCTAATTGTTCTAGCTAGACACTTATTGATTTGTTTATTGAAGTGAGGTTAAGTCCTCCAACTATTATCGTTGTTAAGTAAAACGGTCCGATCAAATTGTTTTGGTCTGGACTCCCATGTAAAGCTGAGAAGAATAACCCTCACAGCAGAGAAAATTGTATAAACGTCGGGGAACCGACACGCGCGTAAATGGAAAATGTAAGGCTTATGCATAACGCCAGGTATTTTAGGCTGATCACCTATTGTACCAGTTTTATGGATTATCGGATGAATTTCCAGTAATTCTAGAATAGAGTTCTGTGACTTGGTGCACCCTCAGTATTGAATAGTTCCTTTCTTTGGGAAACTTTGAAATCCTTGGATACTTTAGAAATCCTTCGGCCTGTAGCGACCACTATAACAGGGATAAAAGAAGTTGTTTATTTCCTTGACTTAGATAAATTTTTACTCTTGTGAGCTATAAAGTTATTCATGTGATTATTCATTGCTATTATACTTGCGGGGCAAAGTTGTTGCTCACCCCTTGCTTTCTTTAAAACATTTCAGTTAGTGCGGTACGTGGCGAGAGCTCAGGAAAGGATAAGGGAAAGGGAAAAGCTACTGATTAGTTGTAATTTGTTGTTCTAGAATTACCGTTTGTATTAAGACTTATTAATTGACGTTGTGTATTAAGACATATTTACCCTTATGTATTATGTTATGTTTTATTGTAGTCTTGGTTTCGAGACTTGGGACAGGGTTATTTATGTTATATCAATGTAAATATTCCTTTATTCTGCTATAAGTTATCGATTGTATAATTCTTGTATTAGATAGTGATGAACCAGGTCCGTGGCTCAAGTGACCCAGATTTGGGGGCGTCACAGGTTGGTATCAGAGCCTTAGGTTATAAACCTTTAGAGAGAGGTCTTTAGGCTATAACCTTAGGACGTGTATAGAGAATAAGAGTAGACAAAACTCCTGTAGAGTTTTATGTGATGAAGACTTGTCTCAGAGAGTGTAGTGTTATGAAATTCATTCTAGACAATGGACTTAGATTTTGTTGAAGGATACTAACAGAAGTTTGTTTGTTTGTGGTTGTGCTTGTAGGATGTGAAACACAGGAGAACCTAGTAGAGTCGCAGAAGAGGAGCCACGTGACATCCATGTAGTGTCCGAGACACTCCTGATGGTTGAGCCTACTCTAGCTATTGCCCCTGTTGAGGAGGAACCCGAGTTGGAGTCTGACCCGGAGGAGGACCCAGAAGAGGAATTGGAGGAGGTGCCCCCTGTTGACACCACGTTTTTGATGGAGATGTTGGAAGAACGTACCGACCGCATTCTCGATCAAGCAAATAGGATCAGAATTAATTTGATTATGTTATATGTAATCAATTCATGTTCATAACTATATATCTTAATTTAAGATTCTAGAACATAATTTGATATATTATTAGGGCTTTTAAGTTGTTACATGCAAATTATAAATAATGTTAATTTTCAAAATTGATTAATACGTTGTTTAAAGAAAATTGAGTTTAATCATAATAATTTACATGTATGTGTGACTTTTTTATTGTTAAAATTAATAATCAGCCCAACGGAGGGTTATTAATTGAAACAATTAAAAATTAAGAAAAGTCACATATAATGTTACATTTAATAAATGAAGATTTTAATTTTACCCAACGAAAAAAATTAGAATTATAATTTATTAAAGGGAATTTTATTGCATAACATGTTTATTTCGTTTCTGCCAAACGGTGATGCGTGGATAAATGTGTTGTGCATTATTTTATGGGATGTTATTAACATATTATTAATTGGACCAACGAAAGATTGATAATTATGCACCAACATCTCATTAAAACCTATTTTTGGGTGTTGTAAATAGATTTTATGTAACTAACTGCTTGACCTACAATTGGTATTATTATTAATTATTAATTATTATTGTACATTGTGGATTTCTTTTAGTTTTTTGTAAGCATGCTTATAAGTTTGATTATGTTTCAGCATTGACTCAAACTAGTATTTCTAGGTATCTCTATGGAATTGAATCCTTGAATGAGACTAATTTTATTGCTTGAGCAAGTGAAAATCACCCTTTAGTTCAGTGGGGTCAATTTCTTTAAAAAAATCTACAAAGAAATAAAATACAACAAAATAAAGGCAAAAAAAAGATGTGAGAGACATAATAAATAATTGTGTGAGCTATCATATAAAACTGATGTCATTTTATGTAATTGAATATACTTATTCTCATGTTATGTACACAAATATATTTTATAATTTTTAAAAATATTGTTATTATAAGAGACACCTCGCACAATAACATGAGGTGTCCTTCACCTCTCGTGTCCTCTAAAATAAATTACAAAACTAAATAATATTACTAAAATATTATTTATAATAACATTTTTTGAGACTTCATTGCTTGAAACTGTTGCAATGATAGTCTCATTTCAATAGCTGTAAAAATATTATATTCAATGTAAGTTACTAAACAATATAAAAGAGTGGAGTGTTGGTGTTGGTAGAAATTTAAGACGTTTAATAGTTTTTTAGTCTAAATTTTTTATTTTCACTAAACACTTTATAAAATTAAAAATAAATAAAAAATTGACGTTTAAAAATTCAGTGAGATCAGTTAACCCATCTGCTCTGAGGGTAGGTCCCCCCACGGGCGAGCGGAAAGATTTGTAAGTTAACACTTATAGTCGCAATAAAAAGTAAGATGATGCATATAAACGAAGTACAACATATACATATGCTAGCTGGGGTCAATTGGTTGATGACGCTATCAAATCATTGGTCTATGACGTGGTTGATGACGCTATCTAATCATTGGTCTTTGCTAGTTTGAGTCATTAGTTTCCGTCAACATATGCACTTATGTTGAACTTATACGCTAGTTTCAATCATTGGTTTCAGGTGCATATAAACGAACTTATGTTCGTCAACAAATGCAGCTGCCAGCTGGGGTTGATGATTTAAAGAAACTTCAGTTAATTTGCGATGACTCCGTTGGCCATAAATTAGTGATGTAGAATGAACACGTGATAATTTTATTTTATTTTTATTTATATATTTTTTTGTGGTAAAGATGAGGCCTAAACAAATCTAGAAAAAATTACATAAATCATTAGTGTCATTATACATATGCTAGCAGGGGGTTGATGATTTAAAGAAACTTCAGTTAATTTGCGATGACTCCGTTGGTGATGTTGATGACGCTATCAATTGGCACTTGAACTTCATGTCAAATTGTCAAAAGAAACCCAATCTATTTGGGAAAGAAAGTTGTCTTTTATTTTTATATCTCTAATATAAAAAAAAAACTTCTAAAAAAATTTTTGTTTTTGATTCTATGAATTTTATTACAAGCATTTTTATGTAAGATAATATATCTTAACAAACTTTATATAAAATAATTTTATTATTATAATTTTATTAAGATATTAAGATAATCAATTACTTTATTGGAAAAAAAACTCTTAACAAATCACGTGATTTAATTATATTAATATTAGTGTTGACTTTCATTATTAAATTAATATCTGACTACATTAAATTCATTAAAATTTGAAATTTGATTTAATTAAATTCATTAAAAATTGAATTTTTTTATCAAATCAAATGATTATTTGTGTTTATAATACATATGATTTTTTTCTGAAACATAATAACTGTAAATTAGTTTAAAATTTATTGGACTCATTACTAGTTAATTGTCATAACAAAATCAAATTTTATTAAATTTTGAGGTTCATAATTATCTTAGGATTAGAATTTCAAGCAAATTTTGGCAATATAACAATACTAATATATAATTTCATTACAAACTTAAATAAAATTAAAATAATTATTTTCTCATAAACATAACTAAATAAATTTACATATCATTCAAATATTTAGTTTAATAATTGATCGAATGAACTTATAATATATGATTTAAAAATTTATTATTTAATAAGTATTTAGTAATTTAATAATTATAACTATCTTTTCAAAATTTTAATGAATATTTATTTTATATTTAATTAATTATCTTAATAACTAACATAATAAATCATCATTCATGTTCGTGCATCGTACGAGTTGGTTAACTTATTTAAATAAATGAGTTGAATTTAAGTTGTGTTTTGGTCGAACTTGACTTAATTAAACTCAACATTTTAAGCATAAAATACCGGAGCGCGTTTCCTACTAAGAAACTCCGAAGTATTTGCCTGCCACGAGTGGGCAGTGGCGGAACCAGAGACTTTTCAAAGGGGGGGCAAAATATACTAGTAAAAAATTTTTTGCGTCCGATTACACTCATTGTATTTGTATTTAATTTATAAATAAATTAAAATTTATTTATAAATTAAAATTTATAAATATTAAGAGTGCATAGTAATGACTAAAAATAATATATATTATCCCAATAATGTGATACGACGATAAATGTGTAGTATATTATATTATACCACTATCAATATAAAGAAAAAAAAATTATATAATAAAAAGTTAATAAATAAAATTCTTCTCGTAAAATAAAAAGACTATTATTTATATTAATTAAATTCCTAATAAAACAAAAAAATAAAATAAATACAATTATGTATCTTGTAGCCATGAGCCAGCTAAAAGATTGAATATCACATTATGGCCAAATATATAGTACTCCACTATATCTGTGTATGTGATGTCCAATTTGACACTTTCAAGAAACAAAGCTGCATGCGTGGAACAACAAATAAGAAGATGAAAAGGAGCAGAACAGAAAGATCATAGAATAGTTTTGAATAAACCCACCCAACTTCTCTCTCTCTCTCTCTCAAAGATTAAAGAATAGTTTTGAATAAACCCACCCAACTTTTCACTCTCTCTCTCCAGTTATAAACATTTATATAACTCCCTTCTCTCTTAGCTCTGTAGATCTTCTTCTCTCACAAACTCAGGATACTAAGGTCCAAGGCTGCCGGAGATTCCAACCTAGGGGGGGCATATGCCCCCCCTCGCCCCCCCCTGGTTCCGCCCATGCGAGTGGGAAAGGGATATTCTGAAGTCGCAATGTAATTTAATGTCAAAAAATTCTCCAAGGCATTCGAAGAAACTTCAATACTCTGCCTTTGCCTAATCCTATCAAACAAGACCCTCATCCTATCATCCTATACTTATTTATGCTATGTATTGTATATTTTATTTTATAAAAGTTTTTGTGTATTGTGTATGTATTGTGATAAATTTATATTCAATTACAATTGTAAAATATATTTATGTATTAGATAAAATTATAAGAGGTCTCACTTATTACATATTTTTAATAAAAAATAGTACTAATACTTATTCACGTAACTGACAATTAAAAAATTAACATAAACATTCGTAATATATATATATATATATATATATATATATATATATCATTTTTCCTTTCTAAATATTCTTTCATTCGAGATATAAGACTAAGCTCGAATTATTACGGTTAAATTTAAAGTTGATTTGATATTTAACTTTTGAAATGATAGAATTTGTAATTAATTACACTTTTTTTACAATATATGATTTTTATAATTTTTACTGTCTAATATTAAATAAATTCATATTAATTTTTAATTTAAAAATATTTTAAATAATTTTCAAAAAATCAAAATTAATCTTGTACTTTTAGAACGTAGGGAATATAATTTATTTTAAACATATTTTTAAGTAAACATCCGTCAATATATTAAATATTGTCTAAAGTTTGACTTAAAACAGAAAGAAAAAGAAAAAAAGAAAATATTGAATTTTATTGTTTTCTTCTCTAAAGCATTTGAACTCTTATTTTTGTCACCTATAACCTTGTCATCTCTGAAATGGTCACAAAAAAACCTCTTATTTTTATTAAAAGTTGAACCATGGTTAATTAAGGTTGAAGTAAGGTGACCCGTGTCATTTAATGCATTTAATGTGTTAAGAGTAAATTCTTTAATAGTCTTCTTCTTCTTTTTTTTGTGCTAAACTATAGTACTAGGTTGCCAATTTAGTGAGGAGATGGAAACAAAAAGAAATTTAATACGGAAAAATCTAATTTAAGAGGCCAAAAACGCAATGAGTTAAACAGTCAACTAAAAATAAACTAGAAGCAATAATCATCATTGCCTTTATTTTAGTTACTATAATTAGAAATACTAATTATCATTTTAAACATAATTAACTATGAGTTACACAAGTATTACAAAAGTTTTTTGACGATTTACAATTGTAACATATAATAATATATGAGATTGGATAGAATTATAAGTTAGCTCACCACTTTACATATCTGATTAAAGAGTCGCAACTAATAATTATATAGATAATGATATATATTGCGACTTTACATGTTAATTTTGTTTTATTGCGAGTTATGTGGATAAATTTAATTGGTAATATCTTTACGATATATTTGATAGAGTGGACTAATTTTATAATCTTATTCAATCTCATATATTGGTATATGTTGCAATCATATTTTAACAGAAATCTTTCGCAATATATAGCAGTACTATAATTATATATGTAACGGGTAACGAAAAGTTAACACATAAAGTCTCAAGATATATTATTTCTCATTCACTATTTTACTAAAATTAATACCAAATTAAAATTAAGCTAAAGAAATTAACATTAACCCAAATACACCCACTATCATTTAGTCAAAAAAATAAATCTGCTCCTCCATTCTCCTTCATCTTTTCTTCAGCAAAGCCTTTAGTCTTTATTGTGGCAAAGAGTACTATAGAGAAATGAGATAGATGTTGATTTTACAATGGAGAAGGAGAGAGAATTGATTTTGGAGGACATAGAAAATTTGGGGAAAAGAAAAAAAAAAAAAGAAGAACTGCTTGACAGATTTTTGGGGAGCTTAGAGGATAAATGAGTGAGCTGAGAAGAGAGAGAAAGAGAGTGAATGTGAAAGGACTGATAAAGTGCTGGGGATTTTCCTAGAAAGAGAGGGGCAGTTTTTAATTTTGTCTCGGGATAGGGAATTATACACCACGACTCTTCTGGTACATACTCCCTCTGTCCCAAATTAATTGTTTTTCTAAGACTTTTTTTAAGTCAAATTGACTATTTTTAAAATTAATAATTAAGCATATATAAATATATTTCTAAAATTATAAAAATTGAAATTAGTAATAAATTGTATATACTTTCTTTTGGTTATAATATCTTCACCTATATGTTAGCAAAACTAATAAAAAGATTAGTTTTAAAAATAGTCAATTTGAATTTAAAAAGTCCTAGAAATTTAATTAATTTAGGACGGAGAGAATATTAAATATAATAATATCATGCAGGCCCCACATGTTCTTCTCCACTAGAGGAATTAATGCATATGTGGCGAACATAGGCTTTGATCGATGTAAAATTGAAAGAAATGTATGAGTTGTATTTTTATACATAACGATAAATTTTGAATATTAAATATTAATATAATAATTTTAAATTAAATTATAAGATAATAAAGTTAAATATATTTTCTCAATAATCTCATAATTAAATTATATCTTAATAAAGTCATGATTAAAAGTATTGTTATTAATAATTTTAATTTCTTTTTATAGATTAATTTTTTTAATACATATTTCGATGTGATTGAAGTGTTACAACCGACATATATATATATATATATATATATATATATATATATTATGCATAAAATAGAAGATAGTAGTAAACAAGGTGTCAACGCCGGGTTTTTTGTCCTTTCCGATTTTAGCCCTTTGATTGAATGATTCTTTGGAAAAGGTCGGCATTCATGTCGACGGGGTTTTGAAAGATCGTTTTTTTATGATGAGCCAATTAACCAGAGTCGCCAGTTGGTATATTTGAAATGGATGTACCAACTCATCCGAGTTTTCGTTTTTTATAAATCGATGGCTCATATGTGACTCCGAATTAATTGATCTGCGAACCGAGATTCATAGAGTTCGGGGGCTTGCTTAAGCGAGGGGAAGGTGTTAGGCACCCCCCGACTTCCGTGAAACACGGTTACCGCAATCTTGATACTTTCCTATCCTTTAATTCATGAAATGTGTATGTGTGCGTGTGTGTGTGTGCCTTTGTGAATGTGGTGATGAGTTTGCATGAAGAGACCATTTGGATTTTTGGAAAAGTCGTGTTTTTCTTTTGGGAACGCTTAAGAATGTCCTTCGGTTTATACGAGAAAGCTTTATGAGAAAATGTTTGATTTTAATTGTCAAAACTGTGATATTGCATTAGGTGTCGTTTTGGCAAAACAAGAATTTTCTAAACCTTTGTCAAGATAGGAATTAAGATCTATACGTTGCTTTCATAATTCAAATGATGGGCAACCTCTAGGATCTCTTTAACCCTATACACAATAGATTTAATAAAACGTTTACTTATTTCTAATAAAACCAATTTCTTGTGATGTATTAAAAACGATCTTTCTTTTGCCTTCTCGTTAAAAGGAATCGACATTCATTAGCACTCCCAATTTCTTACCCTCGTGAAGCTAATAACCTAGTTTGATTTGTTTTATGAAAATCTTTATCGTTTAGTTTTGAAATCAATTTTTGGGTCATAAATCAAATCAAGCATTAAAATGCGTTGGGGTTATTCATGGGCATGTAAGCCATCAAAATAACCTCGAACGCCAACAATCGCATACTTTCACTATGACGGGGCCTTAAATACGATTCTCGCCTTAGCGTCGTTTTAAGGCCCGACGATTACATATTTACAATGAAAACTACATCATTCCTATTTCTTACATCAAAAGGGGTCCATCATCGGATTTGGACCACGGGGTCGCTTTCCTAGGCTCACACCCAAATCTCCACACACCCACAATCGGATATTACAAGAAATAACCAACACGGATAATCTAACAATACCAAAACAACCTAAAATAGCGATCTAAAGGAACCATGCCCAATATAATACCGTAAAAACAAACAAAAAAATCAATAAATAAATATCATCGGGTTATTAGGAAGAATTTTGTTCCGATGGAACCCTCACTAATAATCCCTAATTCATTATTCCATCATCAATTGCATGAAAACTACATTTAATTCAACCAAAGGATATGATAGAAATTGCAAAAATAAGGAGATTTTCACCTTGCAAATGAGATCAAAGTGGATGTAAACTTGTGTATTTTGAATAGAAGAAAAAGTATATTTGATACAATCAAATCAAAAGAATATTATTCCTCTCTTTTTTCTTCCTTTCTCTCCTATTTTTGTTGCAAAATTATGCTATTTCTCTCTCAATTTTCGTGCTGCCGCTGCTTATTCTTCTCCTGCTTTCGATCTCACTTCTCTCTCTGCTCTCTGAATGAAGGAATGTGCTGAAGTAGGCTGGCTAAGTCCAGCCGCAGATTGATCTGTGGCTGGCCGCAGATCAATCTGCGGCTGGCCTTAGCCCGCCATCCACTCAGCCCGCCATGCACTTTAGTTATTTAATTCTCCTCGATTTTTGCACCGCACCTCGATTCTCGCGTCGTGCTGTCGGTTTTCGCCGAAAGGCTTGTATTTTGCAGTCCGGGAATTACTGTGAGACGTGACACATTATTCGGGAATGCTCATTTCGGATGGCCTTGTTGTCACGTCGGTTTTGACTGCAAATCGTTGCGGTGGCGTCGAGTGTTCGCATTTGTGCCCATTCTTCGCTCCCGCAGGCCGGTTCAATTGACGATTTTGCCCTCCTGTCACGGTTAGCATAGGGAACGCAAAATTTGGGTGTCTACAGCTGCCCCTCTTTATCATGTTTATGCAATGTTAAATGAAATGAACAGGATAAAGAGTAGACACTCGATGCATGAATGACAGTGCACAAGAATGACAATACATACGTGATGCAACACATATAACTTATGATGCAACGTAAGATGTAAGGCATGCAAAATATTCGTAAAAGGGTGTCAATGCGGATGATCGTCTCGTTGGGGCTGGGTTTCGTCGCCGGTCACCCATCTCGTAATCGCCGGTTATCGTCGCCGGTCGATCGTCTCGTCCGGGCCGGGTTTCGTCGCCGGTCATCCATCTCGTAATCGCCGGTTATCGTCGCCGGTCGATCGTCTCGTCGGGGCCGGTTATCGTCGCCGGTCACCCATCTCGTAATCGCCGGTTATCGTCGCCGGTCGATCGTCTTGTCGGGGCCGGGTTTCGTCGCCGGTCACCCATCTCGTAATCGCCGGTTATCGTCGCCGGTCGATTGTCTCGTCGGGACCGGGTTTCGTCGCCGGTTACCCATCTCGTAATCGCCGGTTATCGTCGCCGGTCGATCGTCTCGTCGGGGCCAGGTTTCGTCGCCGGTCACCCATCTCGTAATCGCCGGTTATCGTCGCCGGTCGATCGTCTCGTCGGGGCCGGGTTTCGTCGTCGGTCACCCATCTCGTAATCGCCGGTTATCGTCGCCGGTCGATCGTCTTGTCAGGGCCGGGTTTCGTCGCCGATCACCCATCTCGTAATCGCCGGTTATCATCGCCGGTCGATTGTCTTGTCGGGGCCGGGTTTCGTCGCCGATCACCCATCTCGTAATCGCCGGTTATCGTCGTCAGTCGATCATCTCGTCGGGGCCGGGTTTCGTCGCCGGTCACCCATCTCGTAATCGCCGGTTATCGTCGTCGGTCGATCGTCTCGTCGGGGCCGGGTTTCGTCCCCGGTCACCCATCTCGTAATCGCCGGTTATCGTCGTCGGTCGATCGTCTTGTCGGGGCCGGGTTTCGTCGCCGGTCACCCATCTCGTAATCGCCGGTTATCGTCGTCGGTCGATCGTCCTGTGAGTGCCGGGTCTCATATCCGGTCACTCGGTCGAATTGAGAAGCCGTGTTTGACACCTACTTCATCAAAATCTCGTCTTTTATTATCACATTATGAGTCAAATGGGCTTTAGAATCGATTAAGCTTGCAATGGACCAAGGGGGGAGCACTGGGCCCAGCCGCAGATGGATCTGCGGCCAGCCGCAGATGGATCTGCGGCCAGCCGCAGATGGATCTGCGGCCAAGATCGGGCATATAGGCGGCCAACCGCTTCCCAGATCTGTCACTTTCATTCGTACCCCACACGATTTTCAGACCTTTGCACGCCCTTTTGCCGAGTTTTCCAACTTTTTTACAAAAACCGCTCCGGTTAGATCGATCTACGCGCTACAGGTAACACTTTGACCGATTGTTTTCCAATTTCGTCAATGTTTTGCTATACATTTGCTATTCTGTATGTTTAGAGATATAAATGTATGCTTTTATAATGCTATGCTATGTATTATTGTATATACATGCTATGTATCAACTGTGTGAGTCTTATTTTATGCTCATGATGCGGTCACACATATCTGTTGTTTCTTTTTGAGAAAAAAATCATGCATTATGGTCCTTTTACATGCTGCAATTACCCATATGAATGCAATTTTGACCTGTTGTGGCTTGGATTAATTGAAAACATGCTTGGTTATGCATGGGATGCCCATTTTACAGACGGAACTCTGCCGATTTTTTTTTTTACATATAATAAACATGCATCATGTTGCATTAATTCTACGATGAGTATTGGAATATTTGTGACATAATTTAAAAAAAGGGAACTTACCTTCCTCCTTGCCTGTTCTATTCCAGCTATGGATCCCGACGCTCCTAGTAGCTCCTCTGCGTCTCGAACCTCGGGCGTTCGCCGTCGTAGGGCTGCACCTGCCCCCGCTCTTCCTTGGACCCGTCAGGCTCGCCGACTGGCGGAGGCTGTCATCCGGCCTGATCATCCCGATGTTGAGGAGACTGTTCTCCCGGATGTTGCGGTAGAGGGGTCATCCTCTAGCACACCAACTCCCTCTCCTCATCGCGCCCTGTCTGGCGCCTCTGTGCAGATACCCGATCTATTGGGTCGGGATCTCAGTCGTCACCCCTCAACATCTCTCGTGGCTAACGAGGTATATTCAATTCTACTCTGATTTTATTCTCAATTTCTCAATTCCCGTTCTATCTGGACTGACCCATTGGTGATTACCACAGGTGCCCGAGTTTACTCAGCCGAGGGGTAACTGGTTCAACATCTACTCCCTCTATACTGCTTTGCACAGTGATTACCGAGCGGTGGTGGATTCCTGGGGCTTTCGTCATTTCTTCACCATCATTCCCCGCCAGTGCCCCTGGGGCTATATGAGGGCTTTGTCCGAGAGATGGTTTCACCAGACCCAGTCCTTTCACCTCTTGGACTGCTAGGTTGTGCTGACTCCCTGGGACTGGAGGTACATCATGGGTATAGAGTTCACCGGATCCCGTGTCCCTCTGGATCTTGACATTACTCCAGCGGAGGTTCGAGCTTTGCTTTGCTGTCGACGATCGGGTCTTTAAGGCCCGCAACATTCGATCTGGAGCTTTGGCTGTCGATGCTGTCGGAGGTATCTATGCACTGCCTATTCCAGCAGATCGAGCTACCCGTGACATCCTGCTCCGGCGTCTATTCCTGACCATTATGAGGGGTTGTTTCCTAGGGAACAACTCCTCTACCATTCATTTCAGCGTCGTCGGAGCTGTCAGGGACGTAGACCGGATCGACGATTACGATTGGGGGTCCTTCACCTTCGCTTACTTCGCTCAGAAGGACAGACAGATACTTGGCTTGGATTCTACCACTTCTTGCTGGTGAGCCCTTTCTTCCTCTTTTCTTACTGTATTCCTCTTCATTTTATTCCTCTTTTTTGCATTTTGACAGTTACTCTTGCCTTGTTTCTGTTCACAGTTCTGGGCCTATGAGCGACTTCCATGCCTGAGGCCTGTCACGACCCTCGGCTTGGACACTTATCCTAGGGGTCGTCGGTGGCACCACAGCACCTTGGAGGAGGTTCCGGTATCTGGCAGCTTTGCACACTGCCGCATTCAGCTGGAGCTGATCACCGCTGCAGATGTCGTCTGGACTCCTTATCTTTCGGAGCATCTGGCTGTGGGGTTTACAGATGGGTATCCTTCCGGCCCAGAGTTCATGCTTTCCACCCGTCGTCTCACTTTGCAGAATGTCGGAGGATGGGTGATGTATTTGGGAGAGCGCGCATTTAGATGCGTGACTGAAGAGATCCGCATCCCGCATTCCCTTCCTTTCACTACATCCTGGCCGCTGGATTCTCAGCCTTCGGAGATCATACTCGCAGGGGAGGATGGCCGAATGCTTTCTACGGGTCCCAGTACGAGTGAGGCTTTCCGTACCTGGTGGGTGCCCCGTACTATCGGTCCTCAGACCCGGGCCACATTCTTCCTCGGGGATATGGTCCCTGGCTCAGTGATGATGACTGACTGGGCAGCATGCGTTCGGAGTCCCACCCATGCTGAGCAGATCGCCACTCTGACCCGTCAGGTGGAGCAGCTGTCCTTATATCTTCGGGTGTTAGGCCGTACCCCGGAGGATGCTTACGCCTACGATCCTGACAATGCGGGTTATGATGCAGGCCCGAGCTCATCTGATGCCACAGCGCAGCCATACATTCCTGACATGAATTTTGGACCTCCGACTTCGACGACTCCGGGGATCAGTTCGAGGATCCCGCCTTCTTGGATGACCTTACTTTTGACTAGATTAGGCTAGGATATGGCTTTTGTACCTACACCTGTTTAGATTTATTTTTTCTTTTTTATTATTATCACATGCACTATGTACTGAACTCATTTGTTTTATTTATGCACAGTTTTTATCTTTTATCTCTATGAAATTCATTTGATTTATTATTAACTGTATGATGCATGCTTTTTTATTTATTTATTTATGGATAGAGAAATGACCCCTGTACAGTCTTTTTGATACTATCTTTTCCACAGATGTCGCCCTCAGATGTCGTGGTACGTTTGGATCCCATTCCTTCCACAGGGTTGGTCGGCAGTCTCCTCCGCTGGTTGGACAGTTTATCGCCGGCCGATAGGGTTGCCGCAGATGGTCTCTTGGGACACTCTTGGTCCTTGTTATCCTTTCAGGTGCCTGCTGGCTTTGTGGAGGGTATTTTGAGCTATTGGGCCCCCGCCCGTCAGGTGTTCAGATTAGAGACAGTAGAGCTGACCCCCACCCTCGAGGAGTATGCTCGCTTCACTAGTTTGCCTTTGGACGGTCCTTGCGCTAGGGTCACCGTTGGTCCCATGCGTTGTCAGTTCTTAACTTTCACTGGGTTGTGGAGGACAGCTCTGCTATCGGCGATCACATCAGATCATCTGGTTCCTCTTCATTTTTTGATTGACCGATTCGGCTCACCTGACAATTTTCGCCAGTTCTTTGGTGATTTTTCCATATCTGAGGAGCGCTGGGGCGCTTTGAGAGTAGACGTTCTGATGGCCTGTGTCATTTCAGTTCTGTATTTGCCAGCCGGACCCGATCAGTTGGATATGTGAATTGTCGCGGCCGTTAGAGCCCTTCAGGAAGATCACACCATTCTTTCCATGATATTGGCAGATACTTACATGTCAGCCTCATATTGCCAGTCTTTCCGAGGCAGAGTATTCAGAGGGAGCTCGACTTTGTTGTACGTGTGGTTTATGAGTCATCTCAGTCCCATTGGCCATTTCCGTCGCCAAGGGTTTTGCTTCAGCCATGACATAGCCACGCAGTTTTCATTTCGCCCCGTGAGCTGTACTGATGCGGCTTCCTGGGTAGAATTCTTGTCGGTTATTGAGGACCCATTTCATCTCCTGATTTACTCGGGTTATTGCTCCTTTATGAGTTTCTTGACTCACGTGCCCAACCTGGATTTCATCCCTATTGCTGGCTTGAGGGGCGTGACGACTTATCATCCCTTGGCGGTTACAGGGCAGTTTGATCAGACACATGATTTTCACCCCTTCACGGGTGCAGCCGCCTACCGATTCCTTATATCATCCCAGACAGAGAGGGACCTACTGCGGGTATACGATCTTTGGTCTCGCAGGATCTTTGCCGAATATAGTGAGAGCTGCCACATCCAGACATTTGCTTACGTGCAGTGGTTGCGCGGAGACTCGGATTCGGTTGGTTTGAGTCAGACTGGTGCCTTTGATGACTCTGGAGTGATTTTCCCAGATGATGCCACAGATCATTCCATCTCAGCTGATTCTGCCTCTAGTCGGGTTACCGAGGATACCCGACTCCGCCTGACCTTGATTACTACTGAAGCTGAGAGGGATGCCGCTCTTGTTGAGAGAGATGATGCCATTCTGGCTAGAGACGCTGCCATTGCTGACAGAGACGCCATAGTATTTCAGACCAGGGCAGTTATAGATGCTCATTCTGGGACTGTCAGCTGAGCCACTACTTTATTGGACCGTATCGACATGATGGGTCAGCAGATTGCAGGGGATGTTGATGCTTCAGATCTATCCACCACCTTATCCATCCTGCTTCAGCTAGTTTCAGATTTGTAGATTATTTTATTTCCTGCATAGACTATGTTAGTTTCATCGGTTATCGAAAGAGAAATCTTGTAATAAAATGACTTATATATACAGACATGCATTTAAATTTAGTCATTTTCCCTTTTTGTCGTATCGTTGCCTTTCATTGGATCCTCATTTTATCCGGTTGACCACGATTTTGACATTTCGCTTTCTTTCTCTTCTCAAGTCTTGATGGAGATCTGACAGATATTGCCGTACCCCTGTCGATTTCATCGGATTGGGTCTTAGATTTTTGGCTAACTGTTTTGGTTAGATCAGGGTTATGCCATCTGAGATGAAGCTGATTTGTCGGCTGGTTTCGGGAAGGTTTTGAGGGTGTAGGAAGGTTTATCTGGCTGTTGGAAATTGGTTTTGTTTAGGGAAAGGATTATTTTTAAGGGATCGGACCGTGCCATGATAGCTGCCTACGTACCCCCACAAGTTGGAAGATCAGGTCCTACGTAGTTCGTTTCAAAGAAAAAGAACTGATGATTCAAGCATAGAACCGCTTCACCGAGTCGGAATTGAGAGGCTGTTGAAATACCTCACCATCCATTTCTTGCAATATGAGGGCTCCTCCGGATAGCACTTTCTTAATCACAAATGGTCCTTCCCAGTTCGGGGCGAACTTCCCCTTGGCTTCGTCTTGACAAGACATGACTCTTTTTAGCACCATGTCATTTTCCTTGAACTTTTGAGGTCTTATCCTTTTGTCGTATGACCAAGAGATCCTTTGTTGATACAATTGACCGTGCCAAACAGCAGCGACCCTCCTTTCATCAATTAGGGCCAATTGGTCGTATCGACTTTGCATCCAATCCTCCTTGCTTATCTGAGCATCGATCACTATTCTGAGGGACGCCATCTCAACCTCAACTGGTAGAACAGCCTCCATTCCATACACCAAAGCGTAAGGGGTTGCCCTTGTAGAAGTACGCGTTGACGTTCGGTATGCTAGCAAGGTGAGGGGTAACAAATTCGGCCATCCCCGATGATTAGCAGATATTTTTGCCATGATCTTCTTGATATTCTTATTTGCAGCCTCCACTGCCCCATTCATCTTAGGACGGTAAATAACAGAATTGAGGTGTTTGATCTTAAACTGGTCGCACAATCCCTTCATGAGGGCGTTGTTCAAATTCTTGGCATTATCGGAGACCAAGACCTCAGGCTGCCCGTATCGACAAATGACATTATTCCTGATGAAACCGACGATGACCTCCTGAGTTACTTTGGGGAAAGAAGCTGCTTCTACCCATTTGGTGAAGTAATCGATCATGACGAAAATGAACTGGTGTCTGTTGCTTGCTTTGGGCTCTATTGGTCCGATTACATCCATTCCCCACATTGAAAATGGCCACGGGGAAGTCATACAGTGCAGTTCATTGGGAGGCATATGGATCACATTACCGTGCACCTGGCATTGGTAACACCGTTTGACATAATCATCACAGTCGGCCTTCAGTGTTAACCAATAATGCCCCGTTCTCAAGATCTTTTTGGCCAGCATCGGTCCACTCATGTGTGGCCCACACACTCCACCATGTATTTCATTCATAATCCTTTGGGCCTGCGTCTCATCTACGCATTGCAACAGTCCCAACCCAGCATCCCTCTTGTAGAGTGAATCCCCACTCAGGTAACACATCATTGCCATCTTTTGAATTCTCATCCTCTCAGTTCGGCTTGCCTGGTCGGGAATGGATCTATCCCTCAGGTACTCCCTTATGTCGTGATACCAAGGCTGCTTTGGCAGAAACACCTCGTTTGATAATAATGCAACATGTTCCTCGTATGCCGGGGTACTCTGTACTGCTATCTCAATCTATGGAACATCTTTTCTTTTGATTATATGGATTAAGGAAGCCAGGGTTGCCAACGCATCCGTAAAATCATTCCGTCCCTGGGGAATATGGCGGAAAGCGATATCTTCGAACTCTTGCATCAACTGGGTAACACAACGATGGTATGGAAGTAACCGAAGCTCTTTAGTGTTGTACACCCCGATCGCTTGTCTGATTACCAGTTCTGAATCCCCGAACACCGCTAGTCTCTTCACTCCCATATCGCGGGCAAAACGGAGTCCCAATATACATCCCTCGTATTCAGCTGTGTTGTTCGAATTGCTGAACTGCAATTTAGTGGCCACGAGGTATTGCTCTCCGGTGATAGAGACCAGGACTGCTCCGGCTCCTGCCCCTTCGGCATTCATGGCACCATCAAAATACAGCTTCCAGAACTGTCCCTCGTCATCACATTTCGTGTGTAATACCCAAAATACATCTTCGCCCGGCAAAGGAGTTTCTAGAGGCTCATCCCCCCTGATGGCGTTTCTGCCAACTGATCTGCAATTCCCTGCCCCTTCATGGCTTTCTGAGTTACGTATACAATGTCGAACTGTTGTAAGATTAGCTGCCATCTTGACAGTCGACAGTTCAGCATGGGCCTTTCAAAAATATACTTCAGGGGATCTATTCTCGATATCAGGTATGTAGTATGCCCATGGAGGTAGTGCTGTAATCTCCCTACAGCCCAGGCCAAGGCACAACAGGTCTTCTCGATGGGAGTGTAATTCTGCTCACATCGGCTAAATCTCTTGCTGAGGTAATAGATGGTCTGCTCTTTACCTGCTTCATTCTTCTGTCCCAGCATACACCCCATCGCAATGGCATTGACCGATATATACATGAACAGAGGGATCCCATCCTTCGGGGGTACCAGCACTGGTGCCTTTGTCAGCTGCTTTTTAATGGTCTGAAAGGCTTTCTGACATTGATCATTCCATTCTTGGGAAGCATCCTTCCTTAATAGTTTGAAAATCGGCTCGCATGTAGTCGTCAAATGGGATATGAAGCGGCTGATGAAGTTTATTCTTCCCAGGAATCCTCTTATCTCCTTCTTTGTGCGAGGTGCCGGCATATCCACAATGGCCTTAATCTTTGCTGGATCCAACTCAATGCCCCGATCACTAACCAGGAATCCCAAAAGCTTGCCCGACTGCACTCCGAAAGCACACTTTGCTGGATTGAGCTTCAAATTATACTTTTTGAGCCGGTCGAATAGCTTTTTGAGATGGGTTATATGATCAGATTCTACCATTGATTTCACAATAATGTCATCCACATAGACCTCTATCTCCTTGTGCATCATGTCGTGGAACAGGGCCATCATGGCTCTTTGATAAGTAGCCCCCGCATTTGTGAGACCGAAAGCCAATCGCCTATAGCAGAAAGTGCCCCAAGGGGTGATGAACGCGGTCTTTTCCCGATCTTCTTCCGCCACCATTATCCGATGATACCCCGCAAAGCAATCCACAAAAGAGTACATCTCGTACTGGGCTGTGTTATCCACCAGGATGTGTATGAAAGGCACCGGGAAGTTATCCTTGAGACTGGCTTTGTTTAGATCTCTATAGTCTACACCTACCCTCACCTTCCCTCCAGGCTTAGCCACTGGGACTACATTGGACAGCCATTCTGGGTAAGTGGATACCATAATGATTCCAGCCCTGAACTGTTTGATGATCTCTTCCTTCACTTTTAAGCTCCACTCCGGTTTCAACTTTCTTAATTTTTGCTGACAGGCCTGAAACCCTCCTTGATGGGCAACTGGTGTACCACAATGTCGGTGGACAATCTGATCATGTCCTCATGAGACCAGGCAAAGACATCCTCATACTGGCTTAGCAACTCAGTTATTTCTGCTTTCTGGCTAGGGGTAAGGTCTGTCCCTATCTTGAGTTCTTTTGGCTTGTCAGGGGTTCCGATATCTATGGTGATGGTTTGGTCTAAGTTGGGTTTGGGTTTATCCTCGACCCATCATTTGATCTCATCAGGCGCGTCGTCGTAATCTGTCTCGTCTTGCTCAATGCCCATTAAATCGAAATTCAGCTCAATGTCAAAATCATAATCATCATTCAAATTTGAAAGACCGTTTGTTAGGCAAGGATTACTCAAATTGGTACACTTAACATGAAACAAAATACTCGTCATATATAAGTTATTTTCCACAACGATCACATTTTCAGATAACATGAAGAAACGACATAATTATGCAAAATACAAAACAACAACAAAAATAAACTTCTTCAACCTCCCATCTTCTAGGGTCTACCACCCTGATGTCGGGTTTTACCCTTGTTTGGATATCACTGGTTTCATGGTCCAGTTGTCGACGGTCAGGTCAGATGAAATGCGCTGGATAAAAGGGGGCTTCACATCGGAAACTTCACCGATGATTACGGCTACGTCGCCTGAGTCCTCCTTTCTACCTTCCTCAGGAATAATTAGCCCGGCCCAATCGATGACAGACACACTTTGTTGGGCTCCCGTTGGCGTGACAACATCTGTCCCCTCTCCATTGCTTGTTAATTGTCCGGGGATATAGCACCTGGTTTCAAACTTTTGCGCGACCTCTTGTAGGAAACTTTCCCTCTTGGTCGACTCATCACTTGCGGGGGTCAATTCTTCATCCCCTGCCCCAATCACAGGCTTGCTAGTCCCTCGTTCATTGTCGACCTTAGTCACCGATTTTCCAGCCAGTCGAATCGGAGCCGCACCTTGACGGTGTCTCCGTGCTACACCTTCATGATATCCCAACCCTGCCTTACCTATTTGATGGGGTAGTTGAATGGGCTCGGTGATTCCTTGACTGCTTTTTCCTAACCCCTGTCCAGGCTGGAATTTCATTTTCATCATTTCCTTTACAACGAAGGTAAGTTCTGGAGAGACCTTAGGTTTCATGGCTGGAGCTCCCAGGCATCTGTAGTGGGGAGTGCTGATTTCCAGTGCCTGAAAACTGGCTAGTGCCGCCGACTCGTCCACATTAATCACTAGCAGGTCATTCCTGGGAGGAGAAGGGTCATCACACTCTGCCGAGATCGTCACCAGATTCCCGTCAATGATAAGTTTGATTTGCTGGTGTAGTGTGGAAGGAATTGCCCCGGCCATGTGTATCCACGGCCTCCCCAATAACAAGTTATAGCTTGCCGCAATATCTAGGACTTGGAAAGAGATATCAAAAGTACAAGGTCCTATTTCCACCGGCAATTCTATCTCCCCAATGGTATCCCTCCGGGATCCGTCGAAAGCTCAGACCACCACATGACTGGCCTATAGGCGCTTAGGATTGATGTTCATCTTCTGCAATGTACTGAGGGGACAGATATTCAACGCTGATCCCCCATCAATCAGCACCCCATTCATGACATAACCTGAGGAGATCACCGCAATATGCAACGGTTTTCGATGCCCCCTTCCCTCCTTGGGGATATCATCATCTGTAAATGATATTACATCACTCTCCAACAGATGGCCCACCAGATGGCCGAAACCTTCCTTGCTAATTTCTTTGGGAACGTATGCCTCCTCCAGGACTTTCGCCAGATTTTTGCAGTGATCATTGGATGATAACACCAAGTCCATGATTGATGTCAGGGTCGACTCCTCGCTTAATATCTGGATCCCTCTTATTTCCAGATGATCCATCCTCTTCAAGAATTCTATGGCTTTCTCTTCGGAGATCTCTTCTTTTTTCTTCGTTTTGCTTTCAAGGATCCGTCCAGGAAGATATAAGGGATTCCCCCTTGTTGTCACAGAAGCACAACTAGCCGCTTCCTCTGACACCCCCCCATAATTCCATGGTACCGTCTTTAGACTGTGGACAGGGATTTGTGGTCTCGCTGCAAGGATGAGGGGTTTCGGAGCCGCCAACTTGACAGGCCCCCCTGTGATATTTCTGCTTACCCCTGCCAGTATAATTGGCGCTCCCCGTGTATTCCCGTGATCACTTATCATGTTGATCATTTCATCGATTTTCTTCACATAATTCAGCCTTGACGGCCCCTCGGCTTCACTGGCCTCCGCCACATTGACCCCTCCTCCATCATGTCTAGGCAGGGGATTAATTTTAACATTTGGGGAGTCTGGCTGTTCCATCACAATTTCTCCACTATCAATCAAGTTCTGGATTCTGTGTTTCAGCGTCCAACATTCTTGTGTGTCATGACCAGGGGAACCTGAGTGGTATGCGCATCGCTTGTTTGGGTCAAACCTTCTTCCCTTTGGGTCACTCGGGGGTGCCAAATCAACTATCTTCTTTTGGGCTATCAATACCGCCAAAATCTGCTCAAAAGGATCCCCGAGTGGGGTGAATACTCGATTTTGCGAGGCCTCGAATCTCCTTCGCCCTTCCGCCCTCTGATCAGTGAAGTTAGGCTGTCGGGATGGCCCTACTCTCTGCACCTGTATTGGAGGATTGTTCTCTGCCTTTCTGGATGATCCCTGCAGGATGAGGGAAATATCCTCTTCCTTTTTCTTTTGGACCCTTCGGGAAGTGCTGCCATAATTTCCGCTCTGGATCTGCTCTGCAGCTGTTTCCAAAGCCGTGAAATCCCGGATTTTGCCAGATTTCAACCCCATATCCACCATTTCTCCGTGTTTAATCATCTCAGCAAAGGGTCTCCCAATCCCTGATATAACCCGCTCATAATAAGGTGCCTCTTGAATGTCTACGAAGGTCATCACCATCTCCGACTCACTCATGGGGGGATTCACCTGTGCAGCTATACCCCTCCATCGCTGTGCATAATCCCTAAAAGATTCCTTTGGTTGCTTCTTAATCTTTGTCATTTGGTATCTATCAGGGGCCATTTGTGCTTGGAAGCTATACTGTGTTAAGAAGGTGTGGGCCAACTCTTCCCAATTGTGGATCCGGGCATTATCAAGACGGGCATACCAGACTCTCGCCTCTCCCGTCAGGCTCTTTTGGAATAGTTGCATTCTTAGACCTTCATCTTCTGCATAAGATCCCAACTCCCCAATGTAGATTTTCAGATGTGTGTAAGGATCCCCCTTCCCATTGTATTTCTCAAATTCGGGGATTTTAAATTTCTCCAGATATCTGGTTCCGGAGAAGACACAAAGATCCGAATAATTCACCCTGCCTAGGGACCCTATGCCCTTCAGAGATTGGATAGTTTCCTCCATTTGTTTCATTTTCTTTCGCAGGTCATCAGTGTCTCCTTCCTCTGGGATAGTAATCACCGTTCTGTTAGGTATGGGAACGGCCTTTGGGATGACTGGCTCGTCCTTAGGTTGGGGTGGATCCTGTCTAGGTAGCAATTGTTCCTTTAGCATTATGGCCATCTCCAATATCTGTTTTTTAAAGTCATCAAATTTCTCACGAGATATGGCACCGGGATTAGTAGGTGGAAGATCAGCCATTTCAGATGTAGAGTTTTGAGCCCTTTTAGATTGCGAACGCGTTTGAGGAGCAATCCTACAGAAACAACGGTTCAAAGTTTAGTCCTGGGTAATGAAGGGATATGGATGCATGCTAAAGCTGTAACTTTTGTGTTGTGGGTTTTTTAATCGTTCTCTGCAAAACAACATGTTAGCGATCCTTTATTGCAATAATAAGTGATAGACATGACTTATTATGCTTTCCCAGCTATTCCCTGCAAAACATGGAGGTCAGTACTTTCTTTTGACAACATGGGAGGCATATATGAATGGGATCATGACATTTATACGCGCGAACGTAAAAAGGCATGAAGAGACTTTTCCTGCGTTGGGTTAATCTGAGGCTGACCTATCCTAGGGTTACTCTCACGGGCTTTTCGGTATGAAGGTCCCCAAATCTTCGCAATCTACTCGTCTGAGTCCTTTCGATTGGAGCGGATTTGGGTGGTGCGTTTCCTGAGCCATCTCCGGGGAGCAGCCCCTTCGAGTCTAGTAATAAGCAACCGACAGGTTCGCCTCAGGAGGAGGTACACTTTCAACATTCATTCACATTCATCGTCCTCACCGTATGCAAATGATTACTTTTAAAGTAAAGCCATTCCATTCAATCAATCATTCATTTGGGAAAAACACACATTCACACAACAATAAGTAAAACAAGTCAAAATATCGCACGTACATACACATTTATGAATTTTAAAGGATAGGATAACATCAAGAGTTGAAAGCGGCTTAAGCCCTCTAATGTCCCCAACAGAGTCGCCAACTGTCGACACCGGGTTTTTTGTCCTTTCCGATTTTAGCCCTTTGATTGAATGATTCTTTGGAAAAGGTCGGCATTCATGTCGATGGGGTTTTGAAAGATCATTTTTTTATGATGAGCCAATTAACCAGAGTCGCCAGTTGGTATATTTGAAATGGATGTACCAACTCATCCGAGTTTTCGTTTTTTATAAATCGATGGCTCATATGTGACTCCGAATTAATTGATCTGCGAACCGAGATTCATAGAGTTCGGGGGCTTGCTTAAGCGAGGGGAAGGTGTTAGGCACCCCCCGACTTCCGTGAAATACGGTTACTGCAATCTTGATACTTTCCTATCCTTTAATTCATGAAATGTGTATGTGTGCGTGTGTGTGTGTGTGTGCCTTTGTGAATGTGGTGATGAGTTTGCATGAAGAGACCATTTGGATTTTTGGAAAAGTCGTGTTTTTCTTTTGGGAACGCTTCAGAATGTCCTTCGGTTTATACGAGAAAGCTTTATGAGAAAATGTTTGATTTTAATTGTCAAAACTGTGATATTGCATTAGGTGTCGTTTTGGGAAAACAAGAATTTTCTAAACCTTTGTCAAGATAGGAATTGAGATCTATACGTTGCTTTCATAATTCAAATGATGGGCAACCTCTAGGATCTCTTTAACCCTATGCACAATAGATTTAATAAAACGTTTACTTATTTCTAATAAAACCAATTTCTTGTGATGTATTAAAAACGATCTTTCTTTTGCCTTCTCGTTAAAAGGAATCGACATTCATTAGCACTCCCAATTTCTTACCCTCGTGAAGCTAATAACCTAGTTTGATTTGTTTTATGAAAATCTTTATCGTTTAGCTTTGAAATCAATTTTTGGGTCATAAATCAAATCAAGCATTAAAATGCGTTGGGGTTATTCATGGGCATGTAAGCCATCAAAATAACCTCGAACGCCAACAATTGCATACTTTCACTATGACGGGGCCTTAAACACGATTCTCGCCTTAGCGTCGTTTTAAGGCCCGACGATTACATATTTACAATGAAAACTACATCATTCCTACTTCTTACATCAAAAGGGGTCCATCATCGGATTTGGACCACGGGGTCGCTTTCCTAGGCTCACACCCAAATCTCCACACACCCACAACCGGATATTACAAGAAATAACCAACACGGATAATCTAACAATACCAAAACATCCTAAAATAGCGATCTAAAGGAACCACGCCCAATATAATACCATAAACACAAACAAAAAAAATCAATAAATAAATATCATCGGGTTATTAGGAAGAATTTTGTTCCGATGGAACCCTCACTAATAATCCCTAATTCATTATTCCATCATCAATTGCATGAATACTACATTTAATTCAACCAAAGGATATGATAGAAATTGCAAAAATAAGGAGATTTTCACCTTGCAAATGAGATCAAAGTGGATGTAAACTTGTGTATTTTGAATAGAAGAAAAAGTATATTTGATACAATCAAATCAAAAGAATATTATTCCCCTCTTTTTTCTTCCTTTCTCTCCTATTTTTGTTGCAAAATTATGCTATTTCTCTCTCAATTTTCGTGCTGCCGCTGCTTATTCTTCTCCTGCTTCCGATCTCACTTCTCTCTCTGCTCTCTGAATGAAGGAATGTGCTGAAGTAGGCTGGCTAAGTCCAGCCGCAGATTGATCTGCGGCTGGCCGTAGATCAATCTGCGGCTGGCCTTAGCCCGCCATCCACTCAGCCCGCCATGCACTTTAGTTATTTAATTCTCCTCGATTTTCGCACCGCACCTCGATTCTCGCGTCGTGCTGTAGGTTTTCGCCGAAAGGCTTGTATTTTGCAGTCCGGGAATTACTGTGAGACGTGACACATTATTCGGGAATGCTCATTTCGGATGGCCTTGTTGTCACGTCGGTTTTGACTGCAAATCGTTGCGGTGGCGTCGAGTGTTCGCATTTGTGCCCATTCTTCGCTCCCGCAGGCCGGTTCAATTGACGATTTTGCCCTCCTGTCACGGTTAGCATAGGGAACGCAAAATTTGGGTGTCTACACAAGGGACTTACGCATTATTATTTTATTTTATAAATTTAATTTGTTTTAAAAGCAGAGATTTACGTATAAATCATTTTTCATGTATCTAATATTCACATGCGTATCTGTATCTAATATTAAGGTAAGCTTTTTGCCATATATAGCAACACTTAATTTTTTTTGGAAGTTTTGTTTTAATTACAACTACTAGTTCAGTTTATAAATGAATTCTCTCATTGGTCTGAACTCTGAATAAAAGTTATTCGAGAAACAATTTAGCAGTTTCAAGAAATAATAACAAAAAAAAAGAAAAAAGGTTCACGTAATTTGATCAGGTTTGACTTATAGATGATAGATGGTGATTGTTCGTAGATTAATTTAAAAAAGTGAAAATGATTTACATTTCGAGACTGTCAGATAAAGAAATAGCTAGGAATACTTCAAATTAGGACAACCGGTGGGACTTTTCATTTTTGCATGTTTATTCCTTTCCCATTTTAAAAATTGAAATTATTGTTTAAGATTCACATTTGCAAGTAAGATCTTAGAATGTTAGAAACAACTGCTAAATTTTAATCTCTCATTTAAGAGATAAGGCAATAAACTATTAAATAATAATAAAACCCCCACTTAAAGATATACTCCACTAATCTACATATTTATTACCTTTTCTTTTCTTTATTATAGGAAAAAAAAAACAAATAAAGCAGTACCAAAATTTCGAGCCGAAAGTCATAAAATAGGGTTATAATGAGTGGAATGAAGGTGTAAATAATTTCGAGGGTGGACTGAATTAGGACCGCATGCGAAGCATATTGTTAATTGGCAAATCTGCAACTCAACAGCAACCCAAAGCCCATGTGTCCCCTCAGCCCTCGGCCCATGCGAGTTTGGGGAGATTTTCATATATTTTCAACCATTTAATATTGAAGAATAATTATTTGAAAAAGAACTATTATAATTATTTGAAAAAGAACTATTATAATTAGTTTCAACATAATGGGTAAGGTTCGGGTTTGGATTTTATATTAGTTATCAATATAATATAATTGTATAATTAAAATTTTTAATTTATAAATATTTATATGCATAAATACTTTTAAGTAGACAAAATATATACTTTAAGATTAATATTAACTTCTTAAAAGCCAAATTTTAAGCATTTTCAAACAAAAATTTACAAACTTGGTTGCAAATACTCAAAGGAATTTCAGTTTAACTAAAAATTCACATATTATCAGTTTGTATGGTTACTAGCATTTGCAACGTTTATGGCTATAGCGTTTTTTGGGGATGCATCGCATCATTTTTAGTGTATTGCATTTGAGTCTCAAACACTAAATTGGTGCCTCAAACATTGCGCTTGTGACTTAAATAAGTTACGTGTGACATACGTTGTTTCTAGGCGAACAAGATTTTTAATGCATTTGAATTTTCAAACACACTAAAAACTCCAAATGTTGTGTAACCAAACATCAACTTTGAAACTTATCCGTCCAAATTATAACTTAGTTTAGCCAATCATATCTTTACTTCCAACGACCAGTAAACATATACTATAAGCTCTAACTCCACTTGGATAGTTGAGTACATTCTTATGGAAGCTTGTTTGTAATCAAATTTATCACAGAACATGAATTTTTCAGAGAAATATAAATATACGTATAACATTCTATGCTCCATACTAAGGATTTACAGGTTTACAGTTAATATGTTATACATAAATATACGTATAACATAATGCTAAACAGCAAACTTGGTGCCTATAATGTCGCCTGATCTGTAATGGTATTTTTATAACATGATTACATTTCAAATGAATGTTTGTTTACAAGATTGGTTATAATTTTTTATTTTTAGTATTTCTAAATTTCAATGATGCATTCACAACCCACTTGCTATCTTCTTGAACCCAACTGTAGAAAACTTTTACTCACTTCTCCCTACTGAATATTTGCATGATAAACATGGTCCCGACCCCTTATAATCTTCTAAGGTTTGCAAAAAATTAAAAAAAATTAAAAAATATCGTAGTTTTAATTAATAAATTAGTTAAAAAGACATAACTACTCGACTTGGACCACAACCATATATATAGAAGCGAATTGTTAACTTGTTAACCATAAGCAACTTGATAGCCATATATGTCTTATAATCATAAGCAACTTGTTTATTTTGCAATACTCGACTTGGACCACAACCATATATATAGAAGCGAATTGTTAACTTGTTAACCATAAGCAACTTGATAGCCATATATGTCTTATAATCATAAGCAACTTGTTTATTTTGCAATACTTAGACGCAACAAGCAAATTTCGAGTAAATGGTACAGTTTATGAAAATCGGCCTCAGAAATTAAATGGTAGTAGTACTAACTTATTGTAGTACAAGAAGTCAAGGGATCATAGCTCAATATTACACACATATGTTTAACATAATGGCACACAACAAATTTAGTAAAAGTTTTTTTCTTTAGCTCAGAAACCGATGAGGGAAATACTTAATACCAAGTTCTTCAAAAAGATTTTTTTTAGCTCCAATAGAAGCTCAGATTTTTGATTTTTGGTCTCCTCATAATTTTGAAAATTCATGGTACAAGTAATATGGAGCATAAATTTCAGCTTCACATCTTCTATCTCCTTGAGCTGCAAATTATGCTTTCTGGGCTTGCTTTTAAGGTACCTGAAAAATATTAAGAAATAACAGTTAAAAGTTTTAACCATATTCCATTTTCTGATTATAATATCCAGAGAAGTGTCAAAAGAAATTAAGAAACTAATGTCACTCTACTAACACAGTAATATCTAGCTTTACTTGCTCAAACCAATTATGGTACCTATAAATGGCCCATGAGATAAGATCAAAGAGCTTTTGTTTAGCTCGGACATGTGAATAAATAGAACAATTTTGTCTGTTTCTAAGTTTTAATTTGGAAGGAAGGGAAAGTTCTTTTGAAAACGAGAACTTTTTCTTCCCCCAAATTAAAACTCACAATCTAATACATGCATAATTTTTATATATATTGATTTCATTATCTTTAGTTTATTGCATGTTTATTTGTGTATATGCACTTATTAGAGTGCGTATTGATTTCAGGAGGATTTAGAGTCAAAAGTGGAGAAAGATTGAAAATCGGAGCGAAAAGAGAAAAAAAGACAAAAATTAGAATTTTAGGCAACTTTCGCCTCAGCGAGGAATTTGGTCTAGAAACTCTCGCCCCAACGAGAACCTCTCTATTGATCTTCACCCCAGCCAGCTCTGAAGTTGCCCAGGCCTAGACCTCTCTGTTGATTTTCGCCCAGGCGAGAAACCAAGAACAAAAATCTTCGCCCCGACGAAGATGGTCAAGAAGAGAAAAATATATTTTATTTTAGGTAGGAAAGTTTGAGGATTTCTAAGTGTAGTTGGATTGTTATTTCTTAGAGACTTAGGATATTATCTTAGGACTATAAATAGATGTTTTTAGTTAGATATTAGGGGATTATCATCTACATTGGAAAAACCCTAGTTTGGTGAGATTGAAGGATGTCAAGCTAAGTATTTTCTTTTCAGTTCTAAGGGACGTTGAACCTTGTTTACAATTAATGTTTAAATAAGTATTCATTATTTATTTCTTCTTATATGAAATTCATTCTTGATAATCTGATTGAATTGCTTGAATGTTATCTCGTTTAATCGATTTGATTTCTGCAGAATTGAATTGGTTAACTAATAATATTTGCTAGATTATGATATAGTATTAAGTAAACGATATTGTATCTGATCATAAGTAGCAATTAATAATACTTGATTGTGGACAAGCTTTTGGGTGTTATTAATTATGATTATCAGATGGCAAGTTAAATAATCACTGATAGTGTGATTATTGCTTGGAATAGTTTAATTCTCTAATCCTTAATGCTGCTGTTATATTAAATCTAGACTGATAGTTTCGGATTATATGATAGTCAGGGTCTAGTGGGGGCGATTGTCACATTAGATTTAAAACCTAAGGAGAATTTCGGATAATGAGCGATTGTAGTTATCTAGGACTATTAATTTCATTGAAGGATAAATAATGTTACGCTTGATTAATCTGTTATTATGAAAATGGTGATACTGAACTGAAGAATTGGAATCTTTAATTCATTAGTTATTCTTATTAATTATTTTCTGTTTTATTAGTTTAGTTAATCAAATCAAACCCCCTCTTTATTTTCATTGTTTAATTAGAATTAGGAAAATAAAAGAATAAAAATAAAATAAATCACCCTCTGTGGGATCGACATGTACTTGTCACTATACTGATTTCTGTATTAGTAGAGTAGAAGTAATGATCTAATTTTGGATTATAAACGACAGCTCCCACAAACAGACCAAACTTATAATCTTCAACATACCCGATAATCAACACATACAATTATTGATGAATATTGTTGTTGTTTGGGGAAAACAAAAAACATAACAATTAACCGGATAATTTTAACTTGCAAAATTGCCTCTGCTCATACCTTTCAGTTCTAAACTCATATACAAACGAGAAATAGTTAAAGTTGACATACTCGTAAATTTTAAGCTATAGAGTTGTAATATTCTCCACGCTCCAAAATATCACTGGTCTCAGAGCTCTGGTTATAATTGAGGATACTTTTGGTTAACAAATTAGAATTTGAATAGTATAATTATTCATTCTTCTCTGTCAAGAACACTGTCCCCAACATCCTCTTCGATCTCTTCAATAATCAACTGTGAATATTTGAAAAATATTAGAAATGATGAAATATATTAAGAGAATTGACATTTTTACAACTAAAAATGATAATTTCACAAGTTTCTCCTCATATGAATAGTAAGTGCGACCTACCTTTATGTGAGAGAAGAGTTTGTGGGATTATCATTTTCTCTTGTGCAAATTTCAATTCCTTAAATTAAATAATCTATACCTTTAATTTTTTTCAAAAAATTTCAGTTACCTTTTCATTATCAACAACACAATGATCACCTTTGTCAAATGGACATTGCAGATATACAAATATAATTCCTTCAGATATAGTTACAAATGTTTTGCCAAAGAAAAGCACCACCAGAGAAACAATGCAACCTAACATCCTAGTTGTTGCAAAACCCATAAAACATAACCATATTGAGGATATTAAGAAAAGTACCATCCCTGACATAATGGAGTTTAGGTTGGTGTTGGTGTCACTTAAGAGATGAACTAGAGTTTTGCGTTCATAGTAGACTTTCACTTGTAAACAAGGATTCTGCCATCAAACTATGACAGAGATAGTTTACAAGTCTAAAAGAGGATCCATAAAATGAGTCTAAATGGCATAAAAATGAATAGTTTCTATAAAAAGATATCCTCTACTCAAGATAGACTATGTCCGAGGACAATATTTAAATGACTAAATTGCAAATTATTCCCTATAATTTAAACTCAAAATTGATTTGCACTCTAAATTTTATTTATGATTAAAAGTACTCTCAAGAAAACAACTAGCACCCTCTGATTATTTTTCTATCTACCTGGTTAACATAAATGCAATTATGTGAAATTTTAGGGATATTTATATCAAATAGTATACCTCCATTACTATAAAATAATTTAAACAGTAAAAGTATAGATAAAGACAAAAAATAAAAAATAAAAAAAATAAAAAATTACATAACTCCAAACCTTCGGCTTTACCAAATCTCAAACCCAAACTACCCGTTTCATTCCACTACATACAACAGAAGAAGGAGAAATCCCCACCTTTAATTTCAAGAAGCTTATATGATTAACAAAGTGGATTCGACTTTTACCCTTAACGATGTTGGTTTTGCAAGAGATTTATAACGCCCCCGAATTCGGGCGCTGGCCGCCCGAACAAGGGTCCGACGTTATCTCGTACTTCTTTCGTAACTTAACCAATGATCCCATAATCATATTGGTTAAACTAGTCTATTACAGACTATAAATTATAAATTTCCTTAACTTCCTCCCTGGATCTATTCTTAATCTCAATCTCATTCCTTCTACAAGTATCAACTTGTAGTTCATTCGTATATATGGATAAGACCATATATATCGGTCCAATTTTTAACCCTATGATTTAGATATTCTATCATTTATAAGCTTTATATGGATCCAAGATTCACAGTACCAGCACTAGAGATAGTTCCCAGATCTGAAGGGGGCTTCCCAATAAAGATAAATCGATATTGGTGCGCAATTAGATGACCTAACCTTCATTTCTTAGTCAGAACTTTCAGCGTACCAAATACCCTCACTTAGATACATAGTCTTATAAACATTGTTTATGTTTTAACAATTCTAAGTTTAATCGAAGTAAAGACATGACAGAATGTGTGAAAAAACATGATAATATTGATATAATATTCGGTTACATACCTTGCCGGTTCATATTACAAAAAGTCATCAAGACTATAACAAAAGGGACAAGCAATCAGGAAAGCATATAAACTAGTCTATGCATTTCTTCTTTTCTTTCTTTGGAGAGCCTAAACTCTCAGGTTTGCCTGAACATAAGGTTTTATTCGCAAGAATGAGCATACAAAAGCTCAACAAGTCTAAACACATAGTATATAATTGAACTCACACCGATAAGGATTTAATGAATCATAGCTTTAACAAAAGATATTACAATTGTTTTAACATAGTAAGACTGAGTGGTAATTAAACCAAGAACCGTTCGTCCGTCTTTCGACTTGGAACCATACCGTGGATATCAAGTAGAGGATCAATCTAACGACATCCTATGTTATGCATAACATACGCTACACTGACTAATCATGACAATGTTTTAACAACATGTTCATCTCAGTTTGCTTTGCATATATATAGAGGTCGCTTCAAGACAACTTGGTTTGACTAAAAAATTATAACAATTCAATACTTCACGAATAAACGTTCATTTTACAAGTTATGCCGAAACGAATAGCAATAACTCTCATATCAAAGATTTATAACACGTTGTTGCACAAAGTGCATAAATCAAATAGAAAGCTTGTAAATGAAATCTTAGGTGGAAGACTTGCCTCGTATACCTTTTACAGATAAATATAACGGTCTACACGTTCGTCGTAAATCCTACACGATTATAAGTTCATGTAGACCAGTTAAGTGTTTAACGATTAAATCTTTTAAGTTTTATTTTGGGTATTATAACCACTTATAAATAAGACTCTTTCTACTATACATCAAATAATTTTAGCATTATAACTGCATATAAAATGAATATTCATCAGCTATATTTAAAATAAATTGAGCATTATAACTGCTTATAAAATGAATATTCGGCTATTATATGTGAAATAATTTTAGCATTATAACTGCTTATAAAATGAATATTCTTACTAAATACTTGAAGAAAATCGGACATAGTAACTGCTTATAAAAGTATATTTTCTAATATATAAGAGAAATTAATCGGACATTATAACTGCTTGTAAATAGGACTTTTGTACTATATACTTAAAATAATTTGGGCATTATAACTGCTTATAAAAGTATATTTTTACTAAATATATAAAGAAGAATGAAAATAATAACCACTAGAGTAATACCTCTTGTAGTTGCTAGCTTTACTTCCAATCGCGCAGCGCTTCGATACTTAAAAAATAATTTTTATCTCACAATATCTCTCAGAATATAAATATAGAGTGTTTTTGCTCTTGAACTGCTCTTGAAAAATAGTAAGGAATGAATAAACTGAGCTTGCTATTTATAGAAAAACCAAGTTTCACTAATTGCATGTTAGGGGCTCGACTTATTACACTTTGCACCCTAGCATATTCTTAGAATATTCTTCTAAGCTCCTCAATGAAAATATCTTCCAAGCTCGACAATGCAGCTTGCAATTGAACCTATCTTCTAAGCTCCTCAATGAAAATATCTGTAAGCTCGACAATGCAGCTTGCAATCTAAGCTGCTCAATGAAAATATCTTCTAAGCTCGACAGTGCAGCTTGCAATTGAACCTATCTTCTAAGCTCCTCAATGAGAATATCTTACAAGCTCGACAATGCAGCTTGTTACCTTAAGCACGACAAATCACTTTGTCATTCTTAAGCACAACACAACAACTTGTCAAAAATAATTTGTCAGGATACTTCTTTGTGAAATCGTGGAAAGCACGACAAATCATTTTGTCAATGTAAGCACGACTAAGCAGCTTGACCAAAAATTTTTATTTGATCTAATTCATCGTTTACACTACATTATCACAAAACACCTGTTTCGAAATATCATTTCGATCTTTATTAAGCATATATGTTACAAAAATTCAAATCTCATTAGGGCTTAAGGTTTTAAACTTCTCGATACCTAGTTTTAGGTCACTAAATTAGCCTCTAACCATATACGATCGTATTTATAAGTCTCATAAATATTCGGGGTATTATAAGATCCACCCATGTTTCATGAAGTAATGCGTTACTCTCTCCTCTTCCGCCGGCGGTAAGCGCGTCCGACCCATGCACTGCATCAATCGCTGCCAGCAAGCTCATCGGCGACCTCCGATCCCCGGCATGCCGCTGCCTACACGGTCGGGGAATTGACCAAATCTATTGGGACAGAAGGCCTATTGGGATCGGTCTAGTTTATAAGTTTTTCTTGTATGTGAAAATTTATGGATCTGGATAATTGTAGACTAACAAGTAAATATATAATGATACAGGTTAAATGATGGTGATACTATGACTGAATATTTTGGGGTGTGTGGAGAAAAAGACAGGGCAATCAAGGGGGAATCAAAGAGTGAAAAAAGATGGAGGGAGAAAATTGTATTCTCTTAATTAGATTTTTTTGTTAATTTCAAAACATATGTTTTATATGTATATTTAAATAAGTTATATTGGTAATATTTTAATGTTTTACTCATTTTACTCATCATTTTAATGGTTCAATTAACTAAATGGATGAAAAATATAACAAAGGGTGCAAATTATTTCATCATTTAAAGTTTTTTAATTAAAAATAAAATTTATGGTGCAAATTAATTTTGAATCCAAACTATAGGATATAACTTAATTTAGTTATATAGCAATCAAAAGGCCACAATAACTAGTACTCATTTTCCAAAATGTCCCAAAAAAAATGAAAAAAAAATGTGTTGTTAATGCCAAGATTTCGTCGCGCGTCCAATCACCAAAGTACACGCCTAATCCTGCACAAGAACGAAACCACACTCAAGAGTTTGGCAGTTTTGGCCGTCGGGGGATAGCTCTAGTGTGCGAATAAGTACAGGCTGTTCAAGGTATTAACAATGGAGGTTTAGCACTTTAGTGAGCAAAAAGTCGTTACCTGAAAATTTAGGGTTTAGCTTTGTATTTATAGATGATCACAACTCCTTTATCGCCTTGTTCCTCAACTGTAATAGGAATCCCAATCGTGGTAATTACCTATTATTAGATAGAACACAATTTTCCTAAAAAAAGGAAGTCGGATATAATCCTGACTCTTTCTTTAGGAACTAGAATTTAAATATAGTTAGAAATCTTAGATTCCTTAAAACCCGCACACTGCCCAAAATAAATACCTGCATGGGAACATCCATTCACGTGGACTGTGGCCCACCCCATCCTTTCGGCCCATGTGAACATATCCCAACATTGCCCCTAGTCTTACATTACAATGGAACATTTAATGGAAGAATTCAATCATTAAAAGTCCAATAATTGAAACCAGAAAACCCAAGGCCCAAACCTTTGGTGAACCATCCAACACATACCACCGGGCCCCACCATTATCACACAACCCATTTATTACGCCGTTTTTGAAAAACCGCGCGGAACCCATAAGTCAAATAACTCAAACACCCCATTTACCAAAAACCAACTATCGCCTCTCCAGATCCAATTTCAAACTATTCATCCCTTCTCTCCATCTTCAAACTCTTTCCAACCCTTGCTTTCTCCAGTGAAAAGTACTTTCCGATCAATCTACTCTCCTCCTTCACAATGGGAACACAAACAAACAAACCCCCTCTGTCCCACCTTCAACCTACACCGCCATCCCTTCTACTTTAATACCCCATGTCGTTAACCCTATCATCACCACCGCCGTCATAACTGAAGCCACCACTGTAACCACGATTACTTCCCCAAACCCGCAACCAAAAGGCCCATCCAAAACCAAAATTGACAACCTAAAAATGCTAAAGGATTACTCAAACGAGGAATCCTTTACCCACATAACACCGTTTCTACAATCGCCCCCCAAAACCTCGCCAGAATACGTAAACAATACTGTATCCCGACTACCCACGAAATCCGCGCTACCATCGCCCCGATGGATGGACTGCCATCTCTCTGAGTGCCCTTAGGTACGAGGTTTGCTTCACACTACACACCTTCATCATCGGCCTCCTAGGATTTGTTAGAGTCAGCTTCGCCCAACTGGTGCCGAACTCCTATATCCACATCATCGCCTTCATTGCTTTTTGCCACGAACTCAACATCACTCCCTCCATCGACCTTTTCTTCTCCATATTTTCTATAAGCTGATGCATAAAATCTGGCTTTAGACAAATAAACAAGCAACAAACAACTCGAGCAGCGCCCACTGATGAAGACGCCTTCCATCAACAAAGGATGACACTCCCAATAGTTCTTTATCCAGGGGCCCAATACTCGTAACAATTGGAGAACTGTTCTGAGGCCGTCTAGAAGAACTGGTGAATATTATTGCAAAATTACCGACAAAAGAATAGGACCTCGACCTTCTGAGCAACCCAACTTAGCTCTATAATAATAAATGTAAGTCTCACCCTGTTCGTTGTACTAACCTTAATTAATTTTGCATTGTACTATAATGATATAATTTCCTTACTGTAATAGTGTGTCTGATCAAGTCGACCCTTGCGACCAGCACTAGCCAAACAACCCCTCTCGAGCACACCGAAGAAACAAACCCCCCCAACCAAAACCAACCGAAACCCCCCTTTAATCCAACCCATTTCTACAATCCCGATGTCACAAACTCCCCCATCCTCCATCATTCCTACTCCTGTTGTCATCGAAAAGAGCCTTCTAGACCTCCCCCCTTATGAGAGGACCACTATTTTAAGGGTGAAAAGAATATGTCAAGTGAAGACTGTCAAGCAAAACCCACTTCTTGAAACAGAACAAAACCCATACACCGAACCACCAACTACCACAACCACATAATTAGAGACTCAAAAAGAACACGGAGACCCTCCTTCCGAACCAACATCCAAAAAACATCAGACAAATACCCCCTAAACTGCCAATCTCCTCCAACATCCCCCAATCGCATCCAAGAAATGCCCATCTCGGCATCATTATGGCCCCGAAGACCCGAAGACTTCCCCATCCACCTGTTTGATCACTTCGTTCTTCCCGGAGATGACCAAAACTTCGAAGGAGCAAACCTATGGGAAATTGTGAACTCCAATGCCTTAAATCTAAGTCGGGTAAACATTTCTGACCCTCCCCGCCTCCCAATTACTGATATTAAACTCATTAACTAATTTTTCTTTCTTCTTCCTCAAGGTCACAGTTATTACTAGCCGACTCCTTTGGTATCTTTACCAAACTGAAGAAAAAGAAGAGGAACAAAAGGACGAAGTTGTCTGTCTAAAGTTAATGCTGCATACTACGACAACCAATTTGAAAAAGGAAGAAGAACTTCGCGCCTAAACTTCCAACCGTTGTGAAGAGCTTCAGGCCAAAGTGGAAAAACTCAAAGAAGAAGCAATTGAAAACGAACTTCGTCGAAGAACACTCTCGGAAGGCTGCGATGAACTAAAGAAAGAGTGTGATAACCTGAAGAAAGAATGCAGCCATCTAACAGCCGAAAACCATTCTGTGTATAGAAAACTTAAGAGCGTGGAGGTGAAGCTTAACATGACCATAGAAGAACGTGACAACTTGGAAAAGGATTTTGTTAGCTACAAAACAATGACACCTCCACTGACCGAAAAGATCAAACAATAAATTCGGTAAGAGTATCGAAGATCCGCTGAACTGACCGAAGAGGTACTTGATGAGTGTGTTTTATACACACAATTTGAGTACTTTGGCCTTGATAATTTGCAAGTCTCTAGGTATTTTATATGGTTTTTATGTATTTTTATCTAATTCCTACATAAATTAGTTTTTAGTTATTTTTATATGTTTTATGTTGCGTTGATGCATTTTTATTATGTTTGTAGGAATTGAAATAAAGACCGCTCGGATCGTTGTTTGGATTGACTCATTGTCCGTACCTGGACGTCTGTGCCCGAATGGTAGTATGATGGAAATTTGTGCTTGGCGACGCTCAGTGCTTAATTTGACAACAGTTGGTTGTTGGGCGTGCACGGCGTCGAATTGTGTGCACGGCGTTCGGCGTCGACCAAGCCACGAGGGCAAGCTCGTGCTTGGATTTCCGTGCCTGGATGTTGATACGATGAAAATTAATGTTTGATGATGCTCGGGGTTTAATTTGACGAGAATCAGAAGTTGTGCGTGCACGGCGTTGAATTGCGTGCACGGCGTCGGGCGGCGTGCCGCACGGCGTTGGCACTGGGCGCTGACACTCGGCAGGCACCGGTGTGCGGGCGCGCGTTGACACTCGGCGGCATGGGCGCGGGCGGACTCGGTAGGCATCAGCGGCATGCAGGCGCTTGGGCTTGGGCGCGGGCGCGCGCCTAGGCGTGCGGGCACAGCGTGCGGCACTCGGCGCATGGCTCGGCAGGCGGAGCGGCATGCAGGCACATGGGCGCGGGCGCACGCCTGGGCGTGCGGGTGCACGGCGCGGCACTCGGCAGCCAGCGTGCGGCAGGCAGGGCCCTGGGCGCGCGCGCACCAGGCGCCGTGCGGGCGCACAACGCCGTACTGAGTGCGATCTAACACAGCCCATAGTGCGATCTGAGCTCCATTTTGTCCGATTTTGGCTAGGGTTTCTTGATGGAGGCTATATATAATCTCTTCTAAGCTACATATCAGACATCTAGAGAGAGGGAGGCTACATAATACATCAACCAACAGTGCTCAAGGCTGCAAATCAAGTTGAATCAAGCCAAAAGCCAAGGAACTCAGTCAAGAAGAATTGCAAGGCCAAGGAGGAGAGCTAGAAACCAACAACAACCAAAGGAACACCAGCTGAATAGCTTCAAAAGTGGTTTCATTTCTAGATTTCCATCTCCTTTGTAATTCGAATTTGACAATGTATCAATTGAAAATGATGTTTATTGTAGCTATCATGAACTAACCTTCTATTCTAAGATTGCAATGGAACCCAACACTTAATTTGAATTGAATTCTCTCTCTATTGATTTTAGTTATGAATGTGTGAATTGATTATCATAACCTTTGCTTCTTGATTAATTGCTTGTCCCGTAATTACCTTGGGAACCTATATGAACTTAACGAACGGATTATAGGTTAAGACCTAGTTATGATAACATGCGAGAGTATAGATTGTTGTGGGTTATTAATCGGATTAAGTGACATGTGTCTTATTAATTATCTGCAATAATAGGTATCTTGATAGTAGTTGGGATAGATATATACCTAATTACCGCATGCAACCAATTGAGAATCTAGTCTTAATGACTTCCGATGTGAGAGTTGGTAATTAAAGGGAGGATTAATTAGATTTGGTGACACGTGTCTATTAATCATTCCTAAAATTAGTCTCTTGATAGTGCATAGGATAGACATATACCTATGCACCGCTTAGGAAGATTCGTGATTGACCATCGACAGAGGCTCTTATGTAGTTTTGATTTCTCGGTTGTTAATTCGTATGCTATAATTGATTGAAAAGAGAGAGTTAGGAGAATCAAATGACGTGTTAGGGGAAATTGTAGTCTTAGACCTTTCTATCTTGATATTTTACCGCATTTTACTCATTACTTGACTTGTGAACTCAAACAATCAACAAACAATCAAACCTTCATCGTTTAAATTAGATCAAATTGATATACAATTGATACTTGGTTATTATTTGTCACAATTCCCTATGGGTTCGACTCATATCTTATCATATATTACTTGTGGACCGTGTATACTTGCACGTGTGTGTTTATCGATAGCTAAATCGACCAACAAGTTTTTGGCGCCGTTGCCGGGGAATTATTTTCTAATAATTATACCAATATCAATTTCAATCAACTTTGTCTCTTTTTAGACTTGTATATAATTTTCATTTTGTTTTGTAGGTATTCTTGATTTGTATGCCACGCTCACGTGGTCTTGAGTTAATTCCTTACGATCCCGAGATCGAGAGAAATATTCGACGACTACGTAGAGAACGAGTTCAGAGTATACCTAATCAAAATACCATGGTTGAGGAGGAGCCTAAATCCTTGAGGGAGTACGCCATGCCTCTTGTCACAGACTTGCACTCAAGCATTTCCAGGCCAGCTATTGAGGCCACTCACTTCGAAATTAAGCCAGGCACCATCCAAATGGTCCAAAACTGTTTGCAGTTTGGTGGGTTGCCCAATGACGACCCAAATGCTCATTTGGTGAGTTTTCTGGAAATTTGTGACACATTCAAGTACACTCAAGTAACTGATGATGCAATTAGACTCCGATTATTTTGTTTCACACTTCGTGACAAGGCAAAGAGTTGGTTGCATTCGCTTCCCTCGGGCTCGATTACCAAATGAGATGACTTAGCCCAGAAATTTTTGACAAAGTTCTTCCCACCGGCGAAAACTGCAAGATTGAGGAATGACATCACGTCGTTTGTTCAATATGATTCCGAGTCCTTGTATGAAGCTTGGGAAAGGTTCAAAGATCTAATAAGGAGATGTCCACACCATGGTTTACCTCAATGGTTGCAAGTTGAGATTTTTTATAACGGGTTGACCAATGCCACTCGATCAAGTGTCGACGCAGCTGTAGGTGGTAGTTTAATGGGAAAGAATTTTGTGGAAGCATATAAATTATTGGAAACCATGGATGCTAATATTTATCAATGGCCTTCGGAGAGGAAAATACCACAGAAGGCAGCAGGAAAATTTGAGGTTAATCCTCTCACTTCAATAACCGCACAGCTAGCCGCGCTCACAAAGGAAGTGAAAAATTTAGGAACTCATTCTGTGCAGAGCATTTCTGAGACCTGTGAGTTGTGTGTTGGAAATCATCCTACCGAGCAATGTGCCATCAATGCAGAATCCGTACAGTTCGTTGGTAATTACAATAGACAGCAAAACAACTCTCACTCAAATCACTACAATCCTGGATGGAAAAATCACCCAAATTTCTCATGGAACAACAACAACAATACCCAAAACCAATATTCAGCTCCTAGGCATCAATATCCCCCAGGATTTCAAAATCAAACTCAATCACACCATCAACCCCAATCACACCAACAAGCCTCAAACTCACCCTTGCCACAACAGGAGAAAAAGCCTAGTGGGGATGATTTATTGGTTCAATTGGTTGCACAACATAGCGCTTCGATATGGAATATAGAGCTTCAGCTTGGGCAGATAACTAGTGCTATGAATATCCGTCCTCCGGGTGCCTTACCTAGTGACACCGAAGTTAACTCGAAGAGAGAAGGTAAGGAGCATTGCAAGGCTGTGACTTTGAGAAGTGGGAAGGAACTACCGGAAGTTGTGAATGAGGTTCTAGCAGAAGCAGTGGTTGAGGATGTGAATGGGGAGAAAGAGGAAGAAAAGAGAAAAGAAGTAGAAAAGAAGGAAAAGGAGCCAGTGCCAAAACCAGAGGGGAGCAAGCAAGGCCCTATGTATCCACCATGCCCGTTTCCACAACGTCAGCAGAAGATAAAGTTGGATAAGTAATTCTCTAAGTTCTTGGAAGTTTTCAAGAAACTGCACATAAATATACCATTCGCTGAGGCATTGGAACAAATGCCTAGTTATGTGAAGTCCATAAAAGAAATCTTCTCAAGAAAGAGAAGGCTTGAGGAGTTTGAGACGGTGGCACTAACCGAAGAATGTAGTGCTGTGTTACAAAGAAAGTTACCACCAAAGTTGAAAGATCCGAGGAGTTTCACAATTCCTTGTACAATTGGTAACCAATTCTTTGGCAAGGCCCTATGTGATTTGGGGGCAAGCATTAATCTAATGCCACTCTCAATTTATCAACAGCTAGGATTAAGTGAGGCAAAACCTACAAATGTTACATTGCAACTTGCGGATAGGTCTCTCACATACCCAAGAGGTATAGTAGAAGATGTGCTTATCAAGGTGGACAAGTTTATTTTTTCAGCAGATTTCATTGTCCTTGATTTTGAAGAAGACAGGGAGATACCTATCATCCTTGGGCGACCATTCTTAGCCACAGGCAGAACCTTGATTGATGTGCAAAAAGGAGAGCTAACCATGCGTGTCCAAGATCAAGAGGTAACTTTTAATGTTTTTAAAGCAATGAAGTTTCCTAATGTGCAGGATGAATGCTTCAGGTTAGACTTGATTGACGAGGCAGTGGATGAGATGTTCGCGGCAAACTATGAAGTTGACCCTTTTGAAGAAATGCTGGGAGAATCACTTGAGAGTGAACCTCTTTTTCCTAATGAGATGGTAAATGTGCTGAATGTTCCCCCACATTTTATCAAGTTTAAGCAACAATTTGAACCGTTAGATAGACCAAGCAGTTCTAGTACCATTGCAAAATCCTCATGGGAGGAGCCACCTACTTTGGAGCTCAAACCATTGCCAATCCACTTGAGGTATGCGTATTTGGGTAATGCTAGTACTTTGCCTATTATTGTGTCTGCTTCACTTGATGATGTGCAGGAAAATAAGTTGCTAAGAGTGCTACGGGAATACAAAACAGCCCTAGGTTGGTCCATTGCCGACATCAAGGGAATTAGCCCAGCATTTTGTATACACAAGATCATATTGGAAGATGAAGCCAAACCTGTGGTTGAGCATCAGCGTAGATTGAACCCCGTCAGAAGGAGGTGGGCAAGAAGGAAATTATCAAATTGCTCGATGCCGGCATCATCTATCCCATCTCAGACAGCCCATGGGTCAGTCCAGTGCAATGTGTTCCAAAGAAGGGAGGCATGACAGTGGTGTCTAATGAAAACAACGAGTTGATCCCAACTAGAACTGTCACCGGGTGGAGAGTTTGCATGGACTACAGAAGATTGAACAAGACTACATGCAAGGACCATTTCCCGCTCCCATTCATTGATCAAATGCTAGACAGGTTGGCTGGACATGAATTCTATTATCTCTTAGATGGATATTCGGGCTACAACCAAATTGCCATTGCCCCCGAAGATCAAGAGAAAACGACATTCACTTGCCCATATGGGACATTTACCTTCAGAAGAATGTCGTTTGGGCTATGCAACGCACCCGCCACCTTCCAAAGATGCATGATGGCTATATTCTCCGATATGGTTGAGCAAGGATTGGAGGTTTTCATGGACGACTTTTCAGTTTTTGGAGATTCATTCGACTTATGCCTTGAAAACCTTGTGAAAGTGCTGAAACGATGTGTTGAAACAAATTTGGTGCTAAATTGGGAGAAATGCCACTTCATGGTGCAAGAAGGCATTATTTTGGGACATAGAGTATCTTGAAAAGGGCTGGAGGTTGATAAGGCCAAGATTGAGACCATTGAGAAACTTCCTCCACCTACCAACGTCAAGGGCATTCGCAGCTTCCTTGGACATGCTGGATTTTATAGGCAGTTTATCAAGGATTTCTCAAAAATTACAAAACTACTGTGTAGTCTCCTTGAGAAAGACACTCCATTTGTCTTCGATCATGCATGTTTAGAGGCTTTTGAGTTACTAAGGAAGAAGCTTGTTAGTGCTCCTATTATCATGGCCTCGGATTGGAGTCTTCCGTTTGAATTGATGTGCGATGCTAGCGACTTTGCAATTGGTGCCGTCTTGGGCCATCGCAAGGACAAGGTTTTTCATGTGATTTATTATGCTAGCAAGACACTAACTGGAGCACAACTTAATTATACAACAACAGAGAAGGAATTGCTTGCTATCGTGTATGCTTTTGACAAATTTCGTGCCTATCTCATTGGTACCAAGGTCATTGTGTACACGGACCATGCAGCCATAAAGTACTTAATAGCAAAGAAGGATGCAAAGCCACGCTTGATTCGATGGGTTTTATTGCTTTAAGAATTTGATCTCGAGATTCGAGATAAGAAGGGAACCGAGAATCAAGTGGCGGATCACTTGTCAAGGCTGGAAAATGCAGACCGTGAGGTGGAAGATGATGTCATGATTAATGAATCTTTTCCTGATGAGTGACTTTTCGCCATCACACATGAGGTGCCATGGTATGCTGACTATGTTAATTATGTGGTGAGCCATGTGCTACCGCCTGAGCTGAGCTATCAACAAAAAAGGAAGTTCCTGCACGATGTGAAGCATTATTTTTGGGACGAACCTTTTCTGTTTAAGCAGTGTGCTGACCAACTGATCCGAAAGTGCGTACCTCAATCTGAGATGGAAAGTATTTTGCAACAATGTCATGCCTCAGCTTTTGGAGGACACTATGGCGGAGAGAGAACAGCGGCGAAGGTGCTTCAGTCGGGTTTTTATTGGCCAACGCTGTTCAAGGATGCCCATGGGTTTGTGCTGAAATGCGATCGATGTCAAAGAGTAGGGAACATTTCCAGGCGTCATGAGATGCCACTAACCACAATCCTAGAGGTTGAGATATTTGACGTTTGGGGTATTGACTTTATGGGTCCATTTGCTTCTTCGTTCAATAATTTGTACATCCTGGTGGCTGTAGATTACGTGTCAAAATGGGTTGAAGCAGCCGCGACACCCACCAATGATGCCAAGGTCGTGCTGAAGTTCCTTCGAAAAAATGTTTTCACAAGATTCGGAACTCCGCGTGCAATAATTAGCGATGAAAGGTCGCACTTTTATAACAAGAACTTCAATGCCCTTCTTGCTAAATATGGGGTGACCCATAAAATTGCCACAGCCTATCATCTTCAAACAAGTGGCCAGGTGGAGGTATCCAATAGAGAAGTGAAAAGGATTTTAGTGAAGGTTGTCAACCCGAATAGAAAGGACTGGTCATTGAAGCTTGATGACGCCTTATGGGCGTATAGGACAGCATACAAAACTCCTATCGGGATATCACCATATCAGCTTGTGTATGGGAAAACATGCCATTTACCGGTGGAACTTGAACATAGTGCTTATTGGGCCATCCGGAGGCTAAACTTTGATTTGAATGCTGCGGGAGAGAAGCGCCTCTTACAACTCAATGAGATGGACGAGTTCCGTCTCCAGTCCTATGAGAATGCAAAGCTCTATAAGGAGAAAGTCAAGAGGTGTCACGACAAGAAGATAATCGATCGAAAGTTTGAGGTTGGACAACCCGTCCTACTTTACAACTCTCGGTTGAAGCTATTTCCCGGTAAACTCAAATCACGATGGTCAGGGCCATTCTATATCAACCATGTTTTTTCGCATGGTGCAATTGAACTGCGGGATGAGAAGACAAACCAATTGTTTAAGGTGAACAGACAAAGAATTAAACACTATTGGGGTGGCGACATCGAGCGCCAAAAGACCTCAATTAGTCTCGTTAATCCGATATGAAGGGGGTATAGTCAGGCTGAGGACTTTAACTCAAGCGCTAATTGGGAGGCAACCCAATGTGTCATTTTATTGTTTAAGTCAAATTATTTTTAATTTAAAAAAAAATCACTTGGATTTCATAAGGATGAGCTTTATTTTTAATTGTTTCTAATGTTGTTAATTTTGTGCTACATGTAGGTGTTTTAGTCCAATTTGGCATTTGAGCACGCCTAGTCAGCACAGCGGCTTGACAGCGACACGACTGTGTAGCACGCTAGCAGGCCAGCCAGGCGCTAGCAGGCGGGCGCATGCAGGCGCATGCGGGCGCGCGCGGCACGGGCGCTGGAACTCGGCAAGATGGGGCACTGGCAGCGCGGGCGCAAGGGGGCGCATGCGGGCGTGCGCTGGGCGGTCGAGAGGCTTGGCGCACAGCTGCCGGCAGCCAGGCGCACACCAGGCGCACACGCTGGGCGGCAGCCAGGCGCGCGCGGGCGCACAGCAGGCCATGCGGCCGCACATGGGCAGCTGGGCTTAGTTCTTTAAATCACACTTAGGCTCATTTTGTTCATTACATTCTTATATCTCTCTCCTCCCACTCCATAGCCAACTTGCATACAACTTACCCAAACTTAATTTCGTGCCTCATTGCATCAAATGACACCCAATTGCGGTAACCCATCATCATTTTCACCTTCTACCTTGGATTTGAACAACAATTTGAAGGTTTTTGAAGGATTTCTATGGTTTTTCACAAGTTCTCCAAGATAAGGTAAAAAGGGCTATAAATTTCCAATTTTTCTTGCTTGGGTGCTGTGTTTTGGTGATTTTGATTAGCAGGTACATAGCTAGCTCCCATTGCAAGGCTTTATGGAGGGTTTGGCCTAATCCCCATTGCACTTACACTTGTGATTTTTAAGAGTGCACACCACCTGTTCGATAAATTGCCTGAGTGGGAATTCTTGGCTATTTTGAGTGTTTTGCTTGCAGCTCTGGTCTTGATGGCTACCAAACGACAAAGGGGTGAATCTTCCTCTTCCAAGGCATCCAAGGCCTATGATAAGAAAAAGTTTGTCAGTGAGGAGGCCTCCGAGCGTTACCACACCACCATGGTCACAAAATCTTTGATTCCTGAGAGGGGCATTCTTCCGGACCCGGTAAATAATTGGGGTTTGGCAAACATAATTAAGGAGAGAGGATGGGATACGTTAGCCGCTCAGCCCGAGCCTGCATGTATACCTCTTGTCAGGGAATTCTACGCTAATGCGCTGGAAGCCGAAAAATATGTGGTAACGGTTAGGGGCAAGAAAGTTTCATTCAGAAAAAGGAGCATTGAAGAATACTATAACCTTCCTAAAAGCCATGGTGAAGATGACCTCACTAAGTATGGAGCCAACAAGCCCGACTGGGATGAGATCATTTCAACCTTATGCAAACCCAGTGCTCGTTGGGCTATGACAAGGGGAGAGCCTGTGCATTTTCCCCAGGGTGATTTAAGCCAATATGGGAAAGCATGGTTATACTTTATCAATGCCAAGTTATGGCCCACCACACACGCAACTCAAGTCATTCCAATGCGGGCTCTTATCCTGTTTTGTTTGGTGACTGGGCGGAGCATAAGCGTGGGATGACTGATTCGAAACTCCATTCTCCAATATGTTAATGGGAAGTCTTCAGGCGGGTTGCCACACCCATCCCTGATCTGTGGGTTATGCAAGAGGGCCAATGTTAGGGTGCATGCCTACGAGTTACTGTAGCACCCACTGACACCCATTGATAGCCTAGCTATTGGCCTCTACAAGGTCTGGAAAGAGGCGGCACCGGAACCACATGGAGCTGGGTTCCTACCTTTGTTGCATCCTCACGAGCCCGAGGCAAGTGCCGGAACTCCACCACCAAGCATTGAGCACACCGAGGCATCTAGCTCTTCTATGGACCTACTTATTGCTGAGATGCGTGAGCTTCGGCGTGAAAATCAGGCGATGAGGGCTGAAATGCAACAGAATGAGCAGGCGAGACAATGGGAAGCACAGGAGAGGGAGCGTGAACATAGGCGCATGTCCCGCTGCCTTGATCACTCCATTCAGCAAGTCAACTCCTTATGCATTTACACTTTCAATTTTTGTAACGCGGCCGCACAGGTGATCAACAACAGTGGGGTTAATACCGGCCCCAACGCAGTCCAATTTCCTACGACACCTATGTTCCCGGAGTATGGCTTTGATTCGGATGATGATGCAAATGGAGGGAGTCACGCAAATGGCAATAATGACGATGACGCTGCTTGAGTTCCCCGGTGAAGTTCTCTATTTCAATTCTGTCTATTTTAAACATCGAGGACTATGTTTACTTTAAGTTTGGGGGTGGTAGTATAATGTAGTGGTAGTATAATGTAGTTATTTTATTTCGTCTAAGTTGTGTTTTGCTACAAGAATGGCCAATGATATTCTGCTGGTTATTGTGTTTTCATCTAAAGTAAGGCTTGAGCATATTTAGTTACTTCTTAACATTTCGGCTAACCACTCTACTCTTGGTTATTTTAGCTCTTCACGTACACCATGCCTGTTTAGTTAGTTAGTATTGAGAAATCTCATTTACTTATATGCTTGGGTGATTATACTTGAAATGTACTGAACTCATGTCAACAACCTGTTATGTTATTTTAGACTTTCATATAAGTTTGGGGGAATATATATAAAAAAAAAGAAAGAAAAGAGAAAAAATATATTTATATATTTATATATATATATATATATATTGACCAAGTTTAATTACGTGGCCTTTGCTACTCGAGTTAATAGACCCTTTGGGGTGTTTTACACCTAGTGCCCTAAAGCCATCTAGTTTGGGAGTCATTGATCAAACACTCGTTACATGGGTAGCTCTGAATAGCCTAATGTGATTAGACATTGCACTGTCACGCGATTAGTTAAGGTGAGATGGATCGTAAAACGCACTCACCAATGTGATTACTCATTGCTGCAACAATGTCTTGGGAGCCCCCTTTCTTATATGGTCGTCTTGTTTGATTTTATCAAGGTAATGACGAGTTTGTAGATTTATAGTATAATCCCTCATATATGAGTTCATGCTTTAGCTCTTTCCTAACTCGCATAAACAGATATCATGCACTCACACACACACTGCAGAGATCTTGAGTAGCCGTGTGCTTAGAATTTTTGCTAAATTGTAACTTTACGTTATGCTTGGGTCCCTTTTGATCCTTTTCCTTTGAGGCCAATTCTTGGAGTCGTTCTCCTCTAATTCAGTTGTTGTTTGTGTTTGTTTTAATAAATTAATATATCTCTGTTTACTCGAGGACAAGCAAAGATTTAAGTTTGGGGGTATTTGATGAGTGTGTTTTATACACACAATTTGAGTACTTTTGGCCTTGATAATTTGCAAGTCTCTAGGTATTTTATATGATTTTTATGTATTTTTATCTAATTCCTACATAAATTAGTTTTTAGTTATTTTTATAAGTTTTATATTGCGTTGATGCATTTTTATTATGTTTGTAAGAATTGAAATAAAGACCGCTCGGATCGTTGTTTGGATTGACTCATTGTCCGTGCCTGGACGTCTGTGCCCGAATGGTAGTATGATGGAAATTTGTGCTTGGCGACGCTCAGTGCTTAATTTGACAACATTTGGTTGTTGGGCGTGCACGGCGTCGGATTGCGTGCCCGACGTCGACCAAGCCACGAGGGCAAGCCCGTGCTTGGATTTTCGTGCCCGGATGTTGATACGATGAAAATTAATGTTTGATGATGCTCGGGGTTTAATTTGACGAGAATCGGAAGTTGTGCGTGCACGGCGTTGAATTGCGTGCACGGCGTCGGGCGGCGTGCCGCACGGCGTTGGCACTGGGCGCTGACACTCGGTAGGCTCCGGCGTGCGGGCGTGCGCTGACACTCGGCGGCATGGGCGCGGGCGGACTCGGCAGGCATCAGCGGCATGCAGGCACTTGGGCCCGGGCGCGCGCCTAGGCGTGCGGGCGCAGCGTGCGGCACTCGGCGCATGGCTCGGCAGGCGGAGCGGCATGCAGGCGCATGGGCGCGGGCGCACGACGCGACACTCGGCAGCCAGCGTGCGGCAGGCAGGGCCCTGGGTGCGCGCGCACCAGGCGCCGTGCGGGCGCACAACGCTGTGCTGAGTGCGATCTGACACAGCCCATAGTGCGATCTGAGCTCCATTTTGTCCGATTTTGGCTAGGGTTTCTTGATGGAGGCTATATATAATCTCTTCTAAGCTACATATCAGACATCTAGAGAGAGGGAGGCTACATAATACATCAACCAACAGTGCTCAAGGCTGCAAATCAAGCTGAATCAAGCCAAAAGCCAAGGAACTCAGTCAAGAAGAATTGCAAGGCCAAGGAGGAGAGCTAGAAACCAACAGCAACCAAAGGAACACCAGCTGAATAGCTTCAAAAGTGGTTTCATTTCTAGATTTTCATCTCCTTTGTAATTCGAATTTGACAATGTATTAATTGAAAATAATGTTTATTGTAGCTATCATGAACTAACCTTCTATTCTAAGATTGCAATAGAACCCAACACTTAATTTGAATTGAATTCTCTCTCTATTGATTTTAGTTATGCATGTATGAATTGATTATCATAACCTTTGCTTCTTGATTAATTGCTTGGCCCGTAATTACCTTGGGAACCTATATGAACTTGACGAACGGATTATATGTTAAGACCTAGTTATGATAACATGCGAGAGTATAGATTGTTATGGGTTATTAATCGGATTAAGTGACGTGTGTCTTATTAATTATCTGCAATAATAGGTGTCTTGATAGTAGTTGGGATAGATATATACCTAATTACCGCATGCAACCAATTGAGAATCTAGTCTTAATGACTTCCGATGTGAGAGTTGGTAATTGAAGGGAGGATTAATTAGATTTGGTGACATGTGTCTATTAATCATTCCTGAAATTAGTCTCTTGATAGTGCATAGGATAGACATATACCTATGCACCGCTTAGGAAGATTCGTGATTGACCATCGACAGAGGCTCTTATGTAGTTTTGATTTCTCGGTTGTTAATTCGTATGCTATAATTGATTGAAAAGAGAGAGTTAGGAGAATCAAATGACGTGTTGGGGGAAATTGTAGTCTTAGACCTTTCTATCTTGATATTTTACCGCATTTTACTCATTACTTGACTTGTGAACTCAAACAATCAACAAACAATCAAACCTTCATCGTTTAAATTAGATCAAATTGATATACAATTGATACTTGGTTATTATTTGTCACAATTCCCTGTAGGTTCGACTCATATCTTATCATATATTACTTGTGGACCGTGTATACTTGCACGTGTGTGTTTATCGATAGCTAAATCGACCAACAGTACTACAACAGTTTAATCTCGGCTACCAAAGTGCTCGGGACAAAGACAAGAAAAAGATGCTGACATATCATCTCAACGCAGCAATCCTGGACACTTCAGATGACGAAGCCGAAGCTTCAAGCCAAGCATCTTCTACTTAATTAATAAATTCTTTGCAACAATTCATTATGTAATCACCTCCCTATGTATATCCGATCATCAATGAAAACATTATTCGATGGGCAAAATTGAAATATTATTGCATTAAGCACTTAAGCAAAATTACAAAATCATAATGAATTACTTAACATGCATCACTGATAATATTTTCTAAGTCTCCCAGCATGCCAAATGTTCTTTATCTCTGAACCATCCATTGCTCGAAGTCGATAGGTCCCTGACTTAGGTATTTCATCGACTTCATAAGGACCCTCCCAGTTCGGCATAAGCTTACCTAAATTCTGGGAGGTAGATGCTTCAGCCTCCCGAAGCACAAGATCACCAACTTCGAACCTCCGTACTTTCACCATCTTATTGTAATGTCGGGTTGTTCTTTGCTGATAAATCGCTAGCCTTGCCAGAGCTGACTCCCGAACCTCCTCTAACAAATCAAGGTTAAGCCAAAGGCCTTCATCATTATAAAGCTCCTTATACTAACTAACTCTTAGCGAAGGAGCCCCGATCTCAACAGGAACAAGATCATCAGTACCATAAGCCAATCTGAACGGTGAGTCGTCGGTTGTGGTCCTAGGAGTAGTCCGATATGCCCATAAAACGCTAAGTAGCTCTTCAGGTCACCTCCCTTTGGCTTCATCTCTTCTTCTTTTAATCCTATTGAGCAACGTGCGATTCGTGACTTCGACCTGACCATTGGACTAAGGGTGATTAACCGAAGTCTTCCTATGCTGGATCCCCAAAATTTTGAACCCACAAACTGCCGCCCGTTGCCTGACACCACAACTATGGGAATCCCGAAGCGAAACACCACAAACTCTTTAAGGAATTTGAGACATTCTTGCTCTGTGATCACCCGAAGAGGTTTAGCCTCTACTCACTTAGTCATGTAATAAACAGTCACTATTACAAAGCTGACTTGACCCTTTGCCTTCGGCAATGGACCCAAGATATCAACCCCCCAAACCGCAAATAGAATTGTGGACAAAACAGAGAAGAGTTTTTCAGACGGCTGATGAGGAACCGGACTGTTTAGCTGACACTTAGCGTACTTCTGAACATACTCCTTAGCTTCTTTAAAAATAGTAGGCCAATAATAACCCTACCGAAGTACCTTTTATGCCAGTGACTTGGCTCACATATGATTGCCACAGATCCCCTCGTGAACTTCCCGAAGTACGTATTCTGCTTCAGAAGGGGCCAAACACTTCAGTAAAGGTGAAGACTACGCGCGCCTATATAAGTAACCATCGATCAAGACAAAACTCGAGCTCCTGTATTTTATCTTCTTCGCAAGTAGTCGATCCGAAGGTAACTCGCCATTAGCCAAGTAACTTATATACGGGGTCATCCAACAATCCAAACGCTCCACAACCAGTACCTCTGAAACCCGAATGCTTGGAAACTCTAGTACTTCCAAGTAGACCGGCCCACTGAAAGTACACGTATCTGATGCAGATAACTTGGATAACGCATCAGCAATTGCATTATTGGACCGATCTACCCCTTGCAAAGTGCACGAATTGAAATAGTGCAACCGATCCTTGACTTATGCCAGGTACCTAGACATCATCGCCCCCTGAGCTTCATATTCCCCTAATATTTGCTTAACAACTAATTGGGAATCACTAAAGATAACCAGCCTCTGGACCTCTAAACTTCTTGCCAACCGTAGCCCTGCCAGGATCGCTTCATACTCGACCTCGTTGTTGGTTGCCTTGAATTTGAAACGAATGGCCTATTGAACTCTAAATCCCTCAGGACTTGTCAAAATCACCCCCACTCCACTCGTATTCGAAGTTGAAGACCCATCCATATATAGCGTCCAAACAGTTGGTAGCGGCTGAATATCCGAAACCGAACCCACTATCTCCGACCTATCAACTGGATCATCTTTAGAAAATGAACACTCCACCATAAAGTCAGCTAAAGCCTGACCCTTTATCGCTGTCCGAGGATGATATTCCAAATGAAATTGGGTCAATTCCATAGCCCACGCGGTAAGCCGACCCGAGATGTCTGGTTTGTGAAACACCTTCTTCAGAGGCTGATCTGTATAGACTACTACCAACCAACCTTGAAAATAATGTCGAAGCTTCTTGCTAGCAATGATCAACGCATAGACAAATTTTTCCAGGTTCGGATATCTTATTTTTGCGTCCCTAAGTGCATAACTAGCATAATAAACGGGGAACTGCTTCCCACCCGATTCCCGAATCAAAACTGCCCTGACCGCTAATGAGCTGGCGGCCAAATACAGGTACAAAGTTTCTGAAAGGATCGGCTTCATTAGCAATGTCGTAGAGGACAAGTATTTTTTGATCCCTTGGAGCGCATCCTCACATTCTAAATTTCGCTGAAAAGTCTTCTTGTTCTTTGGACCTTTTAGAGTATCAAAAAAGGGGAGGCACTTTTCCGTCGATTTTGACATGAACCTTCGAAGTGCTGCAATCTGACCCATTAGCCTCTATACATCCTTAAATGACTTCGGAGACTTCATATCCATGATAGCTTTGATCTTTTCAAGGTTTGCTTCAATTCCCCTTTTGCTTACCATATACCCCAGGAACTTCCCTGACCCGAGTTCGAAGGTACATTTGGTAGGATTCAATCGAATATTGTGTTCTCTGATGGTTTGAAAATAATCTTCCAACTCGTTCAAGTGGCCTCAAACAGAAGAACGTTTGACAATCATATCATCTACGTAGACTTCCATGTTCCTCCCCAATTGCCTCCTTAAAACATATTTCATCATCCGCTAATACGTGGCCCCAGCGTTAAGCAATCCGAACGTCATCTTTCTATATGCATAAATCGTCCGATGGGTGATGAAGGCCGTTTTTGGGATATCCTTCTTGTGCATCGATATCTGGTGATATCCTGAAAAGGCGTCCATAAAACTCAACATCGCGAACCCCGAAGTCGCATCTATCAGTTGGTCAACATGTGGTAAGGGGTAGAAATCTTTCGGACATGCCTTATTCAGATCTGTGTAGTCAATGCATACCTTCCACTTGCCATTTTGTTTCTGGACGAGCACCACGTTCGCCAACCACTCGGGATAATCAATTTCAAAAATGAAATCCGCTTCCAGTAACTTTACTATTTCTTCGTCGATAATCTTCTGCCTCTCTGGGGCAAACATTCTCCTCTTTTGACGAACTGGTTTCTTCATCGGGTCCACACATAGTTTGAAATCGCAACAAATTCGTCAATCCCCGGCATATCATTGGGTTTCCAAGTGAAGATATCGGCATAGACTCGAAGCAAGTCAATCAACCCCATCCTGAAGGGTTCCTACATGCCCGAACCAATCTTTATTATCTTTTCTTTCTTCCCCGGAACCAACTCAATATCTTCAGTCTCTTCGGCTAGCAAGGCGAGTGGTTCTGTGCTTCTTTCGGTAAAGGGTTCAACCTCAATCACCATAGTCTGTTTCTATTTACACCTTCCAACGGCCAAAGATATCAACGAGGTTCTATAACTCCTTCGAGCCATATCCAAATCCCCCTTCACCTCACCGACCCCATTTGAAGTAGGAAACTTTATCTTAAAGGGATGTAGGTTACCGCATGCAGTGCTATTAATGTCGATTTTCCCAAAATAGCGTTATAAGCCGAATCCACATGCACCACGAAGAACCTGACATTGATCTCCACCTGCCGAGGAGCCGTCTCGAAAATGACTGGTAACTCGATAACCCCTACCACCCGAACATGATCATTGTCGAAGCCGTACAACGAAAGTTCCTGGCCGACCTCCATTTTCTTTCCTCCCAAATCCAGCCTTTGATAAGCGTGAGCATAGAGTATGTCGACCAAAGAACCGTTATCGATCATGATCCGCCTCATATCCGTGGTCCCAACTTGGGCAGTAATAGCCAAAGCTCCCTCATGTGGGTCGATCGATTCTGATGGGTAATCCTCATTAGTGAAAGGAATCACAGTGCCCAGATAAGGATGTTTCTTCCCAACTGGTTGTCAGATACTGTCATGACTGAGTCTAACATACCGCGCCTTTTCTTTCCAAACACTTTCCCAACCGATCCACCCGTTATTACATCTACAACTCCTAGAACCATTGGGATCAGATCGGTTTGGGACTTCGAATTCTGTTGAGTATTATTGGTTGTTGTCCTTTCCAAAGCCCCTTGCCCTGTGACATACTAGACCAACTCCCCACTCTGCACCTTCTTCTCAATCAAGTCTTTCAAGTTATAACAGTCCTCTGTAGAATGTCCTGAAGTCTGGTGATAGTTACAATAACGGTTGTGATTTTCCCTATAGGTTTTTGTGTTTGTCTAGCAAGGTTCAAAGCCAGGCTTGTTCCAAATTTCCTCTAATATCTTCGCCCGATCGGTGCTCAAGGTCGTGTAAACTTTACTAACATTTTTGCTTAGAAAGGGCGGTCTACCCGAACCTCCTACATTAAAACCTCGCCTTGACTGGTTATTTGATCTGGGTGTATTGTTTCGATCCCAATCCCTCGGTCTATCTTCCGAATGTGTCTGTCGCCTTAGGCTCCCAATAGCCTCCTCGAGGGTGATAAATCCATCAGCCCTACTATAAGCCTCTGACAAGTCTACATGCGAATTAAAAATGAGGTTTTTGACCAGCTTTTGGGATTTCCCAATGTCTAACCTAATGGTAAAGAACCCCACGGCCTGCTGCACATTCAAGTCGGTCACTGTGCCGACCGCTTCCCTAAACCGCTTTACAAATTGGCCAAGGCTCTCTTCAGAACGCTGTTTAATTTGCATCAATGACGATGTCAGCTTTCCCCTTCACTTATTGCTTCCGAACTATGCATGAAACTTGTCACACAATTGCTCTCATGAACTGATAGAATTCGGGTTGAGGGACGCCATCCATTCCCGAGCCCCATGCTTCAGTGTAGTGATAAACATATGACATTTAGCGGCGTCGGGATGGTCGTAATAATCCATAATCTGATTGTATGCATGTGTGTGGTCATACGGATCCCCAGTTCCCTCGTACGTCTCTAATGAAGACATCTTTTTGGACTTATCAGCCTTCACCCATTTGATCTCTGGGGTAAAAGGAGACCTGGCATTATTCGGCAACTCTATCGACTGGTCGGCCGCTGCTAGCCTCTGCTCCACCTCTTTTAACCTTCTTACTAAGGCATCAGTCCCGTTCTCCCGACGAGTCGGCTTGAACCTGACTCTCAAACTATCCCTGGAGTGGCTCCGACGCCTGCCCAAGTCTAGTATGCGGCTCTTTGGCCTGCTATTGTCCTGCGAGCGGCTTCGATGCCTGCCGCGGACTGGGGTGCGGCTCTTTGGCTTGTTATCGTCCTGCGAGCGGCTATTATGCCTCTTGCAGATCGGAGAGCGGCTCCTTGCCTTGCTCAAATCCTGCGAGGGGCTTTGGTACTTGTTGCGGATCAGGGAGCAGCTCTTCGGCCTGCTCGGATCCTGTAAACGGCTATGGTGCTTGCGGCGAACTGGTGTGCGGCTCCTAGGCCTGCTTTTGTCCTGCGAGCGACCTTAGTGCTTGCCGCGGACTGGGGTGCGGCTCTTCGGCCTGCTCATTTCTTTACAGGAATCGCCTGGACGATGTGTCCTGGATCGGACTCTTGATGAATCGCCTTATCGCCGATGGTAACTGGAGGAAACTTCTTCTCCGTGTAGCAACGACGCCAAATGCTTATCTAACTTTATTTGCTGAAGGCGCATGACTTCCATGGCGTCTTTGTTTTGTTGCACCTTCTTGGCCAAGATCAACTCCCTCTTGTCTCGACCTTGAGTTCTGGTCATCGACACCATCACCATGGCCCCCTGTCTTCCGTGTAGTAGAGAAAAATTTTCTTTTGACAATCGTCGTCCTGGGGTCGGATTGGCCCACCGAATGACTTTGAGGACCCAGCCTGTCCGAGATGCTCTTCAATGGCCCCAATCTGTCTTTGACCGGCCCTCGGGGTTGGAGCGTATTGGCTGCTAACGTATTACGTGCCGATACTGTCTTTGCATTGTTTGAGACCATGATTTCCGATCGAAAACTGTTGAGTGATTGTATGTTACACTGCACTAAGGGCCCTCTTTCTAGCGCCAATGTTAACGCCAAGATTTCGCCGCGCGTCCAATCACCAAAGTACACGCCTAATCCTGCACAAGAACGAAACCACACTCAAGAGCCTGGTGGTTTTGGCCGCGGGAGGATAGCTCCGGTGTGAGAGTAAGTACAGGCTGTTCAAGGTATTAACAATGGAGGTTTAACACTTTAATGAGCAAAAGTCGTTACCTGAAAATTTAGGGTTTAGCTTTGTATTTATAGATGATCACACCACCTTTATCGCCCTCTTCCCCAACTGTAATAGGAATCCTAATCGTGATAATTAGCTATGATTGGATTAAACACAATTTCCCTAAAGAAAGAAAGTCGGATATAATCCTAACTCTTTCTTTAGAAACTAGAATTTAAATGTAGTTAGGAATTTTAGATTCCTTAAAACCCGCACACTACCCAAAATAAATACCTGCATGGGAACATCCATTTACGTGGACTGTGGCCCACCCCATCTTTTGGGCCCATGTGAACACATCCCGACCTGTGTGAATATTGTTGCAAGGACATATATGCTTATTTGGAAGTCTGGAACGATGTTTTGACTTAAAAAAATTAAACTATTAAGTTTATAGTTTAGAAGATATATAACTTCAATGGCAAAAATAAGAAATATTTTATTGTACTTGACACCTTTTTAGTATTTAATAACTGAGCATTAAAAATATACAATTAACTCACCGAACTAATTAAAATATGAATTGTATCATTTGAATTAACTTAACTACCATTAAATTGTGTTGCATATTTCCATATCTAACGGTAAGAAAAAGAAGAAAAAAAATAACAGAGAAAGCAAAAAATTTAATGAAGTAGATAGTCCCATGTGGATTTGTAACCACACAAGAATTTAAAAAAAAAATGAAAAATAAATTCTAATTTTCTACTTTACATGTTATTTCTCTCTTCTATTAAGTCCTTCCTCTGGGTTAGGTAATTTCTTCTTTGGTTCCTTCTTTATCAGAGTTTTTCATTATCCATAAATCCTTCGTCTCATCTTCCACCACTACAAAACCTATATCTATCATCTTTTTTCTCATGTTTTCCTGTAATCACTAATTAATTCGGAGAATATTTAAGGTTTCAATTTGGGATGATTCATCTTGAGAATCTCAGATGATGGATGATGATTTGAGATTATTTCCAATGAGGTCATGGTTGCTATGATGAGAAAATATGGAGTTGGGTTGGTGATTCCTAAAAGAGACGGGTCTTTAGAATATAAATTGATGAAGAAATATATATATATATATACACACACACACATTCTCAATCCTTAAAACATGGCCTAAATACAGTTTTAACACAAATTAAGAAAAGCAAAATGATAAACGAGAGAAAAAGTTCGATATCTAATCTTAATGGTCTCACAAGATTACATCAAGTGATGAGTCCTTTTTTTTTTTTTTATACTAATAGACTACATTAAATGATATACTTATCATTTACTTTATGTACCTTAACTCTTCTTTTTTAGGACAGAAAAAATTGTATCTTAAGTTATCTTATTGAGGACGGAGGGAGTATATATATAATGAAAAATTTTGTGATTCTTAAGTTTGAGATCTACAAATTCATATAAATGAGAATGTTTCAAATTCATATAAGAGAAAATGAATAAAAAACAGAGAGGCAATCAGAAGACATAGTTTCTACTACTTCATGGTTTATCAAAGTTTATGTCCCCATCGTCATCAAGTGTCTTGTCGAGTGCTTCACAAATGATAAATAACCTTCTACCACGAAATATATTAACACATGTTTCTGTGATCCATTTTAGTTGAGCTTTGCCATCACCTTTTGGAGGTACTATGGAAGGTCCTAAAAGGGTTTGTAGAAAGTATTGTTGAGAAATGAAGTCTTGGATCTTATTAAAGAATTTCTTGTCATAGAGACCACAAGCTAATACCTTCAAAATCACAATCTTCAAGATCCGAATTCCGGTGCCAATCACACAAGTAGCCAGAGTACTTGTAACAAAATATATGAATTTGGATCCTTTGAACTCCAATCCAATTAACAGGCCCCAGGCCAAAAGAATTGAACCCAACCAAAAGAAATACATCGCACTTCTTCTCAAACCATAAACAAAATATAGAACCTTACTCGTTTTCCCAACAAAATATCTCTCAATTAAGAAAACTAAAACGCTAACAGTCCTTCAGTTACAAGCCAACTGCAACTTATTATGAGTACGAATGCGAACCAATTCCAATGTTGCAGACATAAAAGCAAGGATATCTTGATAGCGATGATGCATATAAAGATGATGCATACAAACCAAGTAGATTTGGACTGAACCAGATCCATTACCTTGGGCTGCTCGCTCTGTTCTGTTGCAACAGAATCATTTGTTCTCTCAGTTGATCGGTTGGGACTACTAGTACAACCATCACTGGGCAGATTATTATGTGACTCATTGCATGAGATTAAAGAATCTGGAATTTCTATCACCTCATCTTTTGTAATGGCATCTCCCATCTGTTCCAATAAGACGAAAAGGAAGGAATGATGAGAGGAGACAGTTGTGTAGGCTCACACAGTTGAAGAGGAGGGAGTGTAGGATACCCAGTTGAAGAGGAGGGCGTGTAGGATACAGACAACAGAATTGAACAGTTGAAGATATTCCTTTCATGGAAAACCACTTTCGAGGGAGTGTCCAGTTCCACAATTGAACAGGAAGAGGAGGGATGAGGGAGTGTAGGATACAGACAACAGAATTGAACAGTTGAAGATATTCCTTTCATGGAAAACCACTCATGGAAAACCACTTTCGAGGGAGTGTCCAGTTCCACAATTGAACAGTTGAAGATATTCCTTTGTTTGTGTACATGCATAGTCATATCAATGATTACCTTTCCTTTAGTTAGTAGAAACCTTTGTTTTGTTTTTGTTTGTGTACAAGGTATAACACCTTTCCGTGAGTAGAAATACGAGGAGGGATGAGTTCGTTATTGAATGTACTATTGTTAATAATTCAATTTATTATATACAGATAAATTTTTCTCATATCTTTCGATGTGAGACTGAAGTGTTACAAGGGTTTTAATTTTTGTAATCAAGACATATACTTTCTATTTTTTTTTCACTTTGATCCAATTAAAACTATCATATTATAAATTAATGATGTAGACTGAACACCTGCGGCGTGCCAATACAGTTTTGTTGTTGTTGTTGTTGTAGTGGTGGCGGTGAAGATGAGGCCTGAACAAACCTAGAAAAAACTACCTAAATCATCAGTCATTATACATAAAAGCTATGAGATCTATTAGATGTTCCAACAAAACATTAACATTAACAGCGTGCCAATATAATGCTTGTGTGTTAAAGAAGACTGATAATTGAATTATTTTAAATAATTTTATTGGATTAAAAGGTTAAAAGAGAAATACAACATTACATACTTATTTAAAAGTTGCATTTAGTTTTTTTTTGTTGCTAGAAATGGACTATTTTCATTGAAAACTATTAAGAATTAATGTTTAATATTAATGAAATAATTACTTAATTTCTTGTGTTAGTTATTTATTATTTGTTTTATTTAGTTGTTTTGTTTTTGTTTTTAATATTGTTATTATCTTTTTGCCCTTTTAATTCATTAAAAGTATTAAGAGATAATTGAAAAATGATTTTTTCCATACACATCAACACTAAACACCTTCTGTTGAACCACGTCATTATTTTATGATGTGGAGCTTCAATTGGACTATCGTAAAAATAATAGTTAAAATATATATATAAAGATCAGAGTAATAATTTACTTTTAAGTCTTCTTTGTTTAGACACTTTCATTCTTATATCTAAGATTTATATTTAATATGTAATTCATATTCCTTGAAAGTGGAGTGTTCAAAAAACATATTCCTACGTTTCTTGAATATTTAATTTAACAAAAATAACACGATAATAAAACCTTCTAAAAGCCCATAACGTTGAGGTATGCTAATTCTCATTTTATGGGAGACGATAAATAGAATTTAAAGAACTAAAACATATGCAAAAACATGAGAAATAAAAAAAAAATAACACGGAACCGCTTTGATGTGGTTGTCTAAATAAGAAACCGCAACACGAAACCCCTTAGATTGGTACAGTGTGATTTTTAGAAATGCAGTGCTGTATTAAATGGTTCGGTTTTAACTCAAAAATCCATTGGACGAAAAAATAAACATGTCGTACTTTCTAAATTTCAAATAAATCTCAAACATAGTTGGATTACTGTTGTAAATAATATCCAACTTCAAAAAGTTAAATTCTTGAAAACTAATCACAAATTAATTAAAAACTTTCAATTACTCAAATTAAAAAGTTAAATTTTAGTACCATACAAATTTTGAAAATCCATACCATTACGTACAAGACAACCATTTTTTCAAACTTAAAGTCTTAAACCATACAAAATTACATGTTCCAAAATTAAATTTACAATAATATTTAAATAGAATTTAAAGAACTAAAACATATGCAAAAACATGAGAAATAAAAAAAAAAACTAAGAACTCTAAACGAGTGCGATTCCTAAGAGGTGCGGTTTCTGTTGTTTCTCAGAAGCACTTAGAGATCTAGAAGGGGGGTTGAATAGATTTTTAAATAACTTTTGATTATTTAGGAGATACTACCAATTAGATTGTTAATTAATATTAATCATGCACGACGGAATAAACTTTTTGAAAATCCCCCTTTAAGATTATTGAAAAATCTTAGTTCTATATTTAGTTATGTTGTTAAAGTCACACCCACAATATAAATAATATGACGAAAAGCAAATGATACAGGCGAGAGTTTAAGTGGTTCGGAGACTGAATAACTCCTAGTCAACTCTTCTACTACAACAAGTAGGAAATCCACTAAGGATATAGATCACTGATCAGATCTTTACAACTTGAACCACTAAGGTTCCTTCGAGTCACTTAGTTTCGGAATGGTCACTTAAACTAGGACACTTAGTCCTTTGAATCACTAAGATTCTTTCGAGTCACTTAGTTTCAGAATAATGGTCACTAAGACTGGAAGTTGTCATTAACACTTCAAAATTAAATCCATACTCTTACTCTATGAACACAAAATTCAATATAGTGACAAGTAAGGGTCGATCCCACGGAGAGTGATGTTGTCTTATATTTATTCTAATATTTCCTAACAGTAAATAAATGGAGTGTTCTGAGTTTGATTAATTAATTAATTAATGAAAAGAAAATTTAAAATGATTTAAATATATCCAATAAATTAAAGCTTCAGTTCAGCTTTACCTTTTCACAATAATGAAATAATCACGTATATAATATTTATCCTTTAATGAAATTAATAACCCTAGATAACCGCATTCGCTAATTATCTAAAATTTCCCTTAGGTTTTAAATCTAATGTAATAATCGCCCCATCAGACCCTAACTATCATACAACCTAGAACTATCGGTTTAGATTTAATATAACAGTAGCATTAAGAATCAAAGAATTAGGTTATTTCAAGTAACAATCACACAATCATAAATTATTTAACTTGTCTTCTGATAATCATAGCAATATTCAAAAGCTTGCCCACAATTAGGTTTCACTAACTGCTACTTATGATCAGATACAATATCATTTGCTTAATACTAAACCTTAATCTAGCATATGACAAAAGCTTGATCAACTTAATTGGCCACTACTAAATCAATCAAAACAAATATCATTCAATTAATTAAAACATTGATAGGTTCATAATATTTGATTATTTTTATTCCTTTATGCTTAGTTTAGTTGCATGTTATCTGTCATATAGGCTGAATTAAAGTGTTTATAAATCTTTGAAAGAATTTGATGCGATTCTGCAAAAATATATTTTAATGCTGAATTTTATGTTGTTTTATAGGATACCCTACGATTGTTGGGTAAAGGCTCTACGTTCGTAGTGTTAGGATGTAATCTGGCAGCTCTACGATCGCAGCACGGCTATGCGAAGTTGTCGACGATTCCTAGTTCCACTCTACGATTGTCGAGATTCACTCTACGGCTGGGCTCACAACACTCTACGTTTTCAGTCGAGCGGCGAAGTTACTCTACGTCTGACGAGAGAACTCTACGATTGGTAAGTTTACTCGGCAGCTAGTTACTCTACGATTCCGAGGTTTACTCTACGATCGTGATAAGTGCTGGTGCGGAGTATACTCTACGATTTTGGTCGACATGCAGATTTTTGATTCTGAATAGGATTTGAATTGCTGGGATGTTAGAGTTAGATTCCTAACAGGATTTGGAGATGGAATTACAATCATAGAAGGAAACTACATTTGAGTATGGGAAGTAGAGTCTGATATGGAATCTGATCAAATATGGAAACTAAATGGAAGAAGACTTGGATTTGGAAACTAAATCTAATTTGAAAAGGAAACTAGTTAACGTTGGATTTCAGAGATTGAGAAGGATTTAGAATCCTACCATATTTGTAGAGTGAAGACTTCTGAAGCAGAATTGGATTAGAATTCTTCTAGGCTTTAGATATTTATCTATAAATACTTGTAATTGTTAGAATTCAAGGAGGAGATCATAGAGAGAGTTTTATCAAATTCATAGAGTTCATAGAAACATGTCAGGCTAGTTTTTCTTTATTCAGTTTGAAGGGGATGTGGATCCTTAGTAACAGTTTATGGTTTGATTAAATATACAGTATTTATTCCTTCTTATATGAAGCTTATTCTGATAATCTATTTTAATTGTTAAATATTATTTAATTAACTGATTTGGTTTCTGCAGGATTAAATTGGTTAGTTGATAATATATGCTAGATTCAGGAATAGTATTACGTAATTGATATTGTTTTTAATCATAAGTAGCAGTTAGCGATACTGATTGTGGTCAAGCTTTTGGTTTATTGCTATGGTTATCAGGAGACAGGTTAAACAAATCGAGCTTATGTGTTTGTTGCTTAGAATAGTCTAATTCCTTAGTTTTTAATGCTGCTGTCATATTAAATCTAAAGAGCTTGTTTTAGGTTATATGATAGTTAGAATCTTGTGAAGAGCTTATTTCATTAAGTGACAATCTAAGAGGAATTTCGGATAACAAAGCTTGTTGTTATCTACGACTATTAGTTTCATTGAAGGGTGAATATTGTTATGCTTAATTGATCTATTGCTGTGAAAAGGTGAAACTGAACTGGAAAACTGAAGTTCTAATTCTCTAGTTAGATTCATTATTTTTAAATCTATTTTTGTTAATTAGTTAGACAAATTCAAAACCCCCAACCTTTTATTTATTGTTAAAACTGTTAGAAGCATTAGGATAAATTAAAAATCAACCTTGTTCTCTATGGGATCGACCCTTGCTACTGCTATACTGTGCTTAGTTTTGAGTTCGTAGAGTTAAGTAAGGTTTTTATTTTTGGTTTGCTTGACGACAGCTTCCCAAATTTTGGCGTCGTTGATGGGGAACAATTAGTTGTTTTTGTTTATTCTTTGTTTCTTTATTAGTTTATGACTCGATCTTATCAATCTGGTAAGTTGAATTTTGATCCAGAGATTGAGAAAACTGCAAAAAGGCTTAGGAAGGAAAATCGTAGAGCGCAGTCCACAACTGCAGAAGAAGAAATTCCATCACCTGGCCTGAACATAGCATTGGAACTACTGTCCAACAATTCATCAACTGAATCTGAATCAGAAGAGGAGATGGCTGTTCAAAACAATAACAAGACTCTAAAGGAGTTGGCAACTCCTAATTTAAATCAGCAACCTCTATGCATTGAATATCCTGCTTTAGACGCTGCATTTGAACTTAAATCTGGACTAATCCATTTGTTACCTACTTTTCGTGGTCTTACAGGTGAGGACGCATATAAACATCTGAAAGAATTTCATGTGGTGTGTTCCACTATGAAGCCACATGGAATAACTGAGGAGCAGATCAAGCTTAGAGCCTTTCCTTTTTCACTGGCAGATCTGGCAAAAGATTGGTTGTATTACTTACCATCAGGTACAATCCAATCATGGAATGACATGAAAAAGCTATTCTTAGAAAAGTATTTTCCTGCTTCAAGAGCAGCCAATATAAGGAAGAAGATCTGTGCAATTAGACAATTCAGTGGAGAGACACTCTACGAATATTGGGAAAGATTCAAGAAGCTTTGCTCTAGCTGCCCACCTCACCAGATAGATAACCAGCACTTGATCCAGTATTTCTATGAAGGATTGGTACCAATGGACAGAAGTATGATTGATGCTGCTAGCGGAGGAGCATTGGTTGACAAGACTCCAGAGGCTGCAAAGAATTTAATTGCCAATATGGTCGCAAACTCACAACAATATGGAACTAGAATGAATCATCCACCACAAAGGGTCAATGAGGTGAGTACTTGTAGTCATGAACAACAGATTTCTGAACTAACTACTTTGGTGAGATAATTAGTTGCAGGAAATAAGCCAGTTGCAAAGGCTTGTGGAATTTGCTTGCAGTTAAACCATAGCACAGATGCATGTCCCACACTACAAGAAGATGAAACCATGCAGCAGGCTAATGCAATGGGGAATTACCAAACACAACCTCAGAAAAGATATGATCCTTATTCGAACACTTATAATCCAGGATGGAAGGATCACCCCAATCTGAGTTATAGAGGAAATAGACCACCTGCACCACCTGTCTTTCCACATAGGCAGCAGGGCCTTCAACCAGTTCAATACCAACCTAAAACAGCAACACCAACACCTTCTGAAACTTCCATGGAAGAGATGTTCAAAGCACTGATGGGACAGACACAACAGTTCATGAATAACACTCAACAATTCATGAACCAGACACAACAGTTCCAGCAGGAAACAAAGACTTCAGTCCAGGATTTGAGAAATCAATTGGGGCAGCTTGCAACCACACTAGGAAAATTAGAATCCCAAGGCTCAGGAAAGTTACCATCCCAAACAGTTGTGAATCCAAGGGAGAATGCAAGTGCCATTACACTGAGGAGTGGGAAAGAACTGGAAGTGCCCAAAGCTACTGTAGACTTTGATAAAGAGAAAGTTAAGGAAGGAGCTGAAACACCTAAGGTAAATCCTAACTCTGTGATTTCAGTTAAAACTAATCTCCTACCTTTTCCACCTAGAAATCACAGGACTTCAAGGAAAGAAGAGCAAGAGAAAGAAATTTTGGAGACCTTCAGAAAGGTGGAAGTCAATATACTATTGTTAGATGCAATCAAATAGGTGCCAAGATATGCTAAATTTTTGAAAGAGCTGTGCACTAACAAAAGGAAGCTGAAAGATGATGAAAGAGTCACTGTTGGAGAGAATGTCTCAGCAGTGTTGCAAAGAAAGATGCCCCCTAAATGCAAGGATCCAGACATGTTCACCATACCATGTAGGATAGGTAACACCAGGTTTGAGAAAGCTATGTTAGATTTAGGAGCTTCAATTAATGTCATGCCTTTATCTATATTTGCTTCTTTAAATCTAGGTCCTTTAAAACAAACTGGTGTTATTATTCAACTGGCTGATAGGACTAACACTTACCCTCAAGGGGTAATTGAGGATGTTTTAGTACAGGTGAATGAGTTGATCTTTCCTGCAGACTTTTATATAGTGGATACGGAAGATGACACATCTCCAAATCCTGCACATATCTTGTTGGGGAGGCCATTTTTGAAAACAGCAAGAACCATGATTGATGTACATAATGGGACCTTAACCATGGAGTTTGATGGAGAGAAGATTCAATTCAATATTTATGAGGCAATGAGCCTAGAGATAGACAAAGAAGAAGAAGTTGAGCAGAGCCAGGAATTGAAGGAGGCTGTAGCTGCATTGCATTCCTTGCCCAAAATTTCAAATAAATATGCAGTCAATTCTATTCAATTACCTGCCACTCATCAAAAATTGTTACCATCAGTTATGCAGGCCCCAATCTTAGATTTGAAGCCATTACCTGTGCACTTGAAGTATGCATATCTAGGGATTGATGATACATTGCCAGTGATAATTGCTAGTAACCTAACCAAAGTGCAGAAAGACAAATTGCTCAGAATTCTTAGGGATCACATCACTGTTTTTGGTTGGACAATAGCAGATATCAAAGGAATAAGCCCTGCTATGTGTATACATAGAATTCTGTTGGAAGATGGAGCTAAACCAACCAGAGAAGCACAAAGAAGGCTGAATCCACCTATGATGAAGGTAGTTAAGAAAGAAGTTTTGAAGTTGTTAGATGCAGGTATAATCTATCCAATTTAGACAGTCAATGGGTAAGTCCAGTCCAAGTAGTACCAAAGAAGTCTGGAATCACAGTCATCAAGAATGACAACAATGAGTTGGTACCAACAAGAATGCAAACAGGATGGAGAGTGTGCATTGATTATAGGAAGCTGAATGCAGTAACTAGAAAAGACCATTTTCCCCTTCCTTTTATTGACCAAATGTTAGAAAGATTGGCAGGTCATACTTATTATTGTTTTCTAGATGGTTTTTCAGGTTACAACCAGATTGTGATTACACCAGAAGACCAGGAGAAGACCACATTCACATGCCCATTTGGAACTTTTGCTTATAGGAGAATGTCTTTTGGCTTGTGTAATGCACCAAGTACTTTTCAAAAATGCATGGTAAGTATTTTCTGTGATCTTTTAGAGAGCTGTATTGAGGTTTTTATGGATGATTTCACAATTCATGATGATTCTTTGGATGCTTGTTTAGATAATTTGACTAAGGTGCTTGATAGATGCTTAGAAACTAATCTTGTTCTAAATTGGAAAAAATGTCATTTTATGGTAGAACGAGGGATAATACTTGGTCATGTAGTTTCAGCTAGAGGTTTAGAAGTTGATAAAGCTAAAATAGAAATCATTGCTGCATTACCTTACCCTGCAAAAGTGCAGGAAATTCGTTCTTTTCTTGGACATGCAGGTTTCTATAGGAGGTTTATCAAGGACTTTTCCCAGATAGCTTTGCCTTTGTGCAAGTTGTTGCAGAAAGATGTGGAGTTCCAGTTTACTGAAGAGTGCAAGGAGGCTTTTGATAAGCTGAAGAAACTGTTAACCTCTGCACCTATGATCCAACCACCAAACTGGAAACTACCCTTTGAGATCATGTGTGATGCAAGTAACTATGCAGTGGGAGCTGTTTTGGGCCAGAGAGTGAATAAATTGTGCATGCCATTTACTATGCTTCCAGGACTCTCAATGATGCTCAAATAAACTACTCTACGACTGAGAAAGAACTTTTATCAGTTGTTTTTGCTTTAGATAAATTTAGATCTTATTTATTGGAACTAAAGTAGTAGTTTATTCTGACCATGCTGCTCTCAGGTATCTCTTAACCAAGAAGGACTTAAAGCCAAGAATTATAAGATGGATTCTGTTGCTACAAGAATTTGACTTGGAGATTAAAGACAAGAAAGGAGCAGAAAACCTAGTTGCAGATCACTTGAGCAGACTGGTGAGGGATGAGGAGACACTACCATTACAAGATTCTTTTCCAGATGAACATCTGCTTGCAATCACTGAGGAAAGGCCCTGGTATGCTGACATTGTAAATTACTTAGCAAGTTCATATGTTCCTAACAAATTCTCTAGACCTCAGAAGTATAAGCTTAGGAGTGATGCAAAGTATTATATATGGGATGATCCACATCTGTGGAAATATTGTGCTGATCAGGTAATTAGAAGATGTGTGCCCGAGAGTGAGTTGCATTCCATCCTATCTTTTTGTCATTCATATGCTTCTGGAGGTCATTTTGGACCAAAAATAACTGCTCACAAGATTTTGGAATCTGGTTTTTATTGGCCAACCATTTTTAAAGATTCTTATTTATTTTGTAAGTCATGTGCAAATTGTCAGAAGACTGGAAATATTTCACATAGGAATCAGATGCCACAGACCCCCATTTTAATTGTTGAAATATTTGATGTCTGGGGAATTGATTTTATGGGACCCTTTCCTTCTTCTTTTGGTAATACTTATATCCTTTTGGCCGTTGATTATGTCTCTAAATGAGTTAAAACTAAGGCAACAAGGACTGATGATTCTAAAGTTGTTACAGATTTTGTTCAGTCTAATATTTTTGTCAGGTTTGGAGCCCCACGAGCCATTATCAGTGATAGAGGGACCCATTTCTGCAATAGGATGCTGGCAGCACTGTTTAAAAAGTATAATGTAATGCACAGGGTTTCCACATCATACCATTCCTAGAGTAATGGTCAAGCTGAGGTATCCAACAGGGAGATCAAATCCATTTTAGAGAAAGTGGTTAAGCCTAACATGAAGGATTGGAGGTTGAGGTTACTAGATGCACTATGGGCTTACAGAACAGCTTACAAGACTCCTATTGGTATGTCACCATATAGGATAGTATTTGGAAAACCTTGTCACTTACCTGTAGAATTGGAGCATAGAGCTTTTTGGACAATTAAGCAGTGCAACATGAGTTTGGATGAAGCTGGAGAGCATAGAAAGTTGCAGTTGCAGGAACTAGAGGAGTTAAGAAATGAAGCCTATGACAGTTCTAAGATTTACAAGGACAAAACTAAAGCCTTTCATGATAAACATATTTTGAGGAAGAATTTTGTTGTGGGACAGAAAGTTCTTCTCTACTATTCAAGGTTTAAATTATTTCCAGGTAAGCTGCGTTCTAGATGGGTTGGACCTTTTGTTATTACTAATATTTTTTATCATGGTGCAATAGAAATTCAGAGTCCAGGTACAGGGAAAGTGTTCAAAGTGAATGGGCATAGGGTCAAACCTTTCTATGAAGGGTATCCGGTGGAAGATGTTGAGACAGTTGGATTGGAGGAACCAGTTTATGGAGATTGAGAAAGGAAAGCTGTCGAGCCAATGACATTAAATAAGGGCAGCTGCATAGGAGGCAACCCATGATTCAGATTTGCTTTTCTATCCCATTACTTTTTATTTTTTTTAGTTGCATGTTAGTTAGTTACTTTCTTCTTTGCATGTTCATCTTCCATTGGGGACAATGTAAGGTTTGAGTGTAGGGGAGGGGTTTAGGTTATTATTTGAGTTGTTAGGATATAGGGGTTTAGGTTATTATTTGAGTTGTTAGGATATGATATGCTGGATATGACGCTCTAAAATTTTGAAATTTTTCTGACTCTACGATCGTAGTGTTTTGTTGAACTTTTGAAGGTTGAAAATCGTAGAGTGGATATTGATGCTTATTTACAGAATTTGATTTGATGCTTAATTGACTGATGAATAATGATGACTTAGTTAGGATCCATGGACTAATTCTGAATCTGGATTGTTTTGCATGAATGCTTGAATATGAGAGGCATGTTTACTTGACTAAGTTATTTATGGGAATATACTTTGTGCACTGATTTTGTGACTCAAGAGTTGTTTTGACTGTTTATGTTGTTTACAGAACCTTGAAAAAAGAAGGAAGCGAAAAGATGGAAGTTATAACAGTGTTGAAAAAAAGAAGAAAAAAATGCAGATGTCTTGTGGTGGGTTGAGATGGAGCGTAAAACGCACTCACCCATAAACATAAGAGCGAGATGGAGCGTAAAACGCACTCGCTGGAAAGTCATAAGTGGGATGGAGCATAAAATGCACCTACTTGAAGAGGAAAAAATGTGTGTGAAAGGTGAAATGGAGCATAAAATGCATTCACCTGAGGAATTGAAAAACTGTTGGTTTTGTGGTTAAAAAGAATTACAGGAGAATCAATTTTTGAGTTATGGGTCAGTGAACATAGTTGATGTTTCATAGTAGCTAAGTTGGGTATTTGTGTTGATCATATGATAGATATTTGTGTGGAGGTATTCTGATTTGGAAGATGTTTTGTGGGGAATGACAGAGTTGTTGTCGTGAGTTAGTTGATGAGGTATTAGTCAAGGTCTGTGATGAGTATGGATGTTCAGTGTTGTTTAAATTAAATTCGATACCTTCGATAGTTGGGAGAATGAGTCAGATTAATTTTCTTGATGATTCTTGTTTTGTTTACATGAGGACATGTAAAGTCTAAGTATGGGGGAATTTGATAGGTTCATAATATTTGATTATTTTTATTCCTTTATGCTTAGTTTAGTTGCATGTTATCTGTCATATGGGTTGAATTAAAGTGTTTATAAATCTTTGGAAGAATTTGATGCGATTCTGTAAAAATGTATTTTAATGCTGAATTTTATGTTGTTTTGCAGGATACCCTACGATTGTTGGGTAAAGGCTCTATGTTCGTAGTGTTAGGATGTAATCTGGCAGCTCTACGATCGCAGGACGGCTAGGCGAAGTTGTCGACGATTTCTAGTTCCACTCTACGATTGCCGAGATTCACTCTACGGCTGGGCTCACAACACTCTACGTTTTCAGTCGAGCGGCGAAGTTACTCTACGTCTGACGAGAGAACTCTACGATTGGTAAGTTTACTCGGCAGCTAGTTACTCTACGATTCTGAGGTTTACTCTACGATCGTGATAAGTGCTGGTGCGGAGTATACTCTACGATTTTGGTCGACATGCAGATTTTCGATTCTAAATAGGATTTAAATTGCTGGGATGTTAGAGTTAGATTCCTAACAGGATTTGGAGATGGAATTACAATCATAGAAGGAAACTACATTTGAGTATGGGAAGTAGAGTCTGATATGGAATCTGATCAAATATGGAAACTAAATGGAAGAATACTTGGATTTGGAAACTAAATCTAATTTGAAAAGGAAATTACTTAAAGCTGGATTTCAGAGATTGAGAAGGATTTAGAATCCTACCATATTTGCAGAGTGAAGACTTCCGAAGCAGAATTGGATTAGAATTCTTCTAGGCTTTAGATATTTATCTATAAATACTTGTAATTGTTAGAATTCAAGGAGGAGATCATAGAGAGAGTTTTATCAAATTCATAGAGTTCATAGAAACATGTCAAGCTAGTTTTTCTTTATTCAGTTTGAAGGGGATGTGGATCGTTAGTAACAGTTTATGGTTTGATTAAATATACAGTATTTATTCCTTCTTATATGAAGCTTATTCTGATAATCTGTTTTAATTGTTAAATATTATTTAATTAACTGATTTGGTTTCTGCAGGATTAAATTGGTTAGTTGATAATATATGCTAGATTCAGGAATAGTATTATGTAATTGATATTGTTTCTAATCATAAGTAGCAGTTAGCGATACTGATTGTGGTCAAGCTTTTGGTTTATTGCTATGGTTATCAGGAGACAGGTTAAACAAATCGAGCTTATGTGTTTGTTGCTTGGAATAGTCTAATTCCTTAGTTCTTAATGCTGCTGTCATATTAAATCTAAAGAGCTTGTTTTAGGTTATATGATAGTTAGAATCTTGTGAAGAGCTTATTTCATTAAGTGACAATCTAAGAGGAATTTCGGATAACAAAGCTTGTTGTTATCTAGGACTATTAGTTTCATTGAAGGGTGAATATTGTTATGCTTAATTGATCTATTGCTGTGAAAAGGTGAAACTGAACTGGAAAACTGAAGTTCTAATTCACTAGTTAGATTCATTATTTTTAAATCTGTTTTTGTTAATTAGTTAGACAAATTCAAAACCCCCAACCTTTTATTTATTGTTAAAACTGTTAGAAGCATTAGGATAAATTAAAAATCAACCTTGTTCTCTGTGGGATCGACCCTTGTTACTGCTATACTGTGCTTAGTTTTGAGTTCGTAGAGTTAAGTAAGGTTTTTATTTTTGGTTTGCTTGACGACAGCTTCCCAAACATATTATCAAGAATAAATCTCATATAAGAAGGAATAAATAATGAATATTCAATTAAACTATTAAGTGTAAATAAGATTCAACATCCCTTAGAACTGAAATAGAAAACTTAGTCTGACATGCCTTCAATCTTCAATCTCTAAAACTTGGGTTCACAATTGTGTGATAGAAGGTGGCTAAAACCTAACTATGAATATCTTTTTATAATCCTAGAACAAAATCCTAAAGCTAAAAAAATTACAATCCAAGTTGCAATAGAATTTCTTGAAAATAACAAAGCAGGAAATTTTCCTTGTTCGCGACCTGGCGCGCCCTGCGCTTACCCATCCGATACTGCTGGACATCTAGCGCGCCCCACGCCAGTCATCCAGCAGGTAATTTTTTCCTCTTTTCTTCTTTTCAACTCCAAATATTCCTGAAATCATAAACACCTTAATAAGCTCATATGCACAATAAAACATGCAATAAAACTAAACATAAAGGAATCAAAATAAATGAATATTATACACTTATCAAATTTCCATACACTTAGCTTTTACACGTCCTCGTGTAAACCAAAAGAAAGATAATTGATAAGTAAGTTTTATACCTATTTTTGGGGTACTTTTAGGCTTATTAATTTGTGAGTGTTTAAGTATTTTATGTTATTTAATAGTATTTTTATTTATTTTATTTTATTTTGTCGGAAAAAGGAATTTTGGTGGCAAAATCGAAAAAGGAATTTTGGTGGCAAAATCGTAAATATTGGAGCAAGGCAACAAAGAGAACAGGAGCTGAAGCACTACGGCGTTTGGCTTGAAAGTCGCGAAGCTGTAGGAAGAGCCGCGGCGCTTGGATTCTAAGCCACGGCGCTGGGTCGGTTCAGGTTCAAGCACATAGTGCGGGCGGCTCGAGTCATGCAGCCAACTGGTTTCCTTTGGTTTTTTTCTTTAATGTGGGTCCTACCAAATTCCTATTGACCTTTTCATTAATACTTCAGATTATTCCTAGTGGGTCCTAAAAAGATGATTTAAAGGACGAAAATTAGTAGCAGATTTAGAAAAGAAATTACCACCAAACATCATTAAATTAAAATGCATCCACATAAATATACATACCCAACTAAGTTCATATGGAACCACAACCGTGCACAACTGACTGACAACCTAGAACATATTTTTTCTGTTACTCCTTTTTCACCCAACAGAACCTTCAACTCAAATTTTTACAGGTGGGTGTATTTTATACTCCATCTCACACTATACACATTCTTTTCTTTTGCAAGTGAGTGTGTTTTACGCTCTTTCTCACTTATGCATGTGTTTATGGGAGAGTGCGTTTTACGCTCCATCTCAACCCACCATATAAATTTGCACTTTTTTCTCATTCAATCTTTCTTCAATTTTTCTCAAAATCTTCTTCTTCTTTTTTTTCCTTTTCTTTTCACATGGTCCTGTAAACAAAACACGTAGATAAACAGGTTTAAATCATGAAATCAGTGCACATAGTCAAATCCCATATATAACTTAACCAAGTAAGCATGTATCTCATATTCAAGTACTCACGTAACACAAATTCAATTAAAATCAGTCAACTATGGATCTTGACTCAGTTATCATCATTTATCAATTAATTAAGCACCAATCAAATTCTATCAATCAGAATCACTTTTTATTCTATAATCATAACCTTTAAAAGCTTAGGCAAATAAAATCACAGAAAAAATTTTAGAGCCAAAAATTAATTTTTTCACAAAATAACTCAGATTATCAAACTTAGAGTAAAACCTACCCTAGACCTAAACCTAAACCTCTCCTCCACACTTAAACCTTATATTATCCCCAATGTAAGACAATCATGCAAAGAAAGAGTAACTAAATAACATGTAACTAAAAAGTAAAAAGGGATAGAAAAGCAAATATGAAATCTTGGGTTGCCTCTCAAGCAGCGCATTTGTTTAATGTCGTTTGCTCAATATTAATCCTCGCAAACTACGTAATTGGATATTCATACTTAAAATGAATTGGTAATGGTCTCAAATTCGAGGTAGAAGCCTGCACAACAGAAGGTAACATCTTCTTGTGAGTATCATGTAATTGAATGGAAAATACTACATACCTATCAAAGATTTTCGGCAAAGAATGCAATGCAGCTATTGTATCCTTCAATTCATGAGTTTGCTCAATTTCTTACTCTTTTTCCAATTCTAAGTTGTTCCTGATGGAAACCTCTCAACTTTTCTTTATGTATTTGTTCAAAAGATTTATGCACTATAAAGTTAAACACGTCAATAGCAAATATATGATTAATATCATTAGGGTACCTCATGGCTTCATATATATTAAATTAAATCTTTTTCCCATCAAACTCTATGGTCAAGGTCCCATTGTACACATCAATTATTGTTCGTGTTGTTTTAAAAAATGGCCTCCATAGTAAAATATGAACAGGGTTTGGAAATGTATCATCCTCTATATCCATAATGTAAAAATCTTTAGAAAATATTAACTCATTCACCTGCACCAACACCTCTTCAATTATCCTTTCTGGGTAAGTGTTAGTATGATCAACTAATTGGATAATAACACTAGTATTTTTCAAAGGACCTAGATTTAAAAAAGTATAAATAGATAATGGCATGAAATTTATTGAATCTCCTAAATCTAGCATAACTTTTTCAAATCTGGTATTACCTATCTTGCATTGAATGGTAAACATGCTTGGATCTTTATATTTATGGGGCATTTTTCTTTGGAGAACAACTGATACATTCTCTCTAACAGTCACTTTTTACCATCTCTTAATTTCCTCTTATTAATGCATAATTCTTTTAAAAATCGCGCATACCTTGGTACCTGCTTTATTGCATCTATCAAATGAATATTCATCTTTACCTTTCTAAAAGTTTCCAAAATCTCCTTTTCTTGCTCATCTTTGTTTAAAGTTCTGGGATTCCTGGTGGAAAAATGGTAAATGATTAGTCTTAAGCTGAATATGAGGGTTAGGTATTACCTTTGATATTTTTGCTTCCTCCTTAGCCTTATCCTTATCCTCCTCAAGTGCAATAGTAGTCTTTAGTGTATCCGGTGTATCCAACTATTTTTCACTCCGTAATGTTATGGCACTTGCATTTTCTCTCGGATTGACAACTGTTTGAGTGGGTAACTTTTTTGAGCCTTATGATTCCAATCTTCCTATTATGGTGGCAAGTTGCCCCATTTTATTTCTCAAATCTTGAATAGAGGTTTCCTACTGGAACTACTGTGTTTGGTTCATGAACTATTGTGTCTGACTCATGAATGCTTTGAACATGTCCTCTATAGATGTCCACGGTTTGCAAGAGCTATTTGTCTAGGTTGATATTGAGGTTGAGCTAGTTGATAACCTTGCTGTCTAGGTGGGAAAACACCTTGCACTGGTGGCCTATTTCCTCCATAACTAAAATTAGGATGATCCTTCCAGCCTGTATTGTACGTGCTTGAGTAGGGATCTTACTTTCTCTATGGTTGTGCCTGATAATTTTCCACTGCATTGACTTGTTGCACATCTCATCCTCTTGCAATATTGGGCATACATCTGTGTTATGACCTGACTGTAGACAAATCCCATAAGCTTTTGCAACTAGCATATTTCCTACTGCTATTTGTCTAACCATAGTAGTTAAATCAAAAATCTGTTACTCAATATTACTTCTGTTTACCTTATTTATCCTTTTTGGTGCATGATCATTCCTTGTTCCATACTGCTGTAAGATGTAATGCCCAGGAATTTTTAAAATCCTGTACAATTTATTTTAACGTATGAAATTCATTTTATATATAATTTTATAAATTTAATTGGAACCATGTAAGAATGTTTATTTAATTATAATTATAGGTCCAATAAACTTCTTGCATTAAATGGGCTCATTATTAGTGCGATTTAAAATTTATTGGTTAACTCCCAAGATTTTATTTGGAAGAAATTGGAAGAAGATTAATAAACAAATTTATTTTATTATTACCGGATTAAAACAATTCAAATAAGGAATTTTTGGTGAAATAAATCCTTATTCATTAATTGAATTACTTAATTCAAATTAAATATTAAGAGCATAATAATTTTAAATTGGGCTATTTCTTTTATTTCAATAGACCCAAATTTTAATTAGGCAAGCCCAATTCCCTTTATTTCCCTTGTTGGGCCAACCAAGTGGGAAACTCCTTATTAATTAAATCAATTGGGCTGAGCCCATTTCCTTAAACCTTGTTGTTCCACCCGGGTTGGGTCATGAAATCGGGTCGACCCACCCCCAAGACTTAGGATGGGACAATCGGTAGAAAGAGGGGAAAACCATCAGAACCAGCCGAGCAAAGGAAAAAGAAAATCCACTGGTGATGCAATTAGGGTTAAATCAAGCATCAAACTCAAAGCCCTCAATCAAACGGGACAAGTGCATAGCTGAACCAACTCAGTACCTAGCAACTCTAACCCCTCAAATCGAACGGGAAAGTCGCGTCAGCCAGCGTGAACCGAGGCAATCGATTGCTTGGACTGGGGAAAGGGGCTAACGACCGGCGGTTCAAGGACTCGAGGGGACAAGCAAGCGACCGGTGATTTGACCGGAGGGAGGAAACGCACGGCTCGAGAGTGCCGGCTGAACAGCTGGGGTCGGATAAGTGTCAACATGTACCCCTGACAGTCACCCCCTCCTACCGCCGGTTATTTCCTCGATCGATTGGGGGTATTACCCAACGATTGGGTAAATCCTTTCTATAAATTGAACACCAAAGCCGAAATTAAGCTGCTAGAAAATTTGCAATTCAGAGAAAGAAGAGGAGTCGCAGCAAAGAGGAGCAGGGGAGGCCAATAGGGGATGTCCGGTTTGGTCAATTATTTTGGGAGAAGAAGGAGACAAGCAGTTCGAACGACATCAAGGTATTAAGCAACTGCGAAGGTTGTTAAATTTCTGTAATGGTTTGGCTTGATTTAGGTTACTTCTAGTATAACAGTAGGTTATTGTAACTGCCTTGGGTTGGAAATTTGACCTGGTATAATAATTTTAGGTTGGTTGAAATTTTTGTTGTTATTGCTTGGGTCAACAAATCGGCTAAACGTATTGTATTGGATTAATTGTTTTGCTGCATTGGATTGATGATTTTTAGAAGTTGCTTTGGTTGTGCTGTGTTAACCCTTTGATTGGGTTATCTTAATTTAGAAATATGGTATTGTAATATCAATGGTATTGGGGAATATCGATTCTCTGTGTTAGTTTATATCACTGTGTAGTGTATATCACTGTGTTAAGGATGATTATTGGGTCTCTGTAAATTAAAGGACCCTAGAATTCTGTAGCTTAGATCGATACTGAAAAACTGGTGGTATGTACAGATATCCATTTTAACTAAGAACCAGTATGGTCATTGAATCTGTTTGGAAGGTTTGTCTATTGTGTGGGATAATAGTTTTAGTTAGCCTGAATAAACCGCAGGAATTCATTGTCTGATACGATAAAATGTGTTGTTGTTGGTTGACACGCTAAGTTATTATACCAGAACTGTGATATGAGCCTTGATAAGGGCGTTTTACAAGCTTCGAACATGAGTATTGTTATACCACCAGTATCTAACAATAATCAAGTGACTATTATTGGCTTAACTGTTGATGATTATTTGATCTAATAAAGTTAATAGACAAGTAGTTATTATTTGACTAATATTAAATAATAAGATTAATAAATTAGTTAATTAATTATTATTTGTCAATAGATAATAAATAAAGATAATAAATATTTAATTATTATTTAATAATAATAATAATTAAATATGAATAAAGTTAATAAAATAATTATTTATTATTTATTAATAATAAATAAAGATAATAAATATTTAATTATTATTTAATAATAATAATAATTAAATATGAATAAAGTTAATAAAATAATTATTTATTATTTATTAATAATAAATAAAGATAATAAATATTTAATTATTATTTAATAATAATAATAATTAAATATGAATAAAGTTAATAAAATAATTAGTTATTATTTATTAAATAGTAAATAAAGGTACTAAGTATTTAATTATTATTTAATAATAATAATAATTAAGTAAAAATGAAGTTACGAAATAATAAGGATGGTAAGTACTTAATCATCAATGGAATGATGATTAAGTATGAGGGAGATTAATAAGTTAATTAGTTGTGGCCCTTAATAAATAAAGATAACAAGCACTCAATAATTATTCAATAAATATTTATTAATAATTAAGTGTGTGTAGAATTTATCCATTGAATATTTAATTATTGTTGAATAAGGAACCAAGTGTAATAATTACTCAATTGCCCTTAAGGTGAATAGTAATTAAGTAAATAAAAGACGAAGTAAAAGATCAACTACTATTTAGTTGTTAACAAATCATGTTAAATTCATTAATTATCTTGTAACTGATAATAAGGAATTTTAACCCACAGTTAGAAGGGTACTCAAACGATAGGCAACCATGATTTACTATTGTTTATTTTAAATAATAGCTAGAGGCCATTAAAACTAAATTCTGTTTAGCTGATGGCTAGGTAGTAATTTAATGTATTCGGTGAATTGTTTATCTGCTAAATAAATAGCATAAGTGGGTATAATTACGCAATGCTAATGGATAAACCAACTCTACCAGCTGATAGGTTATCCAAGGTCAAGTAATTAAAGCTAGGATTTAAATTGTAGCTGAGCGAACAGGCAAGTTCCTAACCCTAAACTTCTTACATTATTGCAAGTTCTTCTTACTCAACTTTTACATTGAGCAAATTCCTAAGCCTTATGCACTATTTTTAATTCGTGCAAAAAGGTATATATATATATACTGTTGCAAGTTATTCTTTAAGCTTGAGTTTTTATCTCCAAGCATGCTTTAAGTGGTCTAATTACTTTTAAAATTATTCCACATCTGTATATTTATTGACATTCGCACTCGCGCATTTGAATTCGTATAATTAAGTTCAGAAATTTTGAACTACTCATGGTTAAGTCTGAACCCTTGTTCGGTCAGGCAAGTATGAATTTATAAAAGCTATCCGTACCAATCAATGGTAAGGATTCTTAGACTGTATGAACACCCCTTTATTTATAGGGGAGTACCCCACGTACCGTATATAAGGTACAAATAGCAGAATTAAATGTTATGCATATACATAGGGTACGCGAGGCTGATCCCCTCAAGTACGTTATTCTGTAGCCAGTAACCAGAGGGTCAACCAGCTATTGACTCCTCTGGAAGTTATCGTTCAAAGTCTATTTGACTATCAATTGTTCTAAAAGCAATTATTATTCTTGCTTCTGATTTATTTTCTCTAATGTTGAAATTCCTTTAATATCCATTCATCATGATATATCCTTATTGTTGCACTTTAAACTTGCTGGGCAAACTCGTTGCTCATTCTTGCTATATCATGACTTCATTGCAGCTAAACCCGAGACGTCAGGGAAGAACAAAGGGAAAGAAAAGATGAAATGATAGACTTCTCGTAGCAGACTTTAGATTCATGTGTTAGTTAATTACGGTTATTGTAATTTAAACCCTGATAGCTATTTAGGGTATGGATTGTGTAAATGTTTAAGGTTAATCGTATTCTGGGACTAGTAACACCTTGTAATAAACAACGTATGTTTATTTTATTCCGCATTTTAGATACCATATGTTGTTATAGGTGGATGTTTATATTGGATCGTGATGACCGGATCCGGGTATTTGGAGACCCGAATTTGGGGGCGTCACAAATTAGTTGCCATGTTTGCAATCAAGTTCCTTGTAGCCTCTGGAGTTTTGTCTACTAACGTTCCTCCACTAGCAACATCAATCATACTCCTATCCATTTGTGTAGGCCCCTTATAGAAGTATTGAATCAGGTGTTGATCATCAATTTGGTGGAGTGGACAGCTAGAGCACAACTTCTTGAATCTCTCCCAATACTTAGAGAGTTTCTCTATTTAATTGTTGGATGTCATATATCTCCTTCTTTATGTTAGCAACTCTTAAAGCAGGAAAGTACTTCTCCAAGAATAGTCTTTTCATATCATTCCATGATTGTATTGATCCTAAAAGGAGATAGTATAACCAGTCTTTTGCTAGATCTACTAGTGAAAAAGGGAAATCTCTAAGCTTGATTTGCTCCTCTGTTATTCCTTGTGGCTTCATGGTGGAACATACCACATGAAACTCCTTTAGATGCTTGTATGGATCTTCACCTATGAGACCACGAAAAGTAAGCAAAAGGTGAATTAGTCTTGATTTTAATTCAAATGCAGCAGTTAAAGTAGGATATTCAATGCACAAGGGTGGTGGTTCAAATTAGGAGTAGACAACTCCTTCAAGGTCCTGTTATTATTGGGAGAAACCATCTTTTTCTTGTCTAAATCACTGGATGAATTGTTCGAAAGTAATTCGAGTGCTATGTTGAGGCCTTATGATAGAACTTCGTCTGAATTTGCAATGGTGCTTCGGGCTTAACAAGTCTCCTTCCATAACCTGCGTGCGATTTTCTCTATCTCTAGATCAAATTTCAATTCAAAAGAGTGAGATGATCGAATCATAAACTGAAATAAAAGAAACAAATAATAAATAAAAATAAATAACAGTGCCCGACAACGGCGCCAAAATTTGGAAGCTGTCATTAACACTTTAAATTTAGATCCTTACTCTTACTCTATGAACACAAAATTCAATATAGTGACAAGCAAGGGTCGATCCCACAGAGAGTGATATTATTTTATATTTATTCTAATATTTTCTAATAATAAATAAATGGGGGAGGGGGTTTGAGTTTGATTAATTAATTAATGAAAATAGAATTTAAAATGATTTAAATATTCAATGAATTAAAGATTCATTCAAGTATACAATATTTATCCTTCAATGAAATTAATAACTTTAGATAACTGCAATCGCTAATTATCTGAAATTTTCCTTAGGTTTTAAATCTAATGTAACAATCGCCCCATTAGGCTCTAACTATCATACAACCTAGAACTATCAGCCTAGATTTAATATAACAATAGTATTAAGAATTAAGGAATTAGGTTATTCTAAGCAACAATCACACAATCATGAATTATTTAACTTGCCTTCTGATAATTAGAGCAATACTCAAAAGCTTGTCCACAATTAGGTATCACTAACTGCTATTTATGATCAGATACAATATTGTTTGTTTAATACTATACCTTAATCTAGCATATGACAAAAGCTTGATGAACTTAATTGGTCATTATTAAATCAATCAAAACAAATATCATTCAATCAATTAAAACAGATTATCAAGAATAAATCTCATATAAGAAGGAATAAATAATGAATACTCAATAAAACCATTCATTGTAAATAAGGTTCAACATCCCTTAAAACTGAAATTGAAAACTTAGCCTGACATACCTTCAATCTCTAAAACTAGGGTTCACAATTGTGTGACAGAAGGTGTCTAAGACCTAACTATGAACATCTCTTTATAGTCCTAGAACAAAATTCTAAAGCTAAAAGAATTACAATCCAAGTTACAATAGAATTCCTTAAAAATAACAAAGCTAAAAATTTTCCTTATTCGCGACCTGGAGTGCCCGCCACTTTTGAACTGCAACTGGCGCCCCCCGCGCCTACCCATCTGAGACTGCTGGACCTCTAACGCGCCCCACGTAATGTGTAGGGCAATTCTGGTGCGCCCCGCGCCAGTCATCCAACATGCAATTTTTTTCTCTTTTCTTCTTTTTAACTATAAATCTTCCTGAAATCAATAAACACCTTAATAAGCTCATATACACAATAAAACTAAACATAAAGAAATCAAAATAAATAAATATTATACATTTATCAAAGACCAGGACACTTACTCCTCTGTTGATTGATTGTTATTGAAAGGTGCTGCTAAATTGACAATATGATCTTCTCCTCAGGCACTTAGCAGCTTGAACTAGTTGTTCAAAATCATAGAGTTAGTTCTTTTACTTTAGCAGAATTTAGGCTTATTAATCAGAGTTCTTCCTTCTTTAAATTTGAATATTTGTTACCTTTTATAGTCTGTCAAAAATTTTTTCGTTGCTAGGATCCCGTTGGTACATTTAACGTTCAGATATTTTGGGATCCTTAATGTTGACCTTTTAAAATTATGTGTCATCTTCTTTTTGACATGTCTGTCAAATCAGCCTGTAACCTCACCTACCACCTGTGAGTTATCACTTTCAGCAAACTAGCTGGTAGACACATCTTCTAATCTTCGATCTTAACCAAAGATGTTTGAAGAATACATCAGGACCTTTAATCAGCAACACTCCTATGTCAGTCATATTGTTAGACTTGACTTACTCTACGAAGTTAATGGAACGTAGAGTTTGCTCTATGTCCTGCTCTTCTACGAGAATTGCTTTAAGATGGGAACGAATGAACTTTACTATCAACTCTACAAAAATTAACTTTACGACTTACGATCTTATCTCAACTTAGCAATCCTTGAGTTGATTTACGATTTAAACTTTCACTTAGTGACTTCATAGAAAACTCTTCATTTAGTCTTTACTAAGTGAACTTTGCTTAACTCTGCGATTCTTTGTTCACTCTATGACCTGATCTTCACTTTACGAAATATGTGAGAGCTTTATGATCAAACATCTGACGCATTATGATCATGGGTTAACTCTGCGATCCATCTTGACATTACGAACTGGCAAAGTAACTTTACGATTAATGAAATCCTATCAACTATACATCAGATCAACTCAATAAGATCAACCTAACATATTTGATCTTTCTAAACTAAGTCTTTGTACATCAATTATCAAATTATGCTTAAGGACTTACAAAATTTACTAGTACAAATATACATTAATCTTATTTATCATCAAATTAAATATGTAAACTTTAACAGTTTCAAAACCAAAACCATAATTGCAACCGTAAGAGGTGCGGTTTCTACTAAAAAAAACCACAGTATGCCACTGAAATCCTTGGTCCGATTTTTACGATTTTGCGTGCGGTTTCAGTTGCGAAATCGGTTCCTGCTCCCTTAATTGTGAGTAATGAAACTTATAAAAAGTGTAAGAAGATAAAACTGACAGTCGAAAGGGTGTTTCCGTCTTTAGGTCAAGGCAGAACCCGCCATAGTCGTAATTTGATAATCTTTAGTAGCACAGCCACAACGTCGTATAGAGGATCATAGTTGTTGCACTTTTGTTGCTGATAATAAAAACTTTTAGGTCATATTTGTTTGCAAAGATAACACTTGAGATTGAATTATTAATTCTAAGTCACTTATTTATTTTTGAAATTGAACTTTGGACTATTAGTACATGGATAACAAAATAATTTAAATGGGGGACTATTTAATACTATGTCTATCTAAGTATTATAATCCATACTATTTAGGATTAGGGACAAATTAACTGTACCTTTTTATAAACTAACCAGTATATCCTATTCTATCTATTTATACTCATATTACTAAGAATATAATATCTTTATTATTACTGATAAAGGTATAATAGTCAAAACGATAATAATCATGGACAAAACAACTATAACACATAATTATTTGAAGTTATCACATGAGTAATCTCATATCTAACTAGGACTATTAATCTTAGAATTAATAGATTTAAGAATATAAGCCATAAAAATATAATCTTGAAATTATAATCTTTATAATCTTTACAAACAAACATGACCTAAGTCTATATGTTTATTTTTATCATTTGCAACCTTCACTCACATCACCGTTTCTTATTGTAATGGATAAAAAATTAAAAATTGAAAAAAATAGAAAAGGGAGACAATAGAAAGTTGGAAAAGCTATTCCTTAATATGACAAATTTACAAAATACTTAAACCATGAGTATTCATGAATTTTATTTGTCTTTTTTTCCTTTAAAAACAAAAATATCGACATTTTTTATTTGATTTTGATTTTTTGTTTATGGTCTAATAGGGCATTGTTTAGATATAGTTAGGATCACTGGTAAGCTACTTTTCTTTTATTCTTTCCCTTACTTTTCTTAGTCAAAGTTAAAAGAATTAATTACGTGTGAATGTGGTTTGATCTTATTTTGAATTTCTATATTATGAACTCTGATACAAGTTATGATAAAAGATGAATTTTTTTATACTAATTCTCTATGTTCCAAGTATAAGAGTAAGTTTTATTACATTAATTTACCTTAATTGTGCTTATATATATTTTGAAATGGAGGTTAAGTGAAAAATATAACAAATCTCGAACTTCCAGCAGAGTTCTAAAGTTCCACAATAAATAACATAAATACCAAATTAAATTTTAAAAAATTCAAAACAACAACATAATAACCACTCCTAAGGGTGAATGGCAAACAAACTCAAGATAGCCTTCTACACAGGGATGAAGCCACATTGTTATAAAAATTACTTTATAACATATGATATATTTAGGAAAAAAAATAGTAATTGGAGGTAACTAGTGATGTGTTCCTCGTGCGATTGACACTCCTTATTACTTTATTACTTAATTAGCCGTGTATGCTTGCACGTAATTTTGCTAATATAAAATTAGGAAAACACTCATGTTAACCGGAAAAGCACAAAATCAACTGTTTGGTCAAGTTAATTCAAAATATTATATAATTTGCTTCTGGTGGAAAGACTTGAGTTAGAACTTGATAATATCGGTGAAATGCCCATGAAGGCAAAAGCAAGCAGGAATCTAAGTTTGGGAGATCTTGACGAAAAAAAAAGGAAAAAAATCAGAAGAATATAATATATATAAGCTAGCTTGACTAGTCTAGTTTTGTGGCCTCTGCTACTCGGGTTAATAGATCCGTAGGGGTGTCTTAACTTCTACTGCCCTAAAGCCAACTGGTTTGGGAGTCACTGGTCGAAAGCTCATTACATGGGTAACTTTGAAAAGCCTAAGAAAACTAGACATTGCACAAGTCGATTTTTAAAATGAGATGGAGCGTAAGACATACTTGTGCAATAATAAGGTATATATATATATACGGTAACTTTCTAAAGCGAACCTTAAAAAATGAATCAAAGACGAACCGTCGTCTTTGGTGTCTATGGTGACGATTCAACCCGTCGTCGTAGCCATGTAGTCTTTGGCGACGGGTCGAATCGTCGCCATAGACACCAAAGACGACGGTTCGTCTTTGGTTCGCTTTTTAAGGTTCGCTTTAGAAGCTTACCGTATATATATATATATGTATATATATATATGTGTATATATGTATATATATGTATATATATACATATATATACATATATACACACATATATATATATATACATATATATACATATATATATATATACATATGTATATCAGTATAGCCGGTGTAAGTCTAATTGTTTAAGATCAGAGGGGTGATTTCCCCAATCTGCCATTATAATTATTTGTTTAATGTATATGGAATGGTAAATTGCTTTTGAACTGTCATTCCTATCATAGATAGGTTTGATGAACACTGATTCAGTTTGAACTAGAATATCTTTGTAGTAGGCAAGGTTTTTGAAGGTAGCCATTGGAAGGAAGTGCCAACCAGGAGGAAAGAATTGGGCGACAAGTCTAACTGGATCTTCTTTAAATTTCATATGGGGCTCAACATGAAATAAATTCTGTTGCGAAATAGGGATATAAAGGGAATTTTGACTAGTGTTGGGCCTTGGGTTAACTGTTTGAACACAACCAAACGGATCAACTGGTTTGGGTTGACTTGCAAGGACTGAGCTGTATGGTTTTGGAATTGTTCCTAAAACCTGAAATTTGCTAACTAATGGGGCCGTGGAACTTGGGTTAACTGGGAAAGGAACCATGGCTCCCTTTTGCTGACTTGAACTAGTTGGGCCAGATTGGCCGGTCTTTTGTTTTCCACTATTTCTGCCACTCATTTGGGCTGGCCTGATTCAATAAATTCTCGAGTTAGAAAGTCGGGAATAGAATTGTCTTCACCTTTAATATATTCTATATCAAAATCAAAAATGCTGAGTAAAGATTGCCATCTGGCGAAAACATGCTTAAAAGCTATCAATGGTTGCTAATAGTTACCTGACTTCTTATGATAGTTTAACTCAACCAGAAATAGTTGAGTTAATTGTCAGTGGATTTACCGGCACTCTCAGATATTGGTGGGAAAAGCATCTCACTGACGAATCTAGAAATGCCATAGTTTACGTAGTTCAAGTTGATGCTGAGGGTTTCCCAGTATTAGCTGAAGGGATGACAACTGGAATCCCTGATGGAGCTTTGTAAAGTTGTCCATCTCACCTGATGGACCACTTCAAAAATAAGATCAATAAGTGGTGTTTATCAAGATCATACAGCAACTCATGAACAAATGGAACTTTGTAAAGTTGAAATTAAAGAGTTACTTAATACAGCAACTCAGTAGGGTGCAGTAAAGTATGCAGTGATTCTTTAAAAAGAATGGCCAACACAAACCATTCAATTCAAGTTTTACTAAATCGTGGAGATATCCATTAACATATTAATCGCTAGCAAGTATTAAAACTCACCAATATGTAGATATCATGCAAGATGTAAAAGAAACAATTTTATAACTTGAAACTTGAAATTTTATTTAAAATTAAATTACAACAACAGGTAGAGGGATGTACAAAACTACTATGTACAAGACTCAGAAAATAACTTAGGCTTACAAGTTAAAGGGTTCAGAAGGAGGAGAGAAGGAGAGAATAAGAGGTACTTAACCAATCTGACTATAAATGAAAACCGAGCCTTCCTTTTATAGAATAAGGAGAGACTGTTACAATTTCTAACTATTACAACTTTTGAGTAAATTAACAGTAAAAGTACAGGTTACTATTCATGAATAGTGACTTTTTTTCACTATTCACTATGAGAATGGCCGACACTGCACTGTTGTAACTTTTGCTTTCGGTGGAAAAGCTGAGTGATTCCTGACTTGATTGAGGCATGCCTGTCTGGTAGTGCTAGCACACCTGATTAACTTGATGACTCATTGCTTTGAGGGCCCCTGCTTTATTGGGAGCATGCGGGTGACTCACGCGAATGGGTCCTGAGCATCTTGGAGGTTGATGGTGAACTGCTCATCATCATCATTAACTGAGTTGGACGAACTAGTTGAGGCTTCTTCTTGGAGTTTTTCTGTTCTCCGATGAAGAGCTTGAGCGATTAACTTGAGCTCTGCTGCCGAACAGTTCTGGATATCTGAAACATCAAATAAACTTGATCCTGCTGTAACTTCTTTGGATTTACTTGATGATCCCTTAGTTGGAATGGATCGAACTGGAGCAACTGGTTTAACTGGAAATTCTTTAAGAACGTAACCAACAATTTTACTAACGTCAATCTTGTCCCACCATTTGATGAAGAACAATCTGACTACTGTGGGGACTGAGCAAATACTGGTTGCTGCTGAGGATTGACCAATATCTGACTTAAATTCAATTTCAATTGTAGGGGTATGAATTTCATACTGCCACTTAAGGATCCATGGAACTTTATATTTGCTGACAAATTGAAGGGTAATCGGAACACTGTCAAATTGTGGATTATGAGGGCATTTACAACTAAAATGAGTGACTGCATTTTCTAACTCTTGCGGGAAGATTTCTAAGTCGGATCCATGTCTGGACCACCATCGATTGAACCAAACTGGGAAATGAGACTTAAATTTTTGATCAAATTGCACGAACCACGAGTGACCAAACGATTAGGTCTGGTATAGGAAGATATTATCCCATGCTTCAAGGTAATCATAGTAGTTAAACTAAAGATCTTGATTATCTAATTGTTTAAGATCAGAGGGGTGATTTCCCCAATCTGCCATTATAATTATTTGTTTAATGTATATGGAATGGTAAATTGCTTTTGAACTGTCATTCCTATCATAGATAGGTTTGATGAACACTGATTCAGTTTGAACTAGAATATCCTTGTAGTAGGCAAGGTTTTTGAAGGTAGCCATTGGAAGGAAGTGCCAACCAGGAGGAAAGAATTGGGCGGCAAGTCTAACTGGGTCTTCTTTAAATTTCATATGGGGCTCAACATGAAATAAATTCTGTTGTGAAATAGGGATATAAGGGGAATTTTGACTAGTGTTGGGCCTTGGGTTAACTGTTTGAACACAACCAAACGGATCAACTGGTTTGGGTTGACTTGCAAGGACTAAGCTGTATGGTTTTGGAATTGTTCCTAAAACCTGAAATTTGCTAACTAATGGGGCCGTGGAACTTGGGTTAACTAGGAAAGGAACCATGGCTCCCTTTTGCTGACTTGAACTAGTTGGGCCAGATTGGCCGGTCTTTTGTTTTCCACTATTTCTGCCACTCATTTGGGCTGGCCTGATTCAATAAATTCTCGAGTTAGAAAGTCAGGAATAGAATTGTCTTCACCTTTAATATATTCTATATCAAAATCAAAAATGCTGAGTAAAGATTGCCATCTGGCGAAAACATGCTTAGAAGCTATATTTTTAACATCTTTTTCTAAAATATATTTTGCCGATTTACAGTCAATTCTGACTAAAAACTTTTGGTTTAAAACATCGCTCTGAAATTTATTTATGCATTTTACTAAGGATAAAATTTCTTTTTTAATTGTACTATATTTAACTTGTGTATCATTCCAAACACCGGAGTGAAATCGGACAATTTGCTCTTTGGAGGAAGGAGTGAGTTTCTGTTTGAGAATTCCTCCAAAGCCTATTTCAGAAGCGTCCGTTTCAATGATTTTGAATGCATTTCATTTGAGATACCAAGACAGGCAATGTCTTGACATATTTTTTGACTTGCTGAACCACTGAGGTATGGACTTTAGTCCACGGAGGGGGATTTTCCTTCAATCGCTGAAACAAAGGTTTACAAATTTTTCTAATATCTTTGACAAATTCTCCGATATAGTTGAGAGAACCTAAAAATCTTTGAAGTTGAGTTTTGTTAGTAATTTCATCTGGGAATTTATCTGCAAACTTGATGGCTCTATCGATGGGAGTGATAAGGCCATGATAAATATGATGACCAAGAAACCTAACTTTTGACTGAAAAATATCACACTTGGTTGGTGAAAGAACCAAACCATTGACTTTGATTGCTTTGAAGAAGGTATCTAAATGCTTATGATGTTCTTCAATTGACTTTGAGAAAACAAGAATATCATCGATATAAACAATGATAAACTGGCTATAAGGAGTCAGAATAGTGTTAAGAATATTTTGAAATTCACTGGGGGCATTCTTTAGTCCAAAGGCTTGTACATTCCATTCGTAGTGTCCGAAAGGAGTGGTAAATGTTGTCTTATACCTATCCCTTTCATCAATTTGTACTTGCCAGTATCCTGACTTAAGGTCGAACTTACTAAAAATGGTGGAATGACTTAACCTAGCAATAAGGTTTTTCTTAATGGGTAATGGATACCTAATCCATTCTAGTACCTTATTGAGTGGTTTGTAATTGATAACTAACCTTGGGCACCTCTTTCCTTTTCTGCTTCATTATTGACATAAAAGGCTGGACAAGACCAAGGTGATTTACTAGGCCTAATAAGACCTTTCTTAAGTAACTCTTTAATTTCAACTTTACAAAGTTCCATTTGTTCATGATTCATCTGTATGGGCATAGCCTTCGTAGGAATAAGATGTTCCTTAAATTCTTTTGCATATGGAAGCCTAACAGTATGGACTTTCCTATGCCAAAAGGCATTGGGCCGATCTGAGCAAAGTTTCTTTGTAATATAACTCATTTTTTCTTTAATTTTTTGTTGAACAATATCTCTAGTTAATTGTTCATCAATTTGTTTATATCTAATTTCATTTTTTAAGAATTTTAACTGAGATTTTTTACAGTTTAAGATGTTCAAGCTTTTTGAAATTGCGTCATCTTGAATCATTCTTAAATCTCTTTCTTTAGGGTTAAGAATAAACCTAAACGTAATTTCTTCGCCTAGGTGTCTAGTGGTTAACCCGGCAGATGTAGTGACAAATGGATATAGCAAATAGATAAACGGCAAACCCAAAATTATCTTATCTGTCATGTTTCTAATTAAAACAAAGGATGTTTTAAAGCAGACTTTGTCTTGACAAATATGAGCTTTGGATAACTTATACCTGATGTCCATTTGACTACCATTTGCTGAGTTAAGTCTCTCACTAGTCTTTTCATAATATTGAGTAGGGTTCCTTCTTGAATACAATTCAAATCAGCGCCTGTGTCTACCAATGCTAGTAATTCAATTATGAAATCCTTATTTATAACTAGATTGATGTTAATATACCATTTCTGGATAGTAACATCTTTAATTCTTTGAAGACAATTGTCTATCGAGACAGTAGATTCTTCAACAGGTTCTTGCTCCTCATCTTCTGAAGAATCATTAACTAAAAGAGGCTGATCAATTTTTGATTCTCTAATTGCCTTTATTTCTTCTTGCAACTTAGGGATTTCTAAATTACTTTTAGAAATTTCCTTTTTAAGTTTATTAACTTCCAGATTCAAGTCTGCAACTGTAACTACTTTGATAGGGGTTTTAAATCTATCAAGAGTCTTGTTAAGACTGAAAATTGGTTTATCCTGGCTTTTCTTTAACTTATTTTCTGAAGTTGAATCTTTGACCAAGAGTTTTTTCAGTTTATCCATATATTGGATTTTTAACTCAGGGTCGTTTATTTTGCTTATTAGGTCTATTAACAAGGACTGTTCTTCTTCTTCTTTTGTTAATACATTAACTGTTTTGACACAACAACTGTTTGTACAATCTTTCGTGCACAAGCTGAGTAGGTCAGTATAGCTGGTGTAAGTCCCAAGAAGGGCAGAGTATGGTGTTTGACTATAGGACTAGGGTACGTGGCTTTGTCGTGTAAGAATGTTTGAATGGATGAATAAAACTAGTTAGATTTAGTAAGATTATAGAGTCAAAATGAATAGATTTTTCAGATCCAATTCAACAACCAGCCGTAGGACAGTAGTTACACCGCCGGCAATACCGTCGATACCCCCAGTTAGTAACACAGTCAACAGTGAAGAAAAAAGTTATGAAGACATTAGTCAATCTTTTCACAATTGGAATATCCCTAGGGTATCTCCAAGAGAAATTTACCAGTCATCGTTTGCTGATAATTTCAAAGTTGACTACAATGTTAAAACTATTGAAAATGTTTACTCAATAAATAAAGAACATGAAACTTGTCACCTGTTTTCGTCGGATATGATTATCAGACAGAGAAAAAGAGGTTACAATTTCATACATGTTGGTTTAGTTCAAGTTGCAGTTAAACCTTTAAATATTAAGGGAGTAAATTCAAGTATTTACTTATGCTTAAGAGATGCTAGGTTTCTTAGATATTTCCCAAGCATCATAGGTGTGGTCGAGTCTAGTTTACATAATGGTCCGATACATTTCAATTATTTTCCAGATCTCACCTTAAGCTTAAGTGACCCAAACTTAATTCATGCGTTAATATTAAATATAAAAACTGCAGGAGAGAACACCTTTATGATGGAAGGTTCTCAACCATTAGCCCTAATTTACAGAGTTTACTACAAAACAATTAAGACTAATTTAAATGTACATGCATTAAATAGAAGTCCAAAAGACCATACAGTCTTAATTCAAAGTAGTACTAGGGATGCTAATATCCAAGTTCCAAGAACAATTCATTGGAAGGATATTACCTTACCAAGTCATTGGTCTCTCTCAAGAGAGGTTCCACAAAAACCGATTTCAAATAATTTTCTAAATATTGAAAACGTTAGACAATTTTCTGATGGTACGGTAAACATAAGTTTTGAACGTACTAGAAGGCCTTCAATTATTGAAGATGTTGAAAGTTCTTCATCACCATCTTTAATTCCCAGATCTAGGCACAGTTGTTCTAATATTCCTAGTGAAATTTCAAATCTTGATTTTCCTAAGACTGATTTTAAAATAAAAGGAATATATCAAGAAGGTCAGACTAGTCAACCAACCTATGGTCCTGAAGAAGTTATGTCCCCCACTCAGTCAGATTTTGAGACCCATAATATTGATCATCAGTTACTAGTCATCAATAAGGAATTTCAATTAAGCTGGTCTTCCCTTGTGGCTGACTTTAATTCGAAAGAAAACCAAAGTCAACGACACGAGTTTAGAAAAAATCATCCTGAAAATGAAAGAGATAAAGTAATAAATAAATGGAAAAAATTCTTGATTAAAGAACAAATTAATATTTCATTTTGCAAGTGGTATGAAAACTATTTCGGAAAATGTAATGTGTTAACTAGAAATCCGTGGATTCTAGGAGATAACTCCAAAGTGTCTTCGGTCATGCCGCCTCTAGAGACAATCCAAATTCCGGTTAAAAACTCAATTGTTATTGCTAGTCCTTTCAAAGTTTCAGATGGCAATAAAGATGATAAAAAGATAATTGAACAAAATAATTTTACTAACCAGTGTCTATCAACTATAGGTAAACAGTTAGAAAAAATTAAAGAAAAGTTTGAAGAAAAAGTAATTAAAAGGCCAGATGCTAAAAATGAGCAGCCTTTGTTAAAACTTCCCGAAAGTCGCGATGGCTTGGGATTGCCTAAAACTGACAAAGAAATTTCTCAAACCTTAGATAAGCTTTTTAAAAAATTAAACGCGGCAGAATCTAGTAAAACACTTACTGTTATTGATCAAGTGAATAACAGTGAGGTTTCAGCTAGTGAATCGGAGGGTAACTCCACAGATTCAGATTCTTTGCCAGATTTAAATGAAGTTAAGAAACTCACATTTGACTCAACAGGAAATTGGCAATCAAGGCCAACTCCAATTGACTTACAATTTGAAGATAGGAATCTAAACAATCAATTTTCCGTTTCCTCTAATAAGCTTTATGAATGGAATATTGATGGGTTAAATGAGCAAGAAATCCTAAACAAACTAAGTCATTTGTCAATGGTTGCTAATAGTTACCTGACTTCTTATGATAGTTTAACTCAACCAGAAATAGTTGAGTTAATTGTCAGTGGATTTATCGGCACTCTCAGATATTGGTGGGAAAAGCATCTCACTGACGAATCTAGAAATGCCATAGTTTACGCAGTTCAAGTTGATGCTGAGGGTTTCTCAGTATTAGCTGAAGGGATGACAACTGGAATCCCTGATGGAGTAAATACCTTAATATTTACAATCATAAAACATTTTATTGGTACTCCTAGTAACATAACAGAGAGGATACATGATCAACTCAGTAATCTCTCATGTCCCACTTTAAGTGATTTTAGATGGTACAAAGAAGTCTTCATTTCCAGAGTTATGATGAGAGCAGATAGCAATCAATCATACTGGAAAGAAAAATTTGTTAATGGTCTTCCTAATTTATTTGCCCATAAAATTAGAGAGCAATTAAGCAAAGATTTAGGTTATATAGACTATGATAACCTAACTTATGGTGAATTAGTTAGCATAATAACAAAGCAAGGGTCAAAAATGTGCATTAACTTCAAAATTGCTCGTCAAGCACGAAAGGATAAGAAAAAGGCCAAGTATGAATTAGGAACATTTTGTGAACAATATGGTTTGCCTTCAATTGCTCCATCTAGAAGGAAGCATAAATCCAGGCATAGTCATATAGACAAACACAAACGTCATCACAAATCTCATAAAAAACGTGATTCTAGTCAACCTAAGTCTAAAGATGATTATTATTCAAAATCTAAATCAAGTCACAGACGAACATCTCATAAATCTAGTAATAAGAAGTTTGACAAAAGTAAAATTGTGTGCCACAATTGTGGGCAGAAGGGACATTACAAAAACGAATGCAGAGTTAAAAAGAAATTAAATCAATTGAATATTTCAGCCGAAGACTGTGAGCAAATCCTAGAGTTATTTAGAATTGGAGATCAGTTTAGTGACGGCAATTACTCTGAGGTTCAATCAAACAATTCTAGTAGTGGCAGTAGTAAATCGGATAGTGATAGTAATGAGGTCACCTTGTGCACGAAAGATTGTACAAACAGTTGTTGTGTCAAAACAGTTAATGTATTAACAAAAGAAGAAGAAGAACAGTCCTTGTTAATAGACCTAATAAGCAAAATAAACGACCCTGAGTTAAAAATCCAATATATGGATAAACTGAAAAAACTCTTGGTCAAAGATTCAACTTCAGAAAATAAGTTAAAGAAAAGCCAGGATAAACCAATTTTCAGTCTTAACAAGACTCTTAATAGATTTAAAACCCCTATCAAAGTAGTTACAGTTGCAGACTTGAATCTGGAAGTTAATAAATTTAAAAAGGAAATTTCTAAAATTAATTTAGAAATCCCTAAGTTGCAAGAAGAAATAAAGGCAATTAGAGAATCAAAAATTGATCAGCCTCTTTTAGTTAATGATTCTTCAGAAGATGAGGAGCAAGAACCTGTTGAAGAATCTACTGTCTCGATAGACAATTGTCTTCAAAGAATTAAAGATGTTACTATCCAGAAATGGTATATTAACATCAATCTAGTTATAAATAAGGATTTCATAATTGAATTACCAGCATTGGTAGACACAGGCGCTGATTTGAATTGTATTCAAGAAGGCCTTATCCCTACTCAATATTATGAAAAGACTAGTGAGAGACTTAACTCAGCAAATGGTAGTCAAATGGACATCAGGTATAAGTTATCCAAAGCTCATATTTGTCAAGACAAAGTATGCTTTAAAACATCCTTTGTTTTAATTAGAAACATGACAGATAAGATAATTTTGGGTTTGCCGTTTATCTATTTGCTATATCCATTTGTCACTACATCTGCCGGGTTAACCACTAGACACCTAGGCGAAGAAATTACGTTTAAGTTTATTCTTAACCCTAAAGAAAGAGATTTAAGAATGATTCAAGATGACGCAATTTCAAAAAGCTTGAACATCTTAAACTGTAAAAAATCTCAGTTAAAATTCTTAAAAAATGAAATTAGATACAAACAAATTGATGAACAATTAACTAGAGATATTGTTCAACAAAAAATTAAAGAAAAAATGAGTTATATTACAAAGGAACTTTGCTCAGATCGGCCCAATGCCTTTTGGCATAGGAAAGTCCATACTGTTAGGCTTCCATATGCAAAAGAATTTAAGGAACATCTTATTCCTACGAAGGCTAGGCCCATACAGATGAATCATGAACAAATGGAACTTTGTAAAGTTGAAATTAAAGAGTTACTTAAGAAAGGTCTTATTAGGCCTAGTAAATCACCTCGGTCTTGTCCAGCCTTTTATGTCAATAATGAAGCAGAAAAGGAAAGAGGTGCCCCAAGGTTAGTTATCAATTACAAACCACTCAATAAGGTACTAGAATGGATTAGGTATCCATTACCCATTAAGAAAGACCGTATTGTTAGGTTAAGTCATTCCACCATTTTTAGTAAGTTCGACCTTAAGTCAGGATACTGGCAAGTACAAATTGATGAAAGGAATAGGTATAAGACAACATTTACCACTTCTTTCGGACACTACGAATATAATGTACAAGCCTTTGGACTAAAGAATGCCCCCAGTGAATTTCAAAATATTCTTAACACTATTCTGACTCCTTACAGCCAGTTTATCATTGTTTATATCGATGATATTCTTGTTTTCTCAAAGTCAATTGAAGAACATCATAAGCATTTAGATGCCTTCTTCAAAGCAATCAAAGTCAATGGTTTGGTTCTTTCACCAACCAAGTGTGATATTTTTCAGTCAAAAGTTAGGTTTCTTGGTCATCATATTTATCATGGCCTTATCACTCCCATCGATAGAGCCATCAAGTTTGCAGATAAATTCCCAGATGAAATTACTAACAAAACTCAACTTCAAAGATTTTTAGGTTCTCTCAACTATATCGGAGAATTTGTCAAAGATCTTAGAAAAATTTGTAAACCTTTGTTTCAGCGATTGAAGGAAAATCCCCCTCCGTGGACTAAAGTCCATACCTCAGTGGTTCAGCAAGCCAAAAAATATGTCAAGACATTGCCCTGTCTTGGTATCTCAAATTAAAATGCATTCAAAATCATTGAAACGGACGCTTCTGAAATAGGCTTTGGAGGAATTCTCAAACAGAAACTCACTCCTTCCTCCAAAGAGCAAATTGTCCGATTTCACTCCGGTGTTTGGAATGATACACAAGTTAAATATAGTACAATTAAAAAAGAAATTTTATCCTTAGTAAAATGCATAAATAAATTTCAGAGCGATGTTTTAAACCAAAAGTTTTTAGTCAGAATTGATTGTAAATCGGCAAAATATATTTTAGAAAAAGATGTTGAAAATATAGCTTCTAAGCATGTTTTCGCCAGATGGCAATCTTTACTCAGCATTTTTGATATAGAATATATTAAAGGTGAAGACAATTCTATTCCCGACTTTCTAACTCGAGAATTTATTGAATCAGGTCAGCCCAAATGAGTGGCAGAAATAGTGAAAAACAAAAGACCGACCAATCTGGCCCAACTAGTTCAAGTCAGCAAAAGGGAGCCATGGTTCCTTTCCCAGTTAACCCAAGTTCCACGGCCCCATTAGTTAGCAAATTTCTGGTTTTAGGAACAATCCCAAGACCATACAGCTCAGTCCTTGCAAGTCGACCCAAACCAGTTGATCCATTTAGTTGTGTTCAAACAGTTAACCCAAGGCCCAACACTAGTCAAAATTCCCCTTATATCCCTATTTCGCAACAGAATTTATTTTATGTTGAGCCCCATATGAAATTTAAAGAAGACCCAGTTAGACTTGCCGCCCAATTCTTTCCTCCTGGTTGGCACTTCCTTCCAATCATAAAGGCGGAAGCAAATCAAAAATAAGATCAATAAGTGGTGTTTATCAGGATCATACAGCAACTCAGTAGGGTGCAGTAAAGTATGCAGTGATTCTTTAAAAAGAATGGCCAACACAAACCATTCAATTCAAGTTTTACTAAATCGTGGAGATATCCATTAACATATTAATCGCTAGCAAGTATTAAAACTCACCAATATGTAGATATCATGCAAGATGTAAAAGAAACAATTTTATAACTTGAAACTTGAAATTTTATTTATAATTAAATTACAACAACAGGTAGAGGGATAAGATCAATTTGAGCTAATATATATATATATATATATATATATATATATATATATATATGATATCAGGAATAAACCTCGTTAGGGACTCCTATGCTTAGTGATTGTTTGAATTAGTCGGATTGGTTGTGTTCACAGGTTGAACTGAGTTAAAACTAAAAGTTTCCTTCTAAGAAGTCAATTATGATATGGATTTGAGTTGTGATTTATTAAAATGGTTGACATACATACACGCAAAACATGGGTGATGACAGGTTTAGATTGATTGAATGATTAGAATTATAAAATCTACATTGGTTAGATGTTCTATGCAAGTACTTTTGTGATATATTTGAGGCCTTATGTTGGATACTATGTTAAATTGTTGCTTGATTCGTAGGCATGATAGTTAGTTTTCATTTTAGTCGTTATATTGCTTAGAGACAAGCAATGGTTTAAGTTTGGGGGTATTTGATAAGTGAGTTTCATACTTATGAATCAGATGCATCTCAGACTTGAATTGTTATTTATTCTTGAGTGTTTGGGTTACTTTTCATGCATTTCTTTCGCTTTTGTAGGTTGTATTGCTTTGGAATTGAATTTGAAGCATTGGATGGGAGCTGCGTGGACAAATGAAGCATTTTGGGCTGATTAGAGGAGGGCACGACAGCGCCGTACTGAAGAACACAACAGGGGCAGCCGCGCCAAAGTGCAAATGAGAAAAGAAATGCCTCTGTGGTTGGGCGCAGTAGCGCTGCATGCTAGAGTAAACTAGGCACGGTCACGCCAGGTCAGGTTATTGAAAGGCTTGATTTTTGTTATTTTATTCCAATTTAAATGGAACATGGATTGTAACTTCTAATTGGTTTAGAACTTTAACTGGAGGCTATGAATATAATGTTTTAATTCATTAGAAGGAATCTATTATTATTAGATCAAAACCCTAGTTAGAGAGAAGACAATCAAGGCCTGATGCAAGAGAAGGAGCACGAAGGAGACAAGTTGGAAGCTTGTAGAGGAGATTTAAGGATTACTACAATAGTTTTTATTCTCTTCTCTATCTTTTAATTTGTATTCTTGAATGCTTAATCAATTGTGGATGATGGATTTTAATTCGGCTATAAACTAATTTGCTTTTAAGATTACAATGGAACTTAATGCATAGCTTTAGTTGATATGCTTCTTTGTTAGTTACTGTTAATTATTATTGGATTGTCTATTATGATTTGTGCTAAATTGATTAATTGTATGATCAACAATTACCATGGTAATCTATATAAAATCGAGAATGAATTATTGATTTAGACCTGATTATAATAGCATATGATTGTGATTTCTACTTATGATAGGATTCATAATAGCATATGTCGTATGTAATCTGGAAGAGGACCTGAGCTTTAAATTATTTTTAATTGTAATTAACATAGAGATATAGTAAATTAGTTAACTAGGTTGTTCATCTTAATTCTATCTTTTGTGGATTTAATTTGATTGGTTTATAATATATTGAGAGATAGTTATAAATACTTACGAGTTCTTGATTAACAATCTAACGTACGTAGTTAATATAACTTAGCAGGAAGTGTATTTATTTAAGTAAAACATTAAGAGAAATTGTAATCTTAAGTCTTTATTATCTGATTTCAATCTTGTGGTAACTAACATTAGTTTAATTAATTATTTTATTTTCAGATTTCACAATTTTAATTAATTTTTTAATAAAATCAATTTAGTATAAAATTGGTAGTTGTTATTATTAACTACAATTTTTCTATATGGAAATGATACCTTGCTTGCTCTATACTATATATTTGACGCGTATACTTGCGTGTTGTGCTAGCATAGATTTAGGCAAAGACCAAGCTCTTTGACAACTGAAAGAAAAACCCAGTTGAGATACACCGGTCGAGGCTTTCGGAAGGCAGTGAACGTACAATAAGTGAAGTGCAAAAGCCAATCAAGACTAAGGCCAAAAGGAAGGTAGCAGCAATTGAAGAACAAGCTTCTCAGGCATCTGCTACCCCTCAAGGTTCTGAGCATCTAGCCTCTACAACTGAGCAACCTCTGCAAAAGAAAAAGAAAGAAGAGAAACTCCCAAGGAACCTCAGGATACTGCCTCTAATCTTGAGGTTTGGAAGAAAGAAATTCATACTCCACTCTCCTAGCTAGTGAAGAAGAAGGTCTTACGAGGGAAACGCCAGAAGAAGGCCTCCGTAAAGCCCCTCTAACTTTTAACAGAAGAACAAGCTGGAGAGTCGATTGTTGAGAAACCCATCTCTCTTATCGTAGAGCTTCACAAAGAGGATAATGAGATGATGACAGAGACGACCGTAGTGCCTGAGCCAATTCAAGAAGAAATGATGGATGAGATAGCTTCAATGCCTGAGCCTAATGTGAATGAAAAAATGATTGTGATAGTTGATGTACCTGAGTCATAAGAAGATGTTAAAGAAGAGATGACTGAGAAGGTATCTACGCCTGAGCCATAAAAGACAAAGAAGAAGAAGAAATTAATAAAAATGGTAGAAAAGAAGAAGAATGCAGAGGATGAGAAAAATAAAAAAGAAAGAAGGGAAGAGTCTGCCCAACGATCGTCGAGCTCTATGGATGATTGTCTCAAGCTGACCAAAGTCATTGACAACGTCGTAGAGGACATCGGTAGACAGTTCAATCTTATGATCTTAAAGCTCGAGGCTTTAAGGATCCAGAAACTGAGGGGGAATAACCAGTGTCTTATCAAGAACCCCCTTTGGTACCCTTATCGTCAGGAGCAGTAAGGTACGCATCGTGCTTAAAGTTGAAGAAAATCCAAATGCTTACCTTCCTAACAAATTCATAGGGTCCAAGATTGGGCGGATGTGTTTGGTTTCAATGAACGTTAATGAACTCTTCAACAGCTTCTTCAACATAGAAATGGACAGAAGCACCACTATCTTTGATCTTGATAGTGAGTAACTGCTCTATTTCTTGCCCCTGATGCCGTTGTTAAAAGCTGTGACATTAAGAGACCAGAGCTTCATCAGTTGGACTTAGTCAATATTTCCAAACCTCAAGCTGGTGGCTCAAAACTTCTCGAGGGTTACCTCTTATGCAACAAAGCTCCTTTGCAATGAACCTTCTACTTCCACTTCTTGAAATGATAAGGTAATTTCTATTCCCAAGTTATTGTTTGTTTCTTCTATTTCTTTTCCTTTATTATTCTTTTACGATAACGAGGTTGTATAGTCTCCCTCTATGATCTCTGAGAAACCTTTTACACCTTCTGATTCTTTTATTCACTCTCCGTTCGTAGAGTCCCAACACTATATGGATAATGTACATAAGACTAATTCTCTAGTCGTAGAGTCCCAATACTCCACGGACTATGTAAATTTGCCTAACTCCCTGATCGTAGAGTCTCAACACCCTAGGATCGATGTAAATAGTACTATGTCTTTTATACATATTCTGTTGAACATACAACACCTATAGCTTCTCCTGTACATGATATAGATATAGAAGAACCTTCTTCACCTATACAGATTATACGACCAAATATTCCTTCAACCTCACATACAAATATTCCCTCTTCTTTCAACAATGAATACTTTAACCTTACTCTTGCCATATTGAATCTCTCTCGGAGTAATAAGGTTGGAACATAAGTTATGTTGGAAAGAATTCTTGAGCGAGTCTCGGTAATCCCTTCAAAACCTCAACTGAAAGAATTGATAGATCTCATTGCAGATAAGCTCAATGCAGGTCTTGAGGTATCATCAAATGCAATTGAGAAAAGCTTAAAGCTTATTGTAGACACTGCATCCAATGTTCTAGCAGAAATGTCTAAGGAATTTAAAAAGGACATGAAAGATCTGCTCAAAGACATTGTTGAAAATCTCAAGCAAAGGGATGTAATCTATTTCAAGCACATTCAAGATCATAAGGAAGTTATTTTTGCTATCCAGCAATCAAATAAAAACATTATCAAGGCCCTTACTGACAAAGTATTTGAACTAAACTCCTCCCTCAGCGAGTTCAAAAACATGGTCCTGCAACAAATGAATTGTACTGATGACGCTCTTACTCGCACGGATAATGTTATGGCCCTTGTACATGAGCAAATGGAACAAGCTGAAGCCAAACTATAAGAGAACATAGGTGATATTGCTATGTCTCGTGACCAAATGCATAAACTTATTCAAAGTGTTAAATAACTCTCCGAAGAATTCAATGTTCTTAATCAAGGTTGGTATGCTGACAAAGAGGAAGAGAGAAAGGTTGAGAAGGAAGCAATCATCAATTCTTCCTTCCCATATAACTCCTATGGGTCAATGTCATCCTCACTACTCTTCAAGGCAAGGATCGTTGAGTTTAGTTAGTATGCGACTTCCGTCTGGTGATCCCACGTTGTTAAACAAAAATCTTCGAGGGATTCACGTTGTAGAAGAGGAAGAAGAAGAAGATATTTATTTGCCTTACCTTGGACCTTGGAATTCTGCTCAAGAACTTCAGACAAGAGAAAGAGAAGGAAGAGAAACATATTATCGAAGGCGAGAAACTGAACGTAAAGATCCTCCCAAGCCAAAGCTAAAGAGAGGGAGGAGATAAGAATAAAAGATAGGTATACATTGTATATAAATTCTTTTTTGTACAATTGTCATATATCAATAAATTCATCCTTTTTTGATCTACCAATATAGTTGCACACTATATTTTAAGTCATGTTTATTTATCAAGTAATTACATTGTAGAATTAATGAATGTTCTGAAACTATTAGTTTTGTCATCATCACGTTGTTAGAGTCTGCATGATAAATTTGATGATGATGTGGTTAAAGTATATTTGTTAAGTAGTTTTTGTAAAGTCCTTAATGGTAATATGATGTACAAGGACTTAGATAGTAGAAAAGGTCAAACTTGTTAGGTTGATCTTAAGAACTGAACTGATGTATAGATGATTTTATAGTTACTCTGGCATTTCATAATGTTAGCAAGAATCGCAGAGTAAGCTATACTTTTGTAGAGCATCAAATGTTGATCGCGGAAGTCTGAAATCAGCTTGTAGAATTCACTCAAGATCGTATAGTGAAGATCAGATCGCAAAGCTTGCATGAACGTAAAGTCCACTCAAGAATTATATAGTGAAGATCAGATTGCAGAGTGACTCAAAGATCGTTCAGTGAAGAAAGATCATAGAGAGCATATCATAGAGTGTCTTTCTACTCATAGAGTAATCATTTGTAGAGCAAAACGTAAAGCTTAGAACGTTGAGTAAGATCAAGCATAGACTTTATGTTCTCCATCAAGTTCTACGATCGACCAAATTCATAGAGCAAGTTAGGACTGACAGAGGACTAACAATAATGAGCGTTACAGATTGAAGATCCCAGGACTTTACCAAACATCTTTTGCTGAAATCGAAGATCAGAGCATATTTGTTTCTAATAGTTAGTTTGGCGAAAGCGACAACACCCATGTGGTTGGTGAAGTTGCTGTGACGCCCCCAAATTCGGGTCTCCAAATACCCGGATCTGGTCATCACGATCCAATACAACATCCACCTCTAACAACATATGATATCTGAATGTGCGGAATATATAAACATACGTTGTTCATTACAAGGTGTTACTAGTCCCAGAATACAAATAACCTTAAACACGTCCACAAAATTCATACCCTAATTAGCTATCAGGGTTTAAATTACATTAACAGTAATTAACTACACATGAATCTAAAGTCTGCTACAAGAAATCTATCATTTCATCTTTTCTTTCCCTTTGTTCTTCCCTGACGTCTCGGGTTTAGCTGCAATGAAGTCATGATATAGCAAGAATGAGCAACGAGTTTGCCCAGCAAGTTTAAAGTATAACAGTAAGGATATATCATGATGAAGGGATATAAAAAAAAGAATTTCAACAATAGAATAAATCAGAAGCAAGAACAATAAATGCTTTTAGAACAATTGATAGTCAAATAGACTTTGAACGATAACTTCCAGAGGAGTCAATAGCTGGTTGACCCTCTGGTTACTGGCTACAGAATAACGTACTTGAGGGGATCAGCCTCGCGTACCCTATGTATATGCATAACATTTAATTCTGCTATTTGTACCTTATATACGGTACGTGGGGTACTCCCCTATAAATAAAGGGGTGTTCATACAGTCTAAGAATCCTTACCATTGATTGGTTCGGATAGCTTTTATAAATTTTCACAAAATTGTCTGACCGAACAAGGGTTCAGACTTAACCATGAATGGTTTATAGATTTCTGAATTTAAATATACGAATTCGAATGCACAAATGTCAATAAATGTACAGATGTGGAATAATTCTGAAAGTAATTAGACCACTTAAAGCATGCTTGGAGATAAAATTCAAGCTTAAAGAATACTTGCAATAATATATACCTTTTGCATGAAATAAAATACTGCATAAGGTTTTTAGAGGTATTGCTCAAGGTAAAAAGTTGAGTAAGGAAGAACTTGCAATAATGTAAGAAGTTTAGGGTTAGGAACTTGCCTGTTTGCTCAGCTACAATTTAAATCTTAGCTTTAATTACTTGACCTTGGATAACCTATCAGTTGGTAGAGTTGGTTTATCCATTAGCATTGCGTAATTATACCCACTTATGCTATTCATTTAGCAGATAAACAATTCACCGAATTTAATTACTACCTAGCCATCAGCTTAACAAAATTTAATGGCCTCTAGGTATTATTTAAACAGATAATAATTAATCAGGGTCACTTATCATTTGAATACCCTTCTACCTGTGGGTTAAAATTTCTCATTTATTAGTTACAAAATAATTAATAAATTTAACATAATTTGATAACAACTAAATAGCAGTTGGTCTCTTACTTAATCTTTTATTTACTTAATTACTATTTACCTTAAGGATAATTGAGTAATTATTAATCTTGTTCCTTATTCTCTACCGTGATTTAATACTTAATGTATCAATCCTACACACACTTACTATATATAATTACTATTCTTATTAAATTAAGTATTATTATCCTTATTTATTATTTATTAATAATAAATAATTATTCTTACTCACATTTATTATTCATTAATTTGTAATAAATAATAATTATTCTATTATCTTTATTTATATTTAATTATTATTTAAATCGAATAATAATTAAATATTACTATCTTATTTATTATTTTATAAATAATTATCTTCACTCATATTTATTTATTATTTATTAATTAGTAATAAATAATAAATAATTATTCTATTATATTTATTTATAGTAACCGATTAATTTACAAGTGCATTATTAGCTTTTAATTGCATAACCAAATGTTGAGCCAATGATAGTACAATCAGTTGGATTGATTTACCACAGTTAGTTAGTGAGGTACCAAGCCCTTGTAACAGATTTTTCCAACCTAACTGTTAAGTTGTCCAACCCAATAGGCACAATTTTATTTAACCTTACTAAAATCTTGACTTCAAATTCAACGACCGTCCCAAACAGGAACAAGGTTCACTCTAGACATTAAACCAACATACTGGAAAAACTATCAATTGATTCATCTACAATTCTCCTGTCCCAGAATAGTTCAATATAGCCCAACAAGACCATATAACAGCACAGAAGAAAAGAAAGGAAAAAAAAAAAATATCAACCATCCAGTGGTAGAAGTATACCATCAGAAATCACAATACCAATTTCTAATCAAAATGACCAAACAAAATCATCACAATCCATTCTGGCCTTTATGGCCCTCTATTCATGGATTTTCCCCAAGCCAAATGGCAACAACCCAATACACAGAAACAAGTTAATCCAATACAGGAAAAGTTCTGAATTAGACACTATACACAGGTTTCCCAGAAATGTCAACAGAATCGATTAACACACACTAAGGATTTCATACTCAGATTTCAAAAAAAAAAAAAAAAAAAAAAAAAAATATACATTAACAGATTTTGTAAACCTATACAAGAACAACATTTTACAACCGAAGCAATGTATATACCAAATGTTAACACAGTCGGCAAATCCCAAATTTCCAAGTTCAGAAAATTATACAATCCCTAAATAAAAACTGTCATAGTTGGTTCACTGGTATACCTTGGGTCCGACCGAGCCGCCGTTCTTCTTCTTCTCCCACAGTACCGAACCCAGCTAGACATATACCGACCAATTCCCCTGGTTCCCCTTCCTTACTACGACCTTATATATATATATATATATATATATATATATATATATATATATATATATATATATATATATATATATATATATATATATATTTCTAATCTGAATTTACAAAACAAACGAAAATTGGCAGCCTTGGGCTTAGAATTTGGGGCTTAATTTATAGAAGAAGTTTTACCCCTTTGTTGGGTAATAACCTGTTTGACCGAGTCTATGACCAGCGGTAGGGAGAGAGTAGCCGTTCAATCGTTCCCATCACGTCGCCTGAACTTCGCCGGCAAATCCTCGAGTGTCGAACCCCCACTGGTCCAATCACCCACTGTCTTGAACCTTTGGTCCAAACGATGAACCCTCAGTCGCTCACTGTCACCCTTGAATCGTCCGCTGGTTGTTTCCTCCATCGCCGGCGCACGCCTGGCGACTTGCCCTTGTCCCGTCCGACTCGATCGAAACTTGGCTTTGCTTAGCTGTGGATTTGAGGGGCTAGGGATTGATAGGATTTTCCCCAATTCGATTTCGTCAATATGAACCCTCCCAAGTGATTTCGTTGCCGGTTAGGTTTGGTTTTGCCCAAATTAAAGGGGGTGGTTCTCACCCGTTTGCAATGGTTCGACCCGGTGATCTTGGTCCAACCCGCTGGAATCCAAATTGGGCTTAACCCAATAGTTGGGCCAGCTGAAATTAGTTGAGAGGCGGCCCAAATTTAAAAAGAAATGGAATTTGGGCTTAAATCAAAATAAATAAGAGCAATGGGCTAATCTAAATGAGGAAAATCGGCCCAGTTAAATCAACCATCTCGTATTTCTGATATTTTAAATTAATGGCTAAACAAATTAATTATTTATTTAAAATATTTAATATAACTATAATTCTTCACTCGAATTATTTAATCTGATAATAATAAAATCATCTATTTAATTATCCAAATTTCTTTGCAAACAAATTCTTTGGGTTAACTCATTAATTTAAATCGCACTAATAATGAGCCCCTTTAATGCAAAAAGTTTATTGGACCTATAATTATATAATTAAATAAACATTCTTACATGGGTCCAATTAAAATTTTATAAAATGAATTTATTTATAAAAATAAATTTGATACAGTGTTTAAAATTTTCCGGACATTACATCCTCTCCCCCTTATAAAAATTCCGTCCTCGGAATTTCAATCTAAGGTTACTCGAATAACTGAGGGTAATTTGCTCTCATCTTTTCTTCGAGCTCCCACGTGGCCTCTTCCACCGCGTGATTTCTCCAGAGAACTTTCACCGAGTGAATGATTTTATTCCTCAGCTTCTGCTCTTTTCTATCCAGTATTTGAACAGGAATCTCCTCGTACGATAGGTCTTTTTCGACTTGAATTGGTTCATAGGAAATGACATGCTTGTAGTCTGGCTTATACGGACGCAACACTGATACGTGGAACACATTGTGAATGTGCTCAAGTTCAGGAGGTAATGCTACCTCGTACGCCACCTCGCCTATTTTTCTTAATATTTCAAAAGGTCCTATGAACCTAGGGCTCAATTTGCCCTTCTTCCCAAAACGGATCTTCCCTTTCCAGGGAGATACCTTCAGAAACACAAAGCTACCAACTTCAAAGTCTCGTTTTTGACGATGTAAGTCGGCATACTTCTTCTGACGATCTTGAGCTGCTACTAACCGCTGTCTTATTACTTTAATGATTTCCACGGTTTGTTGTACCAACTCTGGCCCCAACAATCTCCGTTCACCAACTTCATCCCAACACAACGGCGTTCGACACTTCCTCCCATATAGCGCTTCGTACGGTGGCATACCAATACTAGCATGGTAACTATTATTGTAGGCGAACTCCACTAGTGGCAAGTGATCGTCCCAGCTGTCACTCAAGTCCATCACAACTGCCCGGAGCATATCCTCTAGAGTCTGAATTGTTCGCTCACTCTGACCATCAGTCTGAGGATGATATGCCGTACTCATTCTTAACTGTGTTCCCAGTCTCTCCTGCAGACTTCTCCAAAAATTTGACGTGAAGCGCGGATCCCTGTCAGACACAATAGATACCGGCACTCCATGTCGTGATACTATTTCCTTCACATAAAGTTTTGCTAGCTGTTCCAATTTGTACCTGATCTTGATCGGTAGAAAATGGGCAGACTTGGTCAAACGATCTACGATCACCCAGATGGCGTCTAGACCTTTTTGCGTTGTTGGAAGTCCCACCACAAAATCCATTGTGATGTGCTCCCACTTCCATTCGGGAATCTCTAAGGGTTGCAACAATCCGCTCGGCCGTTGGTGCTCCGCCTTGATTCTCTGACAGGTTAAACACCGGCTGACGAATTCTGCAACTTCCCCCTTCAAATGCGGCCACCAATAATGCTGGCGAAGATCTTGATACATCTTGGTGCTACCTGGATGTACCGAAAACCTCGTATTATGGGCCTCTTACAAAATTTCTTCCCTTAAGTCTGGTACATAGGGTATCCAGATCCTTCCCTCGAACCTCAGCAATCCTGTGCTGTCAACCTTATACTTCGAGGCTTTTCCCTCCGATAACTGTTTCTTAATGTCAATGCATTCCTCGTCAAATTCTTGAGCCTCCTGTATCTTATCCAGTAGAGTTGGACCTACCGTCACGGCGAACACCTTTTCGTCCCCCTCCGTTGGATACCTAACTTCCAGCTCCAGACGTTCAAAGTCCCGTATCAACTCCTCCTGGACCGTCAGCTGCATCAATTTCACCTTGCCTTTCCTACTTAAGGCATCAGCCACTACATTTGCTTTGCCCGGATGGTACAGAATTTCACAGTCGTAGTCCTTGATCAATTCTAACCATCGGCGTTGCCTCATGTTCAGCTCCTTTTGAGTGAAGATATATTTCAGACTTTTGTGATCTGTATATATCTCGCACTTCTCCCCGTATAGGTAGTGCCTCCAAATTTTCAAGGCGAAAACTACCGCTGCTAACTCCAAGTCATGAGTCGGATAACCATTCTCATAATCCTTCAGCTGACGCGATGCGTACGCCACGACCTTGCCGTGTTGCATCAGTACACAGCCAAGACCCTTGTGTGACGCATCGCTATACACTACGAAACCCCCAGTGTTGTCTGGTAAGGTCAGCACTGGTGCTTGGCTGAGTCTCTTTTTCAATTCCATGAAACTCTCCTCACACTTCTCCGACCAAACAAACTTGACTGTTTTCCTGGTGAGATTGGTCAACGGCGATGCTATCTTTGAAAAATCCTGGATGAATCTCCGATAGTATCCCGCTAATCCCAAGAAACTCCGGATCTCTGTTGGCGTCTTCGGCTGTTCCCAGTTGATAACTGCTTCCACCTTTGCTGGGTCCACCGAAACACCATTCTTGTCTATGACATGACCCAGAAATTGTACCCTCTGCAACCAAAACTCACACTTCGAAAATTTTGCGTACAATTTCTCCCTCCTGAGAGCTTCTAATACAACTCTTAAGTGTTCAGCATGCTCCTCCTCTGTTCCTGAATACACCAGGATGTCATCGATGAATACGACTACGAACTTGTCCAAGTACTGCTTGAACACTCTGTTCATCATATCCATGAAGGCTGCTGGCGCATTTGTCAACCCAAAAGACATTACCAGGAACTCAAAGTGCCCATAACGAGTCCTGAATGCAGTCTTCGGGATATCTTCCTGCCTTACCTTCAGCTGATGGTAGCCGGTTCTCAAGTCGATCTTTGAAAAGTACTTCGCTCCCTTGAGTTGATCAAACAGATCGTCAATTCTAGGAAGTGGATACCTATTCTTAATCGTAACTTTGTTCAACTCTCGATAGTCGATACAAAGCCTCATTGAACCGTCTTTCTTCTTTACAAACAGAACTGGCGCTCCCCACGGGGACACGCTCGGTCTGATATAACCCTTATCCAACAGTTCCTGCAGTTTGCACCATCAATTCTTTCATCTCTACAGGTGCCATTCGATACGGCGGCTTCGATATTGGTGCGGTTCCCGGTGCCAAATCGATAACGAACTCGATTTCCCTGTCCGGCGGCAGTCCCGGAAGCTCTTCGGGAAAGACATCGGTGAATTCTCTCACGACTGGTATTTGACTCATCTCATCCCCTACTCGACGAGTATCAACCACATGGGCCAAATAACATTCGCAACCCTTCTTGAGTAATCTCCTTGTTTGCATCATAGTAAGACAACAAGATTGGCTTGGTGACTTACTGCCGTAAAATACCACCTTTGACTTATTAGGAGTCTTTAGGTGTATACATTTCTTCTTACAGTCAATAACTGCTCCGTGGGTTGATAGCCAATCCATTCCCAAGATTACATCGAACTCTCCCAGTCGAATTGGTATCAAATCTACTTTGAGCTTAAATCCTCGAAATTCAACACAACAGTTCCTATGAATGCATTCTACGGGGATAATTTCTTTGTTTGCTACTTCTACGTTCATAGGGTGTTCTAACTTTTCACAAGGGACATTTAATTGTCTAGCAAATTCTTCGGAAACAAAAGAGCAAGTGGCACCCGAATCAAATAGCACATATGCATTTATATCGTTGATTGGGATGATACCTGACACCACGTCCTTGGATTCCATTGCATCCTGGACTGTCATATTGAATGTGCGAGCTGTTGGCCTGTTAGCTTGACTGGCTGGTGCCCCATAGCTCAGCCGGTTATTGTTCCCGCTGTTGCTGTTGTTGTTCCTGTTGCCACTCCCGAGGTCACCTTTCCTCTTCGGACAGTCCTTGATTTGGTGGTCGGGTGCTCCACATGAATAACATCCCCCCTTTGGTTTGTTCTGACATTGGGGAGCCATGTGCCCCGGTTGCCCGCATTTGTAGCAAACGCTTTTTCCCTTCATACACTCCCCCGTGTGGTTCTTACCACAATTACTGCACCTGCCTGATTTCCTTGCCTCCCCTCCAGACAGGTTTCCTCCGGGTTTATTACTCCCGAAAGATTGACTTTCATTCCATTTCCGTTTGTTGGGGTTGCTGCCCCCGCTGCTTCCTGACTTCTGGCCCTCATGACCCTTCTTCTTATCCTGATTGTACTTAGCCAGGGCCTCACTACCACCCTCTGCAATGATTGCCCTCTCCATTAATTCTGCGAATGTTCTGATTTTTAATACCGCCACAGAACGGTATAACCATGGCTTCAACCCCTGCTCAAACCTGCGAGCTTTCCTTTCCTCGGTGCTGACTTGGTGAGCTGCAAACCGTGCCAACTCATTAAACTTAGCCGCGTACTCAGCCACAGACATGTTTCCTTGTTTCAGTTCCAGGAACTTGATCTCCATCTCCTGCTTCATGCTCTCTGGAAAGTAATTTTCCAAGAACATTTCCTTAAAACGATCCCAAGCGACAGTGCCTTCTTCAACTCGGCCCCGATTGGCCTTCCACCAATAGTTGGCTTCTCCTTTTAGCATGAAAGTGGCAAAACTTGTTTTCTGTTCCTCTGCCACCCTTGCTACTTCAAAGACCTTCTCTATCTCTTCTATCCAGGTCTGCGCCTCGATTGGGTTAAGAGTTCCCTTGAACTCAGGTGGTCCGACCAATTTGAAATCTTTAAAGTTTGCCAGATGATGCGTTGGCTCAGCTGCAGCTTGGGTTCTCTCAGGTGGTGGTCTGGATTGCATAGCCTCGGCCAGCATTTCCGCGAACATTCTCATTGGGTTGGTTTGGTCTCCAACCTCACTTTCTGACTCTTCGACCTGTCGGTTACGTGGCCTTCCCCTTGGCATGGTTTAGAATAAGGAAACTGATGACTTTTACCTATAGATTCACATTTTACATCATATGTTATTAAAATAAACAATTAAAGGTAAAATATTTATCAGCACATTCGATTTAAGTGAAACATCTGCATTTATATTCATATACCACCGTTTGTTACAATACGAAACCTGTGGCATACTGCTATAAATGCGCCACTGTGTCCTATTCATCAATAACCCTTCCCCTTAGACAAAAGTGGGGAATCCTAACCTTCCTCCCTCAAGACCACAAAAGTTGGGGTTTTAACTGCTACCCCAAACATAACAACAAATATAAAGTTTCATAAACAAACATGACTATGTCCCTAACATAAACAAAAGTGGGACTGACTGTACTAACAACTAAACAACCATCCTATCCCATCACTATACATCATGACAGATCCGAGCCTGCTGGCCAGAAGAGACTGCTCCATCCCCGATCCTGCGGCGAACAGAGCGACTGGACTCCCCTATCTCAGTCCGGGGTCTACGGTAGGCTGCATCCAAGGCATGCCCCAGGGTCTCTATCCTCACTGCCCTGGCCTCTAGCTGGTCCTCCAGCTGATCAACCCTCCTGGCCTCCCTGGCCCAGGCCTCCCTGACGCGCATCCTCGCAGCCACCTCCAGTCCGGCCTCAAACCTCATGGCCTCCTGTTTCGCCCTCAGGTGGGCGATCTGCAGATCCCTCTGCTCCAACCTCTCTCTCAACTCAGCATTTCGGGCCACTAGCTGATGTAGCAGTGGTCCGACCTGCTGTGCCGAGGACTCGTAGCCCTGCAGCTGTACCTTGGCCACCCCTAAATCATGCTCGAGCTGATAGGCCAGGTCTCTATACTGGTCCTCCATATACTGATGGGTCTGGTTCTGCTCCTCCAAATGAGCAATCCGAGCCTCCAGCTCCTCATTTCTGTCCGTCAACCCCTCGATGATATCATCAGCAGTGGACCCCATGCCGTCAATATCAGCAGGTGGCTCCTCCCCCTCGGCCTCTGGATCCTCCTCCTCAGTATCAGGGTCCTGACTACCCGACCTCATGACTCTACCTATTACTGGCTCTGGTAGCTCCCTGTGATAGTCCTCCTCCGGCTCGGACTCCTCCTGTAACAGTCCCGGGGCAATAGGAGCATAGCCCACCAGCTGCTCCGCCACTACCGGTATGTCTATAAATACCTCCTCCTCACGGGCTCCACTAGTCTCCCCTACAGTAGCCATCCTACAAACACACAAAAACTAGCATTAGTACAACAATAAAATATATTCATTGAAGAAATAAAGTTATATTTCATTGGGTACTACTCGACTCGATGAATTCCCCAATTCATCAAAACCACATATGATAAATCTCCTCGATTTATCTCCTAACACTCGATACGAGTTTACTATGAAGGTTATAACCTAGGTTTCGCGATCCTAAAGTTTATAACCTATAGCTCTGATACCAACCTGTGACGCCCCCAAATTCGGGTCTCCAAATACCCGGATCTGGTCATCACGATCCAATACAACATCCACCTCTAACAACATATGATATCTGAATGTGCGGAATATATAAACATACGTTGTTCATTACAAGGTGTTACTAGTCCCAGAATACAAATAACCTTAAACACGTCCACAAAATTCATACCCTAATTAGCTATCAGGGTTTAAATTACATTAACAGTAATTAACTACACATGAATCTAAAGTCTGCTACAAGAAATCTATCATTTCATCTTTTCTTTCCCTTTGTTCTTCCCTGACGTCTCGGGTTTAGCTGCAATGAAGTCATGATATAGCAAGAATGAGCAACGAGTTTGCCCAGCAAGTTTAAAGTATAACAGTAAGGATATATCATGATGAAGGGATATAAAAAAAAGAATTTCAACAATAGAATAAATCAGAAGCAAGAACAATAAATGCTTTTAGAACAATTGATAGTCAAATAGACTTTGAACGATAACTTCCAGAGGAGTCAATAGCTGGTTGACCCTCTGGTTACTGGCTACAGAATAACGTACTTGAGGGGATCAGCCTCGCGTACCCTATGTATATGCATAACATTTAATTCTGCTATTTGTACCTTATATACGGTACGTGGGGTACTCCCCTATAAATAAAGGGGTGTTCATACAGTCTAAGAATCCTTACCATTGATTGGTTCGGATAGCTTTTATAAATTTTCACAAAATTGTCTGACCGAACAAGGGTTCAGACTTAACCATGAATGGTTTATAGATTTCTGAATTTAAATATACGAATTCGAATGCACAAATGTCAATAAATGTACAGATGTGGAATAATTCTGAAAGTAATTAGACCACTTAAAGCATGCTTGGAGATAAAATTCAAGCTTAAAGAATACTTGCAATAATATATACCTTTTGCATGAAATAAAATACTGCATAAGGTTTTTAGAGGTATTGCTCAAGGTAAAAAGTTGAGTAAGGAAGAACTTGCAATAATGTAAGAAGTTTAGGGTTAGGAACTTGCCTGTTTGCTCAGCTACAATTTAAATCTTAGCTTTAATTACTTGACCTTGGATAACCTATCAGTTGGTAGAGTTGGTTTATCCATTAGCATTGCGTAATTATACCCACTTATGCTATTCATTTAGCAGATAAACAATTCATCGAATTTAATTACTACCTAGCCATCAGCTTAACAAAATTTAATGGCCTCTAGGTATTATTTAAACAGATAATAATTAATCAGGGTCACTTATCATTTGAATACCCTTCTACCTGTGGGTTAAAATTTCTCATTTATTAGTTACAAAATAATTAATAAATTTAACATAATTTGATAACAACTAAATAGCAGTTGGTCTCTTACTTAATCTTTTATTTACTTAATTACTATTTACCTTAAGGATAATTGAGTAATTATTAATCTTGTTCCTTATTCTACCGTGATTTAATACTTAATGTATCAATCCTACACACACTTAATATATTTAATTACTATGATTATTAAATTAAGTATTATTATCCTTCTTTATTATTTATTAATAATAAATAATTATTCTTACTCACATTTATTATTCATTAATTTGTAATAAATAATAATTATTCTATTATCTTTATTTATATTTAATTATTATTTAAATCGAATAATAATTAAATATTACTATCTTATTTATTATTTTATAAATAATTATCTTCACTCATATTTATTTATTATTTATTAATTAGTAATAAATAATAAATAATTATTCTATTATATTTATTTATAGTAACCGATTAATTTACAAGTGCATTATTAGCTTTTAATTGCATAACCAAATGTTGAGACAATGATAGTACAATCAGTTGGATTGATTTACCACAGTTAGTTAGTGAGGTACCAAGCCCTTGTAACAGATTTTTCCAACCTAACTGTTAAGTTGTCCAACCCAATAGGCACAATTTTATTTAACCTTACTAAAATCTTGACTTCAAATTCAAGGACCGTCCCAAACAGGAACAAGGTTCACTCTAGACATTAAACCAACATACTGGGAAAACTATCAATTGATTCATCTACAATTCTCCTGTCCCAGAATAGTTCAATATAGCCCAACAAGACCATATAACAGCACAGAAGAAAAGAAAGGAAAAAAAAAAATATCAACCATCCAGTGGTAGAAGTATACCATCAGAAATCACAATACCAATTTCTAATCAAAATGACCAAACAAAATCATCACAATCCATTCTGGCCTTTATGGCCCTCTATTCATGGATTTTCCCCAAGCCAAATGGCAACAACCCAATACACAGAAACAAGTTAATCCAATACAGGGAAAGTTCTGAATTAGACACTATACACAGGTTTCCCAGAAATGTCAACAGAATCGATTAACACACACTAAGGATTTCATACTCAGATTTCAAAAAAAAAAAAAAAAAAAAAAAAATATACATTAACAGATTTTGTAAACCTATACAAGAACAACATTTTACAACCGAAGCAATGTATATACCAAATGTTAACACAGTCGGCAAATCCCAAATTTCCAAGTTCAGAAAATTATACAATCCCTAAATAAAAACTGTCATAGTTGGTTCACTGGTATACCTTGGGTCCGACCGAGCCGCCGTTCTTCTTCTTCTCCCACAGTACCGAACCCAGCTAGACATATACCGACCAATTCCCCTGGTTCCCCTTCCTTACTACGACCTTATATATATATATATATATATATATATATATATATATATATATTCTAATCTGAATTTACAAAACAAACGAAAATTGGCAGCCTTGGGCTTAGAATTTGGGGCTTAATTTATAGAAGAAGTTTTACCCCTTTGTTGGGTAATAACCTGTTTGACCGAGTCTATGACCAGCGGTAGGGAGAGAGTAGCCGTTCAATCGTTCCCATCACGTCGCCTGAACTTCGCCGGCAAATCCTCGAGTGTCGAACCCCCACTGGTCCAATCACCCACTGTCTTGAACCTTTGGTCCAAACGATGAACCCTCAGTCGCTCACTGTCACCCTTGAATCGTCCGCTGGTTGTTTCCTCCATCGCCGGCGCACGCCTGGCGACTTGCCCTTGTCCCGTCCGACTCGATCGAAACTTGGCTTTGCTTAGCTGTGGATTTGAGGGGCTAGGGATTGATAGGATTTTCCCCAATTCGATTTCGTCAATATGAACCCTCCCAAGTGATTTCGTTGCCGGTTAGGTTTGGTTTTGCCCAAATTAAAGGGGGTGGTTCTCACCCGTTTGCAATGGTTCGACCCGGTGATCTTGGTCCAACCCGCTGGAATCCAAATTGGGCTTAACCCAATAGTTGGGCCAGCTGAAATTAGTTGAGAGGCGGCCCAAATTTAAAAAGAAATGGAATTTGGGCTTAAATCAAAATAAATAAGAGCAATGGGCTAATCTAAATGAGGAAAATCGGCCCAGTTAAATCAACCATCTCGTATTTCTGATATTTTAAATTAATGGCTAAACAAATTAATTATTTATTTAAAATATTTAATATAACTATAATTCTTCACTCGAATTATTTAATCTGATAATAATAAAATCATCTATTTAATTATCCAAATTTCTTTGCAAACAAATTCTTTGGGTTAACTCATTAATTTAAATCGCACTAATAATGAGCCCCTTTAATGCAAAAAGTTTATTGGACCTATAATTATATAATTAAATAAACATTCTTACATGGGTCCAATTAAAATTTTATAAAATGAATTTATTTATAAAAATAAATTTGATACAGTGTTTAAAATTTTCCGGACATTACAGTTGCAGACTGATGTGACAGGTCAAAGCTATAAAGCAAGCTGACACAACACTTTTGAAGGTCAATATCAAGATCTTCTAGGATTAATGCATTAAATATTCAAATGGCAATTTTACAACGAAAAATTCTGGAGGCAGACTATAAAATAGTACTAGGATTCAATTCTGAGTACTAATCACAAAAGTACAAAGCTAAAACTCTGCAAAAGCTTCAAGAGACCTATTCTACGAACTTAGAATGACTTGTTCTACTACTAAGTACATCAGAAGTTCTGCTCAATGCCGCTTAGTAGCATCTCAAATAACAACATCATTTATTGTGATTCATTGTCTAAATGACAATATACCAAGTTTAAGTGACTTAAAGAGTTCTAAGTAAACTAGACTTAGTGTCCTTGTCTTAGTGACATATTCCGATACTTAGTGACTTGAAGGAACCTTAGTGGTTCAGTTGTATCAGATCTTAGTGATCTATATCCTGAGTGAATTTCCTACTCGTAGAGTAGAAGAGTGGACTAGGAGTTATTCAATCTCCGAACCACTTAAAATTTTCTGTGTCATTTACTTTCTGCCTTTATTTTCTCTATATTATCTGCTATATTTGTTGTGGCTAAAATCCAAATAACTAAATTTAGAGTTTTTTCTTTAAATCTTTAAGGGGTTTTCAAACTAATATTCTACTATGCTTAACTAAACTGAATCAATTAATTATCTGGTAATATTTCTTAATCAAGCAAAAAGTTTTAAAGGATATATTCAACCTCCCTTCTAGATCTCTTTTGTGCTTTTGGGAAACAACAATATTATTTTGCATTTTCATCATTTTCAAACACCCAAATCACAAAAAGAGAGCATATGTACAACTTATAGATATTCGAATGTTAGTTCAAACTTATCAACCCAACACATATAAAGGCCATAAAAATGTCCGAAAATGCTAAAATAAACAGATAAAGCAGTTTTCAATAATAAAAGTATAACTTCTGATCCGAAAAGAGCAACGACAAATATTCTCCGATTTTAAAAAATTTCACATACAAACGTTCATCATAATAAATTACATGCATGCACGGAGTCAGAATTTTTTATCATGGCATTTGGGCATACATTTTGACCATCCCATGTTTAAACTAACTAGTTATCATAATGCAGCAAAATGAAAGTGATAATAGTGAAATGAGATATGTATACATTACCCGTGGTATGATGATCAAATGTACGAAGTCAAATTTTACAGATCTGAATTCTACAGAGCAAACAGAACGAAAATATGTGAAGGAACTTAGGAGAATGCAAAGAAGGAAGCCAAGTTGCCAAAAGAAATAAGGAAAGAGAGTGAGGCTTGTGGGTTATAGGCTATCTGACCTGTCGCAAGAGGACCTGTGGGCCAGCTACAAGTGGACCTATGGTAGTGCCAGGTGGGGCCCACCCCATCCGTTTTGTTAAACTCGACTTATAAACATAACATTTTAGGTCCAAATAGGTGTTCTTACGAAGAAACATAAAATTTTGAATTATAAATTAATTTTTATATAAAAAAAAGGCATTTTAAAGAAATTAAAATCTAGAAATCTAGGATTACAAGTCATAAGAGCAAGAAAAATGATTGAAAACATGTTAAAAGTAATGAAAAAGTGATAACTGAGCAAAGAAATGATTCCTTCCTTCCAAAATTTTGACGATACAACGACCCCGGCGACGATACGATTACCCCGGCAAGGATACGACTACCTCGGTGATGACCCCAGTGATAACCCTAACGACGATATGATTACCTCGACGATGACCCCGATAGGATACGATTACCTCAGGGAGGACCCTGACGACAATACGACGACCCTGACGAAGATACGATTAGCCTCGCGATGACCCCGATGACGATACAATTACCCCGACGATGATACAAATACCCCGGCAACGACCCTAACGACGATACAATTACCCTAGTGGCGACCCCAGCGACGATATGATTACTCTAGCGATGACCTCGGCAACGATACGATTACCCTGGCGACTACCCTGATAATACGATTACCCCTCTGACGACTCCGACGACGATACGATTACCTTAGCGATGATCTCGACGATGATACAATAATGATTATCCCTGTAAAGTGACCCATACAACGATATAATCATGAAGTTCAACACTTGCATCATTGCTTCACTATATATTGTCTTGCATCATTGCATCATTTTATATTGACTCGCATCATTTTATATTGACTCACATCATTATATATTAGATCATTAGATATTATCTTGCATCATCACTATATCTTGACATGCATTGGGTGTCTATATCTTTGCCATGCTAATTCTATTGCATTGCATAAACATGATAAAGAGTGACATCTGTAGACACCCAAAATTTGTGCATCTTTTCTTGAACAATGGCAGGAGGGTAAAAACATCATTTTACTCCAAGGTCAATATATTTAAGCAAATATTAAAAAGCTTAGAACAAATATTCGAAGCCTTACGATAACCACCGAGCAACAAACTACACAAAGGAAGACGAGTGACTAGCAGAAATTTGTAGAAAGATAGTTTTTTCCTTTTTTTCTCTATCTTTCTGAATCCGAAATTGATCAAACTTGATGCCATTGTGTAGCTCTCTAAAAGAGCTTTCCGGATTGGTATGACACGTTTGTAACTCTTCTCGATTTAAAAGTTATGGACATTTTAGCGCGCAACACAAAAAATCAACGTCGTGACACGAAAACCAAGATAGGTGGGCCACGCCTTAGGCTACTGCAGGTGAACCTGCAGCAGGCCTAGGTGCATATAAGGCAGTTTTTGCTCATTTTTAAAAGAAGAAGAGGCATTTTAGAGAGAGAAAATGTATTATCTAGATAGAGAAATAAAGAAAAGAAGAGAAAAACTTCTTTATACCCACTCTAGATCTAGTTTTTATTCATCCAATCTCCTACCAATCTAGAGTCAAGCCTTCCATACCAAGCTTAAGGAGGAAGAATCTATCACTTTCAATGTTAAAGTTATCATCTTTATACTAAATTTAGCCCATATCTAGCTTAGATCTAGTTGATTTTGTAAATTGTCGTGTTTGGGTTTTGTTGGTTTCTAGCTAATTTTTCATTTGAGGCTCTCCTAGCATCCCATATCATATCTAGAGGTATATAGATCTTATTTTTGGCATTATGGATAGTTACAGATGATTTCTCACGAGTGAAATTTCCTTCAAATTAGCCGATGATATCTTATCAATAATTTATCAAATTTGACTTTGATTCGACTCTTTTTTACCGATTATTCTTGTTTGGGAGTTGTTTGCTATTGATTTGTAGGTCATCCAAATATCCTAGATTCATATCTAGTGGTGAGAGGATCCCACCTTTTGGCCGACGATGAATTTTCATAAATAGAATCTCCTTATAGAAAATTTGGGATATATTTTTGATTAGATCTCGATTGCATTATTTTCTAGATCTATAGAATCTTAGATCTATAGATTTCATTTCCTAGATTCTAAGTTCTCTTGATAGATCTCGAGAATACGTAATAGTCCCTCGCGGTTTCAATAGTTGGTGATATATGATTCCCTCGATGTAGTTAGCAATATAATTGTGATATTATTGTTTTATCGGGTGATCTATAGATTTCTGGTTTGCGGGAGTCCTTTCCTAAACTCTAAACTCCATTTATGGATCTCAATGTATTTTTTGATGTGATTTTGAATCATGTAAGCCTAGGAATAAAGTCAAGACCTTTAAGCATCGTGTTTAATGGGAATTGATGGCATTCCCATGATGGACATAGTTGACGATTGTAATATTTGCGATTTAATCATTATAAATATAACCTGGGCCTTAAAATGATATCGAGGGTTTCATCCCATGAAAATTGGTTTTAAGGCCCCTTGATAGTGGATTTTATTATTGCAAGGTGTTTGGAGTTATTTAGATGACTTACATATCCACGAGTAGCTCCAACCCTATTTTTTATGCTTGATTTTATCTTTTGACATGCGAAAACGATTTTTGAATGAAATTGCAAAGATCTTTTAAAATTGAATCAAACTAGGTTAATCAATTAATTTTAGGCTAAAATTGAAAGTAATGGAGAACCTTAATTCCTATTTGACGAAGGGTTGGAAAATAATATTTTCTCTAAAGAGACACCAAAAAGTTTTTGACAAATGAAAGCTAAAATGAAACTTTTTTTTAAAATTAAATCCTTCGTGCATAGGTTCAAAGAGGCTCAAAGTTGCTTCCAAGATAATACACCCATAATGACTTTGACGACTCTAGGATGATGATACCCTTGATTCCACGACTTGACCTTAGGAGACAACCCCTAAGGTCACTTACTTTTCACAACCTGACTCTAGGAAATGATATCCTACATTTTCTCCAATGAGACAATTTATAGAGGTACAACACACATACACGCACACATTTTATATTTCTCAAGGCATTTTATTTTTTTAAAAGGAAAATATTTAGAAAGCGGTAACCGTGTCTTCATGGAAGTTGGAGGTGCCTAACACGTTCCCCTCGCTTAAACAAACTCCCAAACTCTGTAAATCTCGGTTGTGAACTAATTTTTCAAAGTCATATAATAGGTCGTCTCGATTATTAAAACCTAAAAATTCGGATGAGTTAGTACATCCACTTAAATTTTTATCAATTGGCGACTTTGTCTAATTGGCCACCATTAAAATCAAACTTTCAAACCCCCGTTGACATTTATGTTCGTTTTTTTCAAAAATCACCCTTAAATTAAAAAATATATAAATAAAGATAAAAGCAAATAGCAAAATGGTTGAGGAAAAGTTTCTGGCATCGACAGTCATGGAGATTGGAATATTATGTAACCTCAAGTTTTAAGGCGTAAAATTTATGAGGATTATTGTAAGCCCATTATATTAATATAGTGGCGATTCGGAGTTTGGCTAGTGGTTTTTCCCTTTAAGGGGTTTCTACGTTAAATATCATGTTGTTTTATCTTTCTTTATTTTATTGCGTGGTTTGCGTTGACTTAATTCTCAACATTTATTATTTCTAATCGTGAGCTTTCGATTCTTTCCTGATTTAGTTTTCACTAGTTTATGAATCTCTGTATGGTAAAAGCAACATGACACGTTGTACCACTATCTAAACAAAAAGAATTGGATTGCACTTTTGATAGATTAAGTTTATGAACCAGAGCCAAAGAACCAATACTTGATGCTACACGTTTGGCTAATAAAGTTTTATACTTTAGACAGTCCATTTCTTGTAAAAGAAGAAAGAAAGCTCAGTTTTGCTAAAATGAATCTTATAAGCAACTAAATATAAGATTGATTAAACATTTTATTAGTCCATTGAGCAACTTGATTAGTATGATTTGTAGACATATTATCTCTTTTGTGACTTTAGTATTCAATACCTGTAGAACATATGTAACCTTAAGTCTTGATAATATTTAATCATCCTTATAATAGTTCCCAACTATCACAAACTTAATCAATCCTTATGATAAAAGTTTACAAAAGTGTCCTTACTATGCATTTAACGAGACATAAAAATTTTTTGATGACGGTAATTATCTATTATGTAATATTATAATTCTTAGTCCAAATTCTTTAAATTGGAGTAATTTTAAATCTCCATAATTACCATAATGTTGTTGATGAAGAAGGTGATTATAAGAAATTATAATAATAATAATGAAAGTAATCAAAGCACTGAGATTTTATAGACATCACCAAGCGATCTTTGGGCAGAATGCTTAGCATGCACTTGAAAATCCTCTCACATAATAACGGTCATGAGAATATATTCTACTATATCTCAATCAGACCCCAAATTATATTAATTTCGCATCAAGTCTTTACGTGATTAAATTAATTCTAGTTTAGTCACAATCATATCATGAGAATAAAATCAAACTTATGTGATTCTTTACGTTTTATGATGTTGTGATTACACCTAAAACAATCACTTTCTCATGATATATAAATTTAAAATATCGATTATACCATATGTTGATCGTACAGAAAAACTATACCAAAAATTTGTTTGAAAATAAATACATATACTTGCAACAATTAAAATGTATATAGAACACTATGAAGTCCTTATGATATTATATACATTGAATTGTACAATAAAATTTTAATTGCAAGTATAATAGCTAGTGTACTCACAATTCATGTTAAAATTATACCATCATAATTTTAAAATAATATATATGCTCAACACATTGTAAAATAGGCCGCACATGTAGTGAATATGTACATTACCATATAAATTTGTACCCCAAATACTAGTTGCATCTTTAATCATACAAAAAAATTATCTTAACAACCTTCACGCAGGCCAATTAAAAGTTTGTTGGATTGTCAAGGAGAGAAAAAGGACGACGAATCCCTGCTTCTAGCTGCACTCTGTTCTTACATAAACCAAACAGCCAGAAAGCTAAAAAAAAATTGAATATGTGGGAGGATCCAAATGAATTTTGCTTTCATTTCTCCCGTCAAGAGCACTGAGGCATGATGGTCATTACATCAACAACTAACTTTAAGCAACTAATCAAATTTATGGCAAATATTGTACATATAGCCGGGCCAAAATATCATATGTACATGTAATTAAGTTGATGCAGTAAGTCTAAATCAGGTGACTATACCCGGGTCGAAGTTTTATTTTAATTGAGTTTGACTTTAGTATTGGCAATTACAATTTTTGAGCAACAACATGCGGCAAGTTAATTCCCCCACTATTATGAATTTCCGAAATCCGACCAGTATCATATAACTTCCGTAAATATATTTTCTCCATTTAAATAACATAAATATATAGGAGAAATATATTAGTTCGATCCCTTTATAAATTTTTTTCTATATGATAGAAAATAATAACTTTATTAGGATTCTAAACCTAATCTATGGTAGTTCTTAATACCAACTATAAGAATTTATATATAATAATTAATTCTCTCCGCAGACATATTAATTAATATTACTTAATTGATATGTAATATTGGTATTATGAAATCTTTAAGCTTGTAGGATCAAGAGAGATGACTTAGTTTTTTTATTATATTATTCCTGACTAGTAACATTAATGAGCACAAACCCAAAATATTACTTATAGTAAACTGATATTTCCACATAATATTTTGATATTTCCACACGTATGACCCATATATTAGCTGACGTGTCAAATTTTTATTGGCTAATATGTGGACCATACGTGTGAAAATATCAAAATGTTATGTAGAAATATCAATTTCCTACTTAAATAATATACACTAGTCGGCCCATATTAGACTTAATTAGAATCCATATGTTACACTTAATTAGACCAATCGATTAGCCTAGTTTAATATATACAATTAATATTATCTCATAAAATAATCTCCAAAGATCACCATCTCAAAAACTAACTCAAAGAGCTTTCACATAAAAGAGAAAAATAAGAAGAAAGAAAGAAATAGAAATCATGGTCAAGTCTAACAATGTATCAGGCTTGGGCCTTAGCTTGGTTTTAGTGTTCTTTGTTTTCATCTTCATCCAAATGACTCATAGCTATTTGCTGGTAAGTTCTTCTAGTGAATAATATTTTAGAGTGGAGTACAATTTTTACATGTATTTTTTATACTTTCATATGATCCTTTCTCCCATAAATGTGAGATCTACTTCATTTTTATGTGAGAGAAAACTATATGAAAATGTAAAAAATACGTGAAAATATCATTTCCTTATTTTATACTCTTTTTGCTTTTTAATAACTTAAATTTGATCTCTTATATATTTTTGTTGTCCTTTGTTGAATGGATGATCAGATGGTACAGATAAGTCAGAAACTTTAAAGGTACACTTAAATTGTATCGACGTTATCGGTCATAAAGAAGGCGATGCATGTTTAAGTATCACTCACAAGTCCAAAATGACAATAAATGACTTTATGTTGATGAACTATGTTCGAACTTGTGCCTCATAACTAAGAAATTTTTCAAAAAGGCCAAGTGCGGAGCGAAGCAGAGTGAGGGAAGCGAATAGACCGAACGGAGCGGAGCTTCGCGACGCACTGACATATCGGAACTGAACAAAAGGATTTGGCAGGGGTGCGAGGGGACGGAGCCCCCCGCGGTATGGTACATAGTTACTGCAGCATCGGCGAGAGCCGCGCCAGTTCAGAGCATGGAGTAGTGTGGGACGCGCTAGGTTTCTGTATGGGTAGCGCGAGGAGCGCCATGACAATACCAGGAACGGCGCGGGGCGCGCCACGTCAAGATGCAGGTTCTGGTGAACTAGCGCGGGGCGCGCCAGTGGAAGCCAGTGAGCGGCGTGGGGCACGCCGTTCGGCGGACTCAGTTTTCCTATTTCGTTTTTTGGAAGGACATTATGGGTATTTGAGTCATAATGTGAATAGGGTTGGAATAGGATTAGTAACTATAAATATTATCTATTAGAAAGCCCTATGTAACCCAATCAAGAGAATTAATAAAACAAATAGCCTCCCGTGGACGTACCCGAGCTTGGGGAACCACGTAAATCTCTGTGTTAATTATATACTGTCGTGTGCGTGTGTGTGATCCTCGATTCTAACAAACCCTAATCTCAAGTACTACAACAAGCTTTTCGTAGGGGAATTGCTCTGCCTCGAGGCCAAACATATAGTTGGAAAATAAGTGCAGAATCAGTGAAGAGATGAATAAAGTGGAGCTATAGTACTTTGATAATAAAAAAATCTTACAAAAAGTTATTTACAAAATGATGTGTCTGGTTATGGTTGGTTGCTATCACAAGGTTCATCCATGTATGGTGGATCATCTACTAATTACACTCTGTTACATCATTTTATAAACTAGTTTTTGTATATTTTTTTGTTACGTTAGCAACACTCGAAGTGGATAATGAAACTCATTTTTCTTATCTTGATAAGTACTCCCTTCACTCTAAAATATAGAGTCACTTGTCTTTGTAAAATTTAAGGTAATAAGTGATGTCAAATGGATATAGTACTCGTTTTTCTTTGTAATCATTAAAATAAAATGACTATGTTGTATTCTCATTGATTGAATAATGTTTCTACTTCTGCCCAAGCGGAGACCTAGTTCAATAGGATTGTATCATGCATGTATGTACCATCAATCATCATTTTCAATCTGCTCGGTAGTAATGCCATAAAATTCACTTACCGACCCTTTGGTTAGACGAAATTATTTTAGGACGGAATAGAATAATCGTTGAAATTGAAATCAGATAATAATAGAATTAGAATCGAACACTTTGTTTATGCGTTTGGTGCGTTACTTAAAAATTATATCGGAATTGAATGAAATAAAATATAATGACCAAAATATCCCAAAATATAAATATTATATATATATATATATATATATAAATGTAGGGGTGTAAACGGATATATACAGATACGGATACAGTGATATCCGTATCCGTATTCGGAAATTTAATTCGCATTCGTATTCGTATTCGATATCCGGCAGATTTTAAAACTATTATCCGTATCCGGTATTCGGAATAATATCCGAATGCGGATAATATCTATTTCTGTTTATCCGTGTAAACATAAAAACTCCTCCGAATCTCCAATGTTGCCATCTCCGACAACTACATGTTAGATTGTCATCGTTCTTCTTCAATCCAAACCAAACCGAGAAAAAATATGATGAATCATGCATGTTCTAAAAAATTCAACTTCTGCCCAAAATCTTTGTCAACCATCACGAATCTTCTTCTTCTCCTCCTTCAAAAATACATAAATCTAAAACACAAATATGTAGATTAACTACAAATTCCTTCAACTTTTCTGAAATTAAAACAAAAAAAGTCCAATTGTCATGTATTGTAAATAATTTCAACATGAATCTTCATAAAAGCCAAAAAGTATTGTTCTAGAAAAATTTTACCCAAATTTATTTTGGGCACATCAGATCTAGATCTAGAAAAAAAAAAGAATAAAATAAAATAAATTTCTAAAAAGAAGAGGACGGGGGGTTTGAATTTGTATACCCAAAAAGGAGAAGCATCAAACTTGGATACCCAAACACTTGAATTTGAAGAAAGTGCTCATAGAGGAATTAATTGCGGGATGATGATTTTTTAAATGTTTAGATCTAAAACATTTCTGCAATTTTTTTTAAAAAAATCTTTTAATTTTTTTAAATCAAGTATTGAATCAAAAACTATTGAAATGAGTTTACCTAGAACATATGAACAGATCATGGGTTATTTGAGAGAATATTTTACAAATCTAGCTTAGACATTTAAAAGAAACTTTTTGAAGATTTTGAAATTTTGTAAACAGATTTTTGTAAAACAAATCGATAGAATTGTAGATAATATACTTAAGAATAACTTAATCGGAGCAATTTTTCAAAAAAATATATTTTGATTTGGCTAGATCTAAGTTGGAAAAGCAAAGGTTTAGAAACATTTTAGCGAGAGAGGAGAGAATGGCTGAGATGAGAGAGAAAGAAGAAAAAAAATAAAATTCTCTCAAAATGGTTTGTTCTAATGGTTGCATGTTGAGTGATTTGAGTGAACAACTTAGATAAAATTAGAACTTGATCCAACGGTTTCTATGGGTCAATCCTTGTGATTGATTTTAATTGGTTGTCATAACTTAGTGAAATGATAATAGATTCTAGTATATTCTATGTATTTGTATTAGTATACATAACATATGTATTAGTTTTAAATCCTAATCCAAATTTATATGCATAGATTATTATAAACTTTAACGACTACAAAAAAAGAAAAAAACTAAACATAAAGTATAAATATTAAAATTATGCTACACAATTTATATTATAATATATATGAATATATATTATATATATTATAATATATATGAATACAGAAACATAATATATATTCAATGTAATTATGTATTAAATGTAGAACATAATATATAAAGTATAAATATTAAAATTATGTTAAGTAGAGCCTAATATATATTCAATGTAATTATGTATTAAATTGTGTAAAATACAGAGATGTAAAGTTGTATTTTCTTTTATGGATAATTTATTGTAAGTTAATCTTGTTTATGTTATAAGCAAGTGTTGTGAATATTATGTTTAAGATCTGATGGAATAAGTGAATTAATGTATTTATTAATTTTGAGGAGTATAATATATATATATATATATATATATATATATATATATTCTATATTTTGAGGAGTGTAAAATTAATGTAATTTACACACATATATATATACATACATATTATATATTATAATATATGTAAATACAAAAACATAATATATATTCAATGTAATTATGTATAAAGTATGCTACACAATATATATTATACGCAATACATTGCCTAGATTATATATATTATGCTCCACTTATTAATGTTTAGATTTTCATTAATAAGTAGATGTCTATTTTATGTGTGTGGAGTAATACTATTATAAGATCCCGACTTTATGAAATAAAAGTTTATTATTTTCTTTATAATTATTCTTCTAAATAGTAAAGTGCTTAATTGTTATAAATGATAGTTAAGGGTGTTATATGCAAATTATCTGATAAACAGTGCATGTCAGGGAATATTCTTTTTGTCGGAGAATATTATATTCGGTATCGTACGACGGCGCCGAAATGGCAATATTGTCAACGATAGTGGGCCCCATTGTCGGATACTGAAGACGACAGTATTTGTCAACAGTATTATCACCTGCAACTGTTGAAATACCCGGTAATAAAAAGAACAGTAAAACGCGTTAGTCCACAGTAGTACGCGGTATTTCACAAGCACACGGTGTTGCACAGTATTTTATATTATTGATTCAATAATTGATAAAGTAGCTATTGCACAGTATTTTGATTCAATAATTGTTACAGTAGAATCTGTATAATACTTTTTCATTATTTTATCATGACACTGTAACTCATATTATTTGATATGATATTTTAGCATTATTGACAATGTCTAGAAATTCTGTCAAAGAAAAAGGTTATTTAATTGCGCGCCGTTTATACGGAAGGCCTCCTTTTTCTTGGGAATGATCTGGTTGTCAATATTATAAGTCTATAATATTAACGGTAAATAATTGTTGAAAGTTTAAAATAGTGTTGATTAAAAATACGTGAAGCGTTTGTTGTAAGTTAACTTATATTTCTGTGGGACCCACACTTTATTCTGTGGGACCCATACCTATTTGATCGGCGGGACCCACAAATTATTTTCGTAGAATAATTTCTTCAGATTTTATTTTTCTGTGGGACCCACATGTCATTCAATAGTAATTACCATCAGTAAATAGTTAATTCAGTTTTTATTTTACCTTAGGGTTAAAAACCTAAGTGAAAGCATATTCTAAGAATATACTATGGCATAAAGTATATTAAAAGAATATGCCAAGGGTATAAGAGTAATAAACCAAGAAAATTTAGGGAAAAGACTAAAATGCCCTCACCTTGATTTTCCTATAAATAGGGAGGGTTTGTAATGCCCGTGAATTTTGAACGTCCTTATTAATTAAATCTAATTTAATTTAATGAGTTAATGTTGTGTTCTATTTAAACCAACTTGGGTTAATTGGTGGGAGATGTATAAGATGTGTCTATACTTGTGTTGGCAGGTATGATATAACTATGGTTAAGAGATAACCATAGGTGAGTCAAGTGTAGGAATTGGTGGGTAATGACTAAAATGGCCAAGAGTGGTTAATAACCAAGGTAATTATGTAAAGGCAATAACCATTGTATATCCAAGTGGTTAATAACCAATGAAATGATGGCGGGATAATAACCATTGTGTTTAACCAATGTAATGATGGCAAGATAATAACCAATGTCTAATAACCAATGAAGAATGAGTAATAACTAATGGATAATTAAGATTTTGCGAAAAGACTATTTTAACCTTGAAAGAGGTTGGGAAAGGACTAAAATACCCTTGAGGAAGTTGCTAGGAAACTTCCTACTATTGATGAATTGACCAAATTGCCCTTGCCTAGTCATGATTAATGACTATTTTGCCCATGGTCTCTACTTTCCTATAAATAGGACCCCTCACCAAAGTTAACAAGGGTTGGCTCACTTATTATTCACCAAGTAGAGAGTTTGTGAGCTTGAGAGGGTTTTGAAGAGAGAAGCAAGAGCAAGTCTTGTGAGAGGAAGAAGAAGACCTTGAAGTGTTTACGCCATCTCCATTCGCATAGCCATTAAATCTAGGTATGGATCTTCATCTCTTTCAAACCCTAGTTATTTGTGTTGGGGTTTTAAATGTTTATTTCTTGATACCCATGAAAGGAATGAAGTATGTATGGATCTAGGTTTCATTTTGTTAGATCTACATTATTTTAAAAAGAATGCTTAACTCATGATTTAAACCTAGGTACTAAGAAATAATGATTTAATATGTTTTATTAATAATATGTTAAGTTCAAGTTTTAAATGACTAGAATCTTGCTACATATGTTTGTATAGGATATCATATAGTTTAAATATGTAATGGTATGGGTTTAGGAAGAAAAGTCTAACAAAAAGCTTGAAATAATTTTACCGACGGTTAGAACGTGACTTGTTCGAAGAAATTGCACATTTTAAAATCTATAAATTATTTTTGGGACCTTAAATTTTCTGGAAATATATGGGTAAGTTAAGAACAAAACCTAATTGGAATCAATTAAAAAGAAGTTAAAACGAGTGAGTTATGGATTTTTAACCAAAACACCCCGTTGATGGAAAACATGTATGAACAGTCCACTTTCGGGCTGATTTCAGTATACAAAACTTGTCCAAATTTGTACTTTGATGATGGAATCTTGTAGTTCGGAAAGATACGAGTCTAACGAGTCCGACTGGACCTCAATCGGAGTTATAGATCTCAAGTTATTCAAGTTTTCGCTAAGGACCCTAAATCTGGAAAAAAAGTCCGAAAATACCAAAACTCCCTGCCGGTTCACTATTCACCGAACCGGCGCAATTTTCCGGCGACCGGTTCGGCACTATTCCGGCCGGTTCCGGCGACCCCGTTTGGACCCAAATTTTTCTAAAATCATGTAGAATATTATCATATTTATTTGGTAATTTTTCAGTGTAGTTAAGTGATGTTTAGTTTAATTAGTGATTAAAACCTATTTAAATCATTTAAAAATTATTAAATGATAAAGGTTAATACTACTAATTGATTATTAAACTAATTAAATATTGTTTAAGAGTAATTAACTATTTAATTATTATTTAATCAATATTAATTAATAATTAAATAGAATTAGTGATAATATACTAACTATTTACTATTTAATTGAGATTAAATAATAAATGGGGTTAAATAATTAATCTATTATTATTTGATTAATATCAAATAATTATTAAATAGTGTTTAAATTAATAAACTAATTATTTATTATTTAAATAAGATTAAGTAATAAATAATGATAATTACTCCCTTAAATGTTATTCAATTAACATAAAAGTTAATAAATTAATTATTTATTATTTAATAATAAATAAGGATAATTATTAATTAATATTCAATATTAATTAAATAATAATTAAGGAAAATAAAGTTAATAAATTAATTATTTATTATTAAATAATAAATAAGGGGTAATAATTATTCAATTATTATTTAATTAATATTAAATAGTAATTAAATACCAATATAATTAAATTAACTATTTTTAATTAATATTAATAGACTAATAAATTAATTATTTATTATCATAAATAATAAATAAGGATTATTAACTAATAATTAAAGACAAATACGACTAATAATTTGATTATTCAAATAATATGTAAATATAATTAGTTATTATTTATTATTAAATAATAACTAAAGGTAACTAATTAATTACTATTTAACTAATATTAAATAGTAATTAAATGAAGATAGAATTAATAAAATAGAGAAAGTTTAAATAACACATTAATTAAACAATTATAATTAATTGTTTAAGGGTTTAATAAGTGTTTAGCACTTAAGAAAAATATTGTTAATTAATTAAATCATCAACCTAAAGATTAATTAAGTGTCTTATATGATTAATGATAGTTTATTAACTTATGTGTGCTATGTGATTTGCTCATTTGCTAAATAAATAGCATAAGTAAGCGTATCGATATACAACTACGCAATGTTAATTGATAGATCGACTTTATCAATGTTAGGTCCTTCAAAGCCAATTAATTAAAGCTAGAATTATTTGTAGCTGAGCAGACAGGCAAGTTCCTAACCCTAAACTTCTTACATTATTGCAAGTTCCCTAACTCAAACTCGAGTTATTATTTTCGAAACATGTTAGTGAATAATTTTTGTCGATTATTCACATCTATACTATTTATTGAGATTCGCACATTGTGCAATTGAATTCCTATCCTATTATGATTGAACTGTAAATTTAATTAAAGTTCTTTCAAGTATGAATTGTTTATGAGATCGATCTATGCTATTTGTATCAGCTAGATCCAGCATGTCTAAATTGGTTAAGACAATGGTATTTTAAAAGCTGTTCTTATTAAATTGTTTGTGGTAAGAACTCTTGGCTGAGAAAAGGATAAACTTGTTTAAGGCATGATATCAATGCTGGTTATTAAGTGTTTATGCATAAATCACGGGGTATGAGAGGCTGATCCCCTCGATTACCAAAACTTTTTAAGAGGTCCAGCTTACAGGCTGAGAACCTTGGAAAACGTCCTTGGTTATTTCAAACCACTCAGTAATTGTCATTCAATTATTCGGATATTCAACTGTTGTTTACTAATTCATGTTCCTTCACACCCTTATATTGTTGTTGAACATTGAAAGCAAAATTTCCTTCCATCATGATATATCTCTTGTGTATATACTTGCTAAGCAAATTAGTTGCTTACCCTTGCTATATCATGATCTTTATTTCAGCTAAGGCAGAAACGTCTAGAGGAGACAAAGGAAAAGGGAAGGTGCAGGAATAGATGCCCGATAGTGCCTATGTACTAGTTATTATTGAATGTTGTTTGATTAGGTGAACCTTTTGTTGTATTAAGGGTACGTTTTATGTTAAGGTTAAAGAACCTTGGGACCAGAATTGTAAGACTTTATTTCCATTCGATAAACAATGTATGTTTATTATTCCGCATTTAGTTAGATAGTATGTTTGTCGTCGATTATCGTGAGCACCGAATTCGAGGTTTGGAAACCTGGATTTGGGGGTGTCACAGGTTGGTATCAGAGCTGTAGGTTATAAACGTTAGGAACAAGAAACCTAGGATATAACCTTAGTAGAAAACTCACATAGAGTACGTAGGTGATGGGTCGGGGAGATTCATAGAGTTCTAGTCGTACCGAATAAAATATCATTTCATTTCATCAATGAATATATTTTATTGTGGTACTGATGTTGATTTATTTGTGTGGTGTTTGTAGGATGTCGGACGAGAGTCAAGATAGCTGTCCAGTGAACCAGGAGCCCATAGAGCCTGATGTGATAGGAGGTTTGCTGGCGAGGAACGCCGAGCTAGAGGTTAGGGCTAAACAATTAGAGGCGCAGAACCACATCCACCAGATTTCTGAACAGCAGTACCAGGACGCTGCTTACCAGGCCCAGGCTGAGTTAGCCGAGTTGCGAGGGAGGCTGCTGCTAAGGGAGCTGCAGTTAGGACAATTGAAGGATGAGGTAAAGGCTAAGGATGCGAAGATAGTTGATTTGGAGCGAGCCTTAGACATCGTCTGGATGCAGTTCGACGCCAGATGGATGGATCTGTCCTCTAGTAGCAAGGGCAAGCGTTGAGTTGTATTCACCTTGTGTCCCTTAGAGGATAGTAAAAGTAGGTGGTTATGCCTTGAGCAGTGTTATTGGTACTACCATTTGGTTTACTAGAAATTGTATTAACCTCAGCAAGGTGCGAGGTAGTTCGTAGGTAGGATGTACTTCCCAACTATGTAGGTAGGAAAGAATGGTTTAAGTGAATCCCACCTTTTGTTATATTAAATGGGATGGTAGCAATTATGACAATATGCCTGTGATAAACGTGTAAGACGCTTAAGTCGGTATATGAATATAGATGCATTATTATGGTATGTGCTTGAGAATTTTACTTGATATACCATTTATGCAATGATTATGTTAATTCAGTGAGACTGAATCGGTATCTTAGTAACTTAAATCACTAATCGGGAAAGCAGAATTTCCGAGGTTGGGTAATCTAAAACTTCCACACAAGAGTCATGTGATTATTATATTACATGCTAAATACTTATGTTTTAAGAAAGCCCGAGTAACGTGTTAGGGTTTGCTTAAACAGATAATGCCGCCCAGACGAATCCTACGAAACCAAGGGAATGAAGAGTCAGTTAACAATGTAGAGGGAACTCCACCAAACCCAATGCAAGATTTTATCAACATGATGGCTGAAGCTCTGCGGAATCAAACGACTACCGCAGGAAACCAGACGGGCAACCACTTAGCCAATTTTAAAGACTTCAAGGCAGTAGGGCCTCCGGAGTTTAGAGGAACAGCGAACCCGATAGAGGCCCAGTCATGGATAAAGGAGATTGAAAAGGCCTTTGTCATCGCTAGAGTCGCTGAGGAGCAGAAGACAGTTTTTGCTACTTACTTAATGAAAGGTGAGGCTAACTTCTGGTGGGAAGCCAATCAGAACAAAGCTGGAACTGGAGTCGTGGCGTGGGAAGCTTTCAAGACGTTGTTTTTCGAGAATTACTTTCCTGAGAGTACGCAGGCAAAAATGGAGATCAAGTTTCTAGAATTGAAGCAAGAAAATTTGTCAGTGTCGGAGTACGCTGCAAAATTCAATGAATTGGCTAGATTCGCCCCACATCAGGTGGATACTGAGGTGAGGAAGGCCAGGAGATTCGAGAATGGATTAAAGCCGTGGATCTACAGCAAGGTAGCGGTTTTGCAAATTACATCGTTCTCAACCTTGTTGGAGAAAGCTCTCATTGCTGAAGGTGGGAGTGAAGCGGTTTCGAAATATAATCGGGAAAGGAACAAGAAGAAGGTAGAAGGAGGAAATGTAAATGTTAGCGGTGGTGGTAGCAACAGTAGGAAGCGTCAATGGAGCAGTGGGGGTAGCAATTCTGAAATCCAGCAAGGGAGCATACAACAGAAAAGGCCGATATGTGGGAATTGCGGAAAGGGTCACTCGGGAGAGTGTATGAAAGGGAAGATGGTATGTTATACCTGTGGGCAAGAAGGGCATATCTCGCCCAATTGTCCTAAGGCGAAGAAGGGAGGTTGCTTCAATTGTGGAGAGATAGGACATCGGAGCAAGGAATGTCCCCGAAAGAGAAATATGGATGGCGGAAACGGCAATAAGGGCAACAACTCGAGGGCAACCAGTGGAGGACCAGCCCAGCCAAATAAGCCAACAGCGAGGACCTTCAACATGACAGTACAAGATGTTGTGGCATCCAGAGAGGTGGTGTCAGGTATTATTCCAATCAACAACATAGATGCCTATGTGCTATTTGATTCGGGAGCTTCATGTTCTTTTGTTTCTGATGAATTTGCTCAAAGACTTAATTTACCTAGTGAACTGTTAGAACACCCGATGAATGTAGAAGTAGCAAACAAGGAGATTATACCCGTAAACTACATTTATAAGAATTGTTGTGCTGATGTGAGAGGGTTTAAGCTTAACGTGGACTTGTTGCCGATTCGTCTTGGAGAATTCGATGTAATCCTTGGGATGGACTGGTTAGCAAGCCACGGGGCGGTCATTGACTGTAAGAAAAAGTGCATACACCTGCAGACTCCGGGTAAGTCGAAGGTGGTGTTCTATGGTAGTAAATCGCCAGGACAATCGTGTTGTCTGACGATGATGCAAGCAAAGAGATTGCTTAAGAAGGGTTGTATAGGTTATTTGGCTCACGTGGTAGATACTCGACGGGTCGAGGGTGAACTGAGTCAGATACCCGTTGTAAGGGAATTCGCTGATGTCTTCCCAGATGAACTTCCGGGACTGCCACCGGTTAGGGAGGTAGAATTTGCAATCGACTTGGTACCCGGGACGGCACCGATTTCTAAGGCGCCTTACCGAATGGCACCAGTAGAGATGAAAGAGCTGATGGTTCAATTGCAGGAACTGTTAGACAAGGGTTATATTAGACCAAGCGTGTCACCCTGGGGAGCGCCAGTTCTGTTCGTAAAGAAGAAGGATGGCTCGATGAGGCTTTGTATCGACTACCGTGAGTTGAACAAAGTTACGATTAAGAATAGGTATCCGCTACCCAGAATAGACGATCTGTTTGATCAACTCAAGGGAGCGAAATACTTTTCGAAGATCGATTTAAGGACGGGCTATCATCAACTAAGGGTGAGACAGGAGGATATTCCGAAGACGGCATTCAGAACTCGTTATGGACATTTTGAGTTTCTGGTTATGTCATTTGGCCTGACAAATGCACCAGCGGCATTCATGGATATGATGAACAGAGTGTTCAAGCAGTATTTGGACAAGTTCGTGGTAGTATTCATCGATGATATCTTGGTGTATTCAGTGTCAGAGGAAGAACATGCTGAACATCTAAGGATTGCCCTGGAGGCATTAAGAAGGGAGAAACTGTACGCAAAGTTTTCGAAGTGTGAATTTTGGTTGCAGAGGGTGCAGTTTCTTGGACACGTCATTGACAGTAGTGGTGTTTCGGTAGACCCAGCAAAGGTGGAAGCCATTATCAACTGGGAGCAGCCAAAGACACCAACGGAGATAAGAAGTTTCCTTGGGTTAGCAGGATACTATCGGAGATTCATCCAGGATTTCTCGAAGATAGCATCACCGTTGACCAATCTAACTAGAAAGACAGTAAAGTTCGTTTGGACAGAGAAGTGCGAGGAGAGTTTCTTGGAGCTGAAAAAGAGACTTAGCCAAGCACCAGTGTTGGCGTTACCGGACGACACTGGGGGTTTTGTAGTATACAGTGATGCGTCACACAAGGGCCTTGGTTGTGTACTAATGCAGCACGGCAGGGTCATTGCGTACGCTTCACGCCAGCTGAAGGACTATGAGAAGGGATACCCGACTCATGATCTGGAGTTAGCAGCAGTAGTGTTCGCCTTGAAGATTTGGAGGCACTACTTATATGGAGAGAGGTGCGAGATATATACAGATCACAAAAGTCTGAAATATATCTTCACTCAGAAGGAGCTGAATATGAGGCAGCGTCGATGGTTAGAATTAATCAAGGATTACGATTGTGAGATTCTGTACCATCCAGGCAAAGCAAATGTAGTAGCGGATGCCCTGAGTAGGAAAGGCAGAGAGAAATTGATGAGGCTTACAACTCAGGCAGAGCTGATAAAGGACTTTGGACGCCTGGAACTGGAGGTTAAGTATCCGATAGAGACGGACGAAAAATTGTTCACCGTGACAGTAGGTCCGACTCTACTGGATAAGATAAAGGAGGCCCAAGAATTTGATGAAGAATGCATTGGCATTAAGAGGCAACTGTCGGAGGGAAAAACGTTAAAGTTCAAGGTTGACAGCACGGGTCTGCTGAGATTCGAGGGAAGGATCTGGATACCCTATGTACCAGACTTAAGGGAGGAAATATTGCAGGAGGCCCATAATACGAGATTTTCGGTACATCCGGGTAGCACCAAGATGTATCAAGATCTTCGTCAACATTATTGGTGGCCGCATTTGAAAGGGGAAGTTGCGGAATTCGTCAGCCGGTGTTTAACTTGTCAGAGGGTCAAGGCAGAGCACCAACGGCCGAGCGGATTGTTGCAGCCCTTAGAGATTCCCGAGTGGAAGTGGGAGCACATCACTATGGATTTTGTGGTAGGACTCCCGACAACACAAAAGGGTCTAGACGCCATCTGGGTGATCGTAGATCGTTTGACCAAGTCTGCCCACTTTCTACCGATCAAGATCAGGTACAAATTGGAACAGTTGGCGAAACTTTATGTGAAGGAGATAGTATCGCGACATGGGGTGCCAGTATCTATTGTGTCTGACAGAGATCCGCGCTTCACGTCAAATTTTTGGAGAAGTCTGCAGGAAAGAATGGGAACACAGTTGAGAATGAGTACGGCGTATCATCCTCAGACTGATGGTCAGAGTGAGCGAACAATTCAAACCTTAGAGGATATGCTCCGGGCAGTTGTGATGGACTTAGGTGGCAGCTGGGACGATCACTTGCCCCTGGTAGAGTTCGCTTACAACAATAGTTATCATGCTAGCATCGGTATGCCACCGTACGAAGCGTTATATGGAAGGAAGTGTCGAACGCCGTTGTGTTGGGATGAAGTTGGTGAACGGAGATTGTTGGGACCAGAATTGGTACAACAAACCGTGGAAATCATTAAAGTAATAAGGCAGCGGTTAGTAGCGGCCCAGGATCGTCAGAAGAAGTATGCCGACTTACATCGTCAGAAGCGAGACTTTGAAGTTGGCAGCTATGTATTTTTGAAGGTATCTCCCTGGAAAGGGAAGATCCGCTTTGGGAAGAAGGGCAAGCTGAGCCCTAGGTTCATAGGACCTTTCGAAATATTGAGGAGAATAGGCGAAGTGGCGTACGAGGTAGCATTACCCCCTGAGCTTGAGCACATTCACAACGTGTTTCGTGTATCGGTGTTACGTCCATATAAGCCAGACTACAAGCATGTTATTTCCTATGAGCCAATTCAAGTCGAGAGGGACTTATCGTACGAGGAGGTTCCCGTCTAGATTCTCGATAGGAAGGAACAGAAGCTGAGAAACAAGACCATACTTTCCGTCAAAGTTCTCTGGAGGAATCACGCAGTCGAAGAAGCTACGTGGGAACTCGAAGAGAAAATGAAGGCGAATTATCCGTTCTTATTTGAGTAACCCTATTTTTGCAATTCCGAGGACGGAATTTTTATAAGGGGGGAGGGATGTAATGCCCGTGAATTTTGAACGTCCTTATTAATTAAATCTAATTTAATTTAATGAGTTAATGTTGTGTTCTATTTAAACCAACTTGGGTTAATTGGTGGGAGATGTATAAGATGTGTCTATACTTGTGTTGGCAGGTATGATATAACTATGGTTAAGAGATAACCATAGGTGAGTCAAGTGTAGGAATTGGTGGGTAATGACTAAAATGGCCAAGAGTGGTTAATAACCAAGGTAATTATGTAAAGGCAATAACCATTGTATATCCAAGTGGTTAATAACCAATGAAATGATGGCGGGATAATAACCATTGTGTTTAACCAATGTAATGATGGCAAGATAATAACCAATGTCTAATAACCAATGAAGAATGAGTAATAACTAATGGATAATTAAGATTTTGCGAAAAGACTATTTTAACCTTGAAAGAGGTTGGGAAAGGACTAAAATACCCTTGAGGAAGTTGCTAGGAAACTTCCTACTATTGATGAATTGACCAAATTGCCCTTGCCTAGTCATGATTAATGACTATTTTGCCCATGGTCTCTACTTTCCTATAAATAGGACCCCTCACCAAAGTTAACAAGGGTTGGCTCACTTATTATTCACCAAGTAGAGAGTTTGTGAGCTTGAGAGGGTTTTGAAGAGAGAAGCAAGAGCAAGTCTTGTGAGAGGAAGAAGAAGACCTTGAAGTGTTTACGCCATCTCCATTCGCATAGCCATTAAATCTAGGTATGGATCTTCATCTCTTTCAAACCCTAGTTATTTGTGTTGGGGTTTTAAATGTTTATTTCTTGATACCCATGAAAGGAATGAAGTATGTATGGATCTAGGTTTCATTTTGTTAGATCTACATTATTTTAAAAAGAATGCTTAACTCATGATTTAAACCTAGGTACTAAGAAATAATGATTTAATATGTTTTATTAATAATATGTTAAGTTCAAGTTTTAAATGACTAGAATCTTGCTACATATGTTTGTATAGGATATCATATAGTTTAAATATGTAATGGTATGGGTTTAGGAAGAAAAGTCTAACAAAAAGCTTGAAATAATTTTACCGACGGTTAGAACGTGACTTGTTCGAAGAAATTGCACATTTTAAAATCTATAAATTATTTTTGGGACCTTAAATTTTCTGGAAATATATGGGTAAGTTAAGAACAAAACCTAATTGGAATCAATTAAAAAGAAGTTAAAACGAGTGAGTTATGGATTTTTAACCAAAACACCCCGTTGATGGAAAACATGTATGAACAGTCCACTTTCGGGCTGATTTCAGTATACAAAACTTGTCCAAATTTGTACTTTGATGATGGAATCTTGTAGTTCGGAAAGATACGAGTCTAACGAGTCCGACTGGACCTCAATCGGAGTTATAGATCTCAAGTTATTCAAGTTTTCGCTAAGGACCCTAAATCTGGAAAAAAAGTCCGAAAATACCAAAACTCCCTGCCGGTTCACTATTCACCGAACCGGCGCAATTTTCCGGCGACCGGTTCGGCACTATTCCGGCCGGTTCCGGCGACCCCGTTTGGACCCAAATTTTTCTAAAATCATGTAGAATATTATCATATTTATTTGGTAATTTTTCAGTGTAGTTAAGTGATGTTTAGTTTAATTAGTGATTAAAACCTATTTAAATCATTTAAAAATTATTAAATGATAAAGGTTAATACTACTAATTGATTATTAAACTAATTAAATATTGTTTAAGAGTAATTAACTATTTAATTATTATTTAATCAATATTAATTAATAATTAAATAGAATTAGTGATAATATACTAACTATTTACTATTTAATTGAGATTAAATAATAAATGGGGTTAAATAATTAATCTATTATTATTTGATTAATATCAAATAATTATTAAATAGTGTTTAAATTAATAAACTAATTATTTATTATTTAAATAAGATTAAGTAATAAATAATGATAATTACTCCCTTAAATGTTATTCAATTAACATAAAAGTTAATAAATTAATTATTTATTATTTAATAATAAATAAGGATAATTATTAATTAATATTCAATATTAATTAAATAATAATTAAGGAAAATAAAGTTAATAAATTAATTATTTATTATTAAATAATAAATAAGGGGTAATAATTATTCAATTATTATTTAATTAATATTAAATAGTAATTAAATACCAATATAATTAAATTAACTATTTTTAATTAATATTAATAGACTAATAAATTAATTATTTATTATCATAAATAATAAATAAGGATTATTAACTAATAATTAAAGACAAATACGACTAATAATTTGATTATTCAAATAATATGTAAATATAATTAGTTATTATTTATTATTAAATAATAACTAAAGGTAACTAATTAATTACTATTTAACTAATATTAAATAGTAATTAAATGAAGATAGAATTAATAAAATAGAGAAAGTTTAAATAACACATTAATTAAACAATTATAATTAATTGTTTAAGGGTTTAATAAGTGTTTAGCACTTAAGAAAAATATTGTTAATTAATTAAATCATCAACCTAAAGATTAATTAAGTGTCTTATATGATTAATGATAGTTTATTAACTTATGTGTGCTATGTGATTTGCTCATTTGCTAAATAAATAGCATAAGTAAGCGTATCGATATACAACTACGCAATGTTAATTGATAGATCGACTTTATCAATGTTAGGTCCTTCAAAGCCAATTAATTAAAGCTAGAATTATTTGTAGCTGAGCAGACAGGCAAGTTCCTAACCCTAAACTTCTTACATTATTGCAAGTTCCCTAACTCAAACTCGAGTTATTATTTTCGAAGCATGTTAGTGAATAATTTTTGTCGATTATTCACATCTATACTATTTATTGAGATTCGCACATTGTGCAATTGAATTCCTATCCTATTATGATTGAACTGTAAATTTAATTAAAGTTCTTTCAAGTATGAATTGTTTATGAGATCGATCTATGCTATTTGTATCAGCTAGATCCAGCATGTCTAAATTGGTTAAGACAATGGTATTTTAAAAGCTGTTCTTATTAAATTGTTGTGGTAAGAACTCTTGGCTGAGAAAAGGATAAACTTGTTTAAGGCATGATATCAATGCTGGTTATTAAGTGTTTATGCATAAATCACGGGGTATGAGAGGCTGATCCCCTCGATTACCAAAACTTTTTAAGAGGTCCAGCTTACAGGCTGAGAACCTTGGAAAACGTCCTTGGTTATTTCAAACCACTCAGTAATTGTCATTCAATTATTCGGATATTCAACTGTTGTTTACTAATTCATGTTCCTTCACACCCTTATATTGTTGTTGAACATTGAAAGCAAAATTTCCTTCCATCATGATATATCTCTTGTGTATATACTTGCTAAGCAAATTAGTTGCTTACCCTTGCTATATCATGATCTTTATTTCAGCTAAGGCAGAAACGTCTAGAGGAGACAAAGGAAAAGGGAAGGTGCAGGAATAGATGCCCGATAGTGCCTATGTACTAGTTATTATTGAATGTTGTTTGATTAGGTGAACCTTTTGTTGTATTAAGGGTACGTTTTATGTTAAGGTTAAAGAACCTTGGGACCAGAATTGTAAGACTTTATTTCCATTCGATAAACAATGTATGTTTATTATTCCGCATTTAGTTAGATAGTATGTTTGTCGTCGATTATCGTGAGCACCGAATTCGAGGTTTGGAAACCTGGATTTGGGGGTGTCACAGGGTTTGCTTAAGAAATTTTTACACCTTCATTACTTATACTTTCTCTCTCTCTCTCTCTCTCTCTAAATTTCTTGAGTTCTCTTAGTGTGCTAGGCTATTGTGAGTATTTGTGAGAATACTAGTATTATCCGAAGTTAGTAAACTTCATAGAAAGTAACATCCAGTCACTTGTTAACTAAGGTAGGGAATATCATTTCTTTCATACTCATATATAATATCATTTGCTTTCATGTTCGTAAGTGATATTATACTCATAAAGGTTGTTATTCATTCTGTATTAATTTGTGGGGATAACCTGTCCGTGCAGTATGACGCATGCCTGGTGAATATCCTTTTGTATTCAATTCTTATTATTCTGTGGGAATAACCTGTATGTACGAGTGTCGTACCTGGTGAATAACCCTTTGTATTCATTACTTATTAATCAGTTGTGGAAATAATCTGTCTACGCGAATTATCGCATGACGGGTGAAAATCCATTTACAGTTTCATATATTCTGTTATACTCGTATAACGTATCATTTCTTTTGTACTCTTTAAGGGATATCTTTTTTTTCACATTTCTCCATTTATGATAAGAAATCTTTGTTTGTTTCCAAAACCTTATTTTTAAATAGAGAAAATCCCTGAAAATTAGTAGAATATCCTTAATAGTTTGTGCTTCATCTAATATCTTTTCACTTGAATCTTTCTATTTCATTTTATACGTTATAGTTGAAGCATGAAATAATTTCTTTCTTGAATTTGACTCCACAATTTGGTCATCGTGTTGGCAATTTGGTCAATCTTTGATACTTATTAAATTATTAAGTTTTTCTTATCCTTAATCTCACTGTATCATTGTCATCATCCTCATCCTCATACTTAAATTGTGGTGATAGTTCTCTTTGGCCCGTAGTACAAAGATGAACTGGCGTTTAGCATGATCATGACCGGTGATGTTATAAATAAATATCTTTGGCACGTAGTGCAAAGAGAGGCTGTTGATTATAAACTGTTGATTTGGATATTCATAAACAGGAATTGTTGATTGGTGTTACAGGGATAAAATATTGGTGGTGATCCTTTAATTTATAGAAGATGGTAGATATTATAATCTACTTGACTCTTCTAATAGATTGTTTGTTCCGCTGCAATTGTTGTTGTTGAACAATTAAAATATCTTTAAATCTCTGATTTAATTCTGTTGAAGACTAAAGATAATTTTTATTCTTCATTATCTTAGTCATGATATTTCTTACTGGGCTATTTGTGCTCACCCTTTTCCTTTTTGTTCCATTGTTCTCCTCAGGAAAAGAGAGTGTAGCGGGGACTAGCCGGGGAATGGAGTGATGGTCCGAGATAATAAAAGTGTCTCAATACCTTACTATTAGTGTGACAATAAGTGTATTAAGAATTTAAGATGTATTTGTATTGTGTTGTCGTATTTTGCACAACACTTATTAGTTGTAAATGGAAAAATTCATATTTGTATTTGTATTTTGTGGAATGTTATTGGCGACTCAAAATGGGTTGTATGAACCTATTTTGGGGGCGTCACAACTATATTTTGTATGAATATTTATAATCTATAATTAGATTAAAAAGTTTACATTTAATATTATTTATTTTTCTCAAAATTATATTATCCATTGCTCTCGCCTCCCGACATCACAAGTAAGTTTTAAAAGTAAAAAATTTGTAACAAGTTAATTAATAGCTATAGTTTTACAAGTTGCTATATATATATATATATATATATATATATATGTGTGTGTGTGTGTGTGTGTGTGTGTGTGTGTGTGTGTGTGTGTGTACATATATCTATATATATATGTATGTGTATATATATATATATATATATATATATATATAAGTTATTAATTAATGAATGTAAGTTATTAATATACATACATATTTTAAAAATTACAATATTTATAATCTATAATTAGATTCAAAAGTTTACATTGAATATTTAATTATTTTTCTCGAAATTATATTGTCCATTGCTGCCGCATCCTAACATCGCAAGTAAGTTTTGAAAGTAAAAAATGTGTAACCGGCTAATAGGTATAATTTTGTAATTAATGAATATAAGTTATTAATGAATGTAAGTGATTAATTAATGAATGTAAGTTATTAATATATATTTATATATATTAATAATTTATATATATATATATATATAAATTATTAATATATAGATATATATATATATATACATATATACATATATAAGTTATTAGTATATACACTAACAAATATTTACATATATATATATATATATATGTAAATTATTAATATATATATAAGTTATTCAGATACGAATTCTGGATACGAATCCGAATTCGGATATCGGATTCCGGATATCCGCTATCCGCAAGATATATTTACGGACGGATGTTAAACGAATACGAATACACCTATATCCGTATTCGTATTCATTTATTTGCGGATACCTTTAAACCGAATACGGATATATCCATTTTTTTCCGAATACGAATAATATCCATTTTTTTCGGAATATAGATGCAGACGAATACGAATTTTTCGGTTACCATTTACAGCCCTATATATATGTATATATTATATGGTGACTGATCCATAGTTAACGTTGTAAAGGTTATCCTTACAACACATCGTGACCGTCTCTCTATTGATCGAACGATAAAATAGACCTCCAATCCGCAGTTTAATATTGGGTAGACCGTAGTTTAATATTACGGACGAAAAATATGTCCAAAATACCCCTCCAAATTCAATTTTTTTTTAAGTTTTTCGGGTTCCACAGTATTAAACTGTGGATGTCAAATTTAATTTTTTTTTAGTTTTTCGGGCTTTTCAGTATTAAACTGCAGATGACAAATTGAATTTTTTTTATATAAATTTTTCACGCTCTACAACATTAAACTACAGATACCAAAAACAACTAGCTAACTGTCGTTGTCTTCTTTTACAGCAAAAACAACCACCCAACTTTAACGACTACAGAAAAAGAAAAAAAACTAAACATAAAGTATAAATATTAAAATTATGCTACACAATTTATATTATAATATATATGAATATATATTATATATATTATAATATATATGAATACAGAAACATAATATATATTCAATGTAATTATGTATTAAATGTAGAACATAATATATAAAGTATAAATATTAAAATTATGTTAAGTAGAGCGTAATATATATTCAATGTAATTATGTATTAAATTGTGTAAAATACAGAGATGTAAAGTTGTATTTTCTTTTATGGATAATTTATTGTAAGTTAATCTTGTTTATGTTATAAGCAAGTGTTGTGAATATTATGTTTAAGATCTGACGGAATAAGTGGATTAATGTATTTATTAATTTTGAGGAGTATAATATATATATATATATATATATATATATATATTCTATATTTTGAGGAGTGTAAAATTAATGTAATTTACACACATTTATATACATACATATTATATATTTATAATATATGTAAATACAAAAACATAATATATATTCAATGTAATTATGTATAAAGTATGCTACACAATATATATTATACGCAAGACATTGCCTAGATTATATATATTATGCTCCACTTATCAATGTTTAGATTTTCATTAATAAGTAGATGTCTATTTTATGTGTGTGGAATAATACTATATTGTGTATGAATATTTATAATCTATAATTATATTAAAAAGTTTACATTTAATATTATTTATTTTTCTCAAAATTATATTATCCATTGCTCTCGCCTCCCGACATCACAAGTAAGTTTTGAAAGTAAAAAATTGGCAAAACTAATGATTTTCCCACTGTACTTGGCACGTTTTACTTAATACACCACTGAACTTTTAATTTTTCAAATTACACAATTAAACTAATTAATATTTTTAAATTGGGCAATTCCGTTACAAAAATTGGATGGACGTTAAATCTAAGAATTAAACTCTCAACATGAAAGTATTTTTCCTCCTTTTCATAGTCAATTTTCTATACCCTGCTTTAGAAAAACTCCAAGAAAGTCAATTTTCTATACTCTGCTTTACTTCACCCTTAAATCTAGGAATTAATTTTCAAGAAAGTCACTTTTCTATACTCTGTTTTAGGAAAACTCCCCGAAACACATCAAAACAAGATATTTGGGTAGATTAGTATGAGAAAAAGAGGAAAAATACTTTCATGTTGAGAGTTTAATTCTCAGATTTAACATCCATCCAATTTTTGTAACGGAATGACCCAATTTGAAAATATTAATTAGTTTAATGGTGTAATTTGAAAAATTAAAAGTTCAGTGGTGTATTAAGTAAAACGTGTCAAGTACAGTGGGAAAATCATTAGTTTTGGCGTAAAAAATTTGTAACAAGTTAATTAATAGCTATAGTTTTATAAGTTAATATATATATATATATATATATATAAGTTATTAATTAATGAATGTAAGTTATTAATATACATACATATTTTAAAAATTACAATATTTATAATCTATAATTAGATTCAAAAGTTTACATTAAATATTTAATTATTTTTCTCGAAATTATATTGTCCATTGTTGCCGTATCCTGGCATCGCAAGTAAGTTTTGAAAGTAAAAAATGTGTAACAAGCTAATAGGTATAATTTTGTAATTAATGAATATAAGTTATTAATTAATGTAAGTAATTAATTAATGATTGTAAGTTATTAATATATATGTATATATATTAATAACTTATATATATATATATATAAATTATTAATATATAGATATATATATATATATATACACATATATAAGTTATTAGTATATACACTAACAAATATTTACAGATATATATAATGTAAATTATTAATATATATATATATATATATATATATATATATATATATATATATAAGTTATTCAAATATGAATTTCGGAGACGAATCCGAATTCGGATATCGGATTCTGGATATCCGCTATCCGCAAGATATATTTATGGACGGATGTTAAACGATTACGAATACGCCTATATCCGTATTCGTATCCATTTATTTGTGGATACCTTTAAACCGAATACGGATATATCCGTTTTTTTCCGAATACGAATAATATCCGTTTTTTTCCGAATACAGATGCAGACGAATACGAATTTTTCGGTTACCATTTACAGCCCTATATATATGTATATATTATATGGTGACTGATCCATAGTTAACGTTGTAAAGGTTATCCTTACAACACATCGTGACCGTCTATCCGTTGATCGAACGATAAACTAGACCTCCAATCTGCAGTTTAATATTGGGTAGACCGTAGTTTAATATTGCGGACGAAAAATATGTCCAAAATACCCTTCCAAATTCAATTTTTTTAAAGTTTTTCGGGTTCCGCAGTATTAAACTGTGGATGTCAAATTTAATTTTTTTTATATAAATTTTTCATGCTCTACAACATTAAACTACAGATACCAAAAACAACTAGCTAACTGTCGTTGTCTTCTTTTACAGCAAAAACAACCACCCAAATTTCTCTCTCTTAATTAAACCATGAAATTTGAACTCCCTAGAACAACTAGCTGCAACAACAGCACCAATAAAATCATCCCATCGAATTACATGATATCAACATCCTACAAGCATGACCCCATCTGTCGAAAAAGCTCCGCCGCCTCCTTCCACCGCTTCACCAAAACCCGTATCGGCGTCTCCGCATTTCTCCGATCACTCATCAACCTTATCTCCTTCCCCATAATCCTCCCACTGCCATTGGCTAGCACTTCCTTCCCAGCTCTCCATCACATCCTCACTCGGTCGGCAGCTTGTAATGAAAACCCACTTCTGATTTATTGTATGTGGGCCCAAGTGCATATAATGGTTCACATGACCTAATTGAAATAAATGTATAAATTATGGTTTACAAAATCTAATTAAATGTACAAATTAGGGTTCATATGACCTAATTAAATATACAAATTAGGGTCCATGATGTAATTAAATGGATACCAAAAAAGACGAAAATAAATGTGCTAGACCCGGGGAAGCCTCCACGTGTTCCAAGGAAGAAGACTCGTGGATGTGACCCATTTTGAGAATTAATTGAGGGATTGAATTGGCGGCTAAAAGGACAGAAAAATTTGGGCATTACTTTGATAACTAAAGGGTATTTCTAAAATTTTCCCTTAAAGACATGACTAAAGGGTATTTCAGAAATTTCTCTTAAAACATGTGCCTGACATGTGACTACTTCCCAGGAAAGTTCTATAAATAGCTCTTCTATTCTAAGAAGAAGGGATGACTCTCCAAACATTACACTTGGACTCTTGGAAGCTCTGAGCACTTGGAACTCTCTCCCAACTCGAAGACTCAAGAAGGCTCTTGGAATCCCTGCTACCCTAACCTGGTTTTCGGATTCTAAGAGTTCTGCCACTTGTCATTGGAGTAATTGCCCACCTGTTTTTCTCCTCTCTTCAATTAATCAGTCAATTCCTTATTCTTCATGGATTTCTTGTCTCTCCAGCCAACACGAAACCCTAACCCTAGCGAGGCGCAATTTCCTTGCCCACATTAATTTGGTGACTCTGCTGGGGAGGTGTAGAATTCGTGAAGGGTATGCCCACAACTCGAAGTGGGAGAACTACAGGAAGAGTTTCACCGAGAACAAGCGTCACTTCACCGGATCTGATTCCAAGGCAAGCAAATTCAGTGTTCCAAAGCGCGAATCTGGATCTCGATTAACCCATCTTTGAAGACGTTTCAAAAGGAAGTTCAACATCACCTCAAATGGCTGATCAACAACAAACCAATGCTAGACAGACAAACACGGGAAGGCAAGGTGAGGAAGCAACTGGAGCGCAGACAACTGCGAATGCTGTGCAGATGGAGATGCTCAAGGCATTAAAAGAGGCACGAGAAGGCCAAGGGATGATGATGACCATGATGCTGGAAATGCAGAGGAAGCAGAAAGAAATGGGGAATTTTCGCCAGCAGTTGATGTAAATCCCCACTTTCAAGGCCATGTTCCCAGGGAGTTCACAGGGGGAACGAGCAGAAGTGGAGGACAACAACAATAACAAAGAGAATCAGACTATGCCTCTAATAACGGAGAGTCAGCCGATTCTAATCATCAACTTGGAGCCCCAAAATAGCGGTGATGTGCCACAACTCAGATTGAAAGCAAGTCAGCTGTAACAACCCGGAGTTTTATAAGAAGAATAATTATGATAAGAATTTCATAAATAAAATTCTTATTATAAGGCGTAGAGGGTCGAATGTAAAATATACATGTGTTAGGTATATATTTACGTGAGTTATGTGACAAGTGAATAAATATATGTGTATTATATATTTATTATAGATTAAGCGATGAGATGAGGTCTAATAGTTGGTCAAAGCTAATTAATTTAATTAGTATGGACTAACTGATGAAGTGTATAATAGTATAAAATTAAGAATGTAACGATCACAAATCGAGAACACCCGTGTAATTTGGGTTTATTAATATTATGGGATATATTAAAATATTATTTTTGTGAGAGGTAATTTAAGGTTATTTTATAACCTGAATTATGTGTATGTGTTGGTTTTAAGTGTTGTTATCGCGTGGGAGTGAATAGATTATTTTCGCGAAAAATCGCCAAATCATTATTCATGTGGGCACTATTCACGCCAGGAACACTATTTATTGATTAAAATAAATAGTTTGATGAAGATTATTATTTGGATAATTTATTTGGTGTAAATATGTTAACCAAATATATGTGGGTTACATGTACATTTAGGTACATGATTTTGGTAAGCTAGTTGGTTAGTAAATAGCTAACCTATATTAAATGAGTCTATTAATGGATTAAATTAGTGGACTAATAAATGACTAAATAAAATGTTATATTATTTCTAAAATCCAAGTGTAGGATTTTGTAAGAGTCCATTGATGATTTAATTAGTAGGCCAAATGTTTATTATGGGTAACCCATATAAATGGCCTAATCCAAGATTTATTATTTTTACCCAACCCAAGACCCATTACTTGACCCATGTGATTTATGAGTAGAGAAAGAAACCAATTTGGTTTATTAAGGAAGGAAGTAGTCGGGTATATATATATATATATATATATATATATATATATATATATATATATATATATATATATATGAAGGGAGAGAGAAGGTAAAATGGGTGGGAGTATTTTTATTGACATGTAAGCATTTCTAACCAATTAGAATTAAGGAGAGGAAGAAGTTGCCGAAAAGTTAGCCATTTGTTGGACTCTAGGCATTGAGAAGCCAAAATGAGAGACATTCTCCTCAAAGACCAACAAAGGAGCTTGGGTATTACAACCTTATTCCTCCCACACCATTTCCATCCGTGCCTTGCTCTCCCTCATTTGAAAAGCATCAACTCATTGTTATCAAGAGAAGAGAGAAGAAAGTTAGAAGATATTGCAAAGGAGAGGAGAGAGAATACATTCCCATCTTCATCTTCTTCATTAAAGCTTCAACCATTCTAGAGAGAGAAAGAATTGGGTGTACTAAACTTGAAGGAAAGGGTTCAGGAGTACTCAAGAAGGAGAGGAGGGATTCTAGCAAAGCCCTAACAAGTGTTCTAGCAACTAAGAAGGAGGAAGCCAAGAAATAAGTGTCTAAAACCCTAAAACTCCATTTATCCCCTTAAAGCTTCATATTTTGTTAGAAGTTACGTTATTTTGAGTTTATGGGTTGAGAAACATCCTAAGAATGATGTTCAGAGGCTAAACAAACCACTAATAACACGAAAGTGGAACGAGAATGAAAGAAATCCAAACCCATGCGTAAAGGAGGAAGAAAATGGACTATGAACTGTTTTGGACGGATTTAGAAGATTTTAATGGTTAGTAATCATATCTGATAATTTTGTTTGATGATATGATGTTATGTCTCCATGGGTTATGAGAATATCCCAGTTGGAATAGAGTAAAAAGCTTTTATAACGAATTTGTGGCGAAGATTTTAGTAAACCATGTCAAGAACACGATTGGTATATTTTAACAGTGACCTTGCGATCAAATCTGGTATTGATGTGTTACTTGTAAAATTATGAGCTTCTGGAGTAGTATAGTACACTGAATTAATAAGCCATGGGCTTTGGAATGAACGCATTTCGACCTCGGATGAGGGAGATATATCGATTTTAAGAAAATGTGTCAAAGCTGTCAAGAACCCGAAAAACTAGTGCGACCAGGCTCCTTGGAGCCTCTGTTTCGATCTGTTAACCAATCTAAAATGTTATGATTTTTGGATATGTTGTAACTCAGGTTAGAAGCTTTCCATAGTCTTAAGAACGGACTAATTCCGACTTAAAATGAAGGAGTTATGATGTTTGGTAATAGGTGTTATGATTCTGAAAATCGTAGAGTAAAACTCTGATAGTGGGGTAAAACTCTGATAGTGGGGTAAAACTTCGAGAGTGGGGTAAAACTTCGATAGTGGGGTAAAACTCTAATAGTGGGGTAAAACCTCTGATAGTGGGGTAAAACTCAAATCGTAGAGTGGAAATTCGGCCAAGTATAAAATCGTAGAGTAACTTTCAGCCAGAACGTCACTTAGTAATTCGAGCATAACTTTCTCGTACAAACTCGGATTGAGGTGATCCAAGATGATTCGGAAAGAGGAAGAGTAGACTACAACTTTCATTTACTGAGCTTTGAGAGTTAAGGTCGGGATGAATCTCAAAATTGAGCATCTTTAGCACTGTTGGCGATCGTAGAGTGGAAGGGTCGTAGAGTAGAAATTTGGCTAAGTGTAGGTCGTAAAGTGGAAAATGGCTAAGTATAAAATCATAGAGTAACTTACAGCCAGAATTTCACTTAGTAATTCGAGCATAACTTTCTCATACGAACTCGGATTGAGGTGATCTAGGATGATTCGAAAAGAGGAAGAGTAGATTTACAACTTTTATTTACTGAGCTTTGAGAGTTAAGGTCGGGATAAATCTCAAAATTGAGCTTTTTTAGCACTGTTGGCGATCGTAGAGTGGAAGGGTCATAGAGTGCAAAGAAATGGCTGAGTATAAAAACGTAGAGTGGAAAATGGCTAAGTACAAAATGGTAGAGTGACTTTCTACGTGAACATCACTTAGTAAAATGGACATAACTTTCTCATACGAACTCGGATTAAGGTGATCCAGGATGATTCAGAAAGGAGAAAAGTAGACCTACAACTTCCACTGTTAAGAATTAAGATTTGTTGCTTGGATCAAATTCGAAATTGGGCAGTTTGGTGACGTTGTGCTTGTAAAGTATTCGAATCGTTGCAATGTGCAATGCTTTCAACTCTAAATTATATTATTCTATGTTATAAGTTCTAAAACTGGATTAGCATGATTTATAATGAAGGTTAGCCTTAATCAATGATGAATTAGATAAATGTATGAGCATGCTAAGCATGTACTAAGGAGGCGAATTGGGCGTGTGACGTATGAACGTCGAAACGCCGTGTGAAGTATTAATGAAGTTAAATAGTGTTTCAATTCAAATGAAATGAACACTATAAGATATAAAGTGGGGGCTTTATAAACCAATGAGTATAGATGATGATGATGGTCGTAACGTTTTCAAACGACGCGACGCTGAAATATGTTTTAGAACGAATCGTGGTTATTAATTTATAATGCGCGAACAATATGAAATAAGAATTATTATATTGTGAACCAATATATGTGAAGCCTTTTTAGTGGCTCATTTGTGACGCCCTCAAATCCGGGTACTTCTATTCCACAGACTTGGTGTTCACTATTTCATACATTCATGACTAACTACCCAAGATAAAAGACATTATAACTAAACTCAATAAAACATCTTCCCACAATAGGGGTTACAACTTTAATCTCTTAAATAAATAGATCCCAGGTCATCTAACCTTTATTACATCAATGTGGAATTAAAACATAATATTAGATAAGTCTTATTACAAAAACTTCATTACAAATAACAGTTCACGAGCTACTTCTGCATCTTGCCCTTGCCCTTGCCCTTACTAGTGGACGGCTCATCTGACCTTTCAGTTTTGGCTGCAATGTTTTATGCAAGGGTGAGCAAACAATTGCCCACAAGTATAATTACAATAACAATTAAATGATCAACGAAATAGATTTTAACTGAGGAGTATTAATTTATCTGAAATCGACCAATAACAAATCAAAGGATTGAAAGCTCAATAAAAAACTCGGCTTAAGGATTAAACATAGGTTTTAAAATCGATAGTATATCTTAGGGTCATAAGACCTCGAACTATGTCCTAGGTTAACAAGTATCTCTACTGTAACCTTTAATAGTCTTGTAGACTATGGACTATCTATCTCGTACTCCGGGGGATCAGCCCTTTTGTACAATGTATTGTGCACAAACATTTTAACGCCATTGCGTAATTAATCCCCTATATTAGGGTTGTTCATCTCAGTTTGACTTTAGAATCCATACCAAAAGAAACTTGGTTTGGAATAACTTCAAGATAATCTAAGTTTTTAAAACGCTCATCAACTATAGACTAGCTGAATCAATAAGGGTTTGCTAGTCACTATAGTATTTGATTCAACAATAAAGTTGTACAATGGAATTTATATTCTAAGTTTGATCAACAGTTCATAATCAATTAACAAATGACTTAGAAGGTACATAAGCATTTGATACTATAACAACCTTGCTTGAACAATAATAAGCTAAGGTTAATAAGCTTGCTCAATGAAAGAAAAGTAAGGAACTTGCTTTCAACGAAATAAAAAGATTAAGGGTAGAAAACTTGCCTCGTGCGTAGATTACAGATTAAAATTCACGTTCCTTAATCAACCTATACATTTCGTTTAAAAAGCGGTAACAATAATTAGTTATAGTATTATAAGCACTTTAGGATTTGTTCTTATCCAATTTTAATATCTCAATTGTAATTTGATATTCAATAAGTATTTGCTTATCAACCATCGTGGTATCTCATTAATCATTTAATATCTTAGTCTAAGCTTTAAACATACATATGGCCATATAGCATAATCACAAAGAAAAAGAATTTTTTTTTCTGTTCTACCACCGGGGCGGTGGATTTCTTCACAAACCAGCGTCGGGGCGAGGCTACTGTCGGAGCGAGGAAGGTAATTCATTTCTACCGCCGGGGCGGGGACACCGTCGGGGCGCTAACTCTAGTATATTTCCACCGCCGGGGCAGTGGACTCGACTGACAGCTCCTGCAGTTCGCGAACAAGTGAAATTCCAGACCAAAATTTTCTAAATTCTACCATCTGACTCACAAATTAAACATACTCAGACATCAAATATGTTGTAAAACAAATACCCAACATGTTTATAACAATACTAATCATTATAATACACATAATCAACTAATTAAAGACCAAAACTTCACTGATTATACAAAATATTCATATTTTGGCGCACTTAATGAATTCGAACACTGTGAATTCATCTTTAAACCATTTTCATCTATTCCACTTGCATTCTTTTCGTTTTTCATCATGTTATCATAATCAAGAGTCAATTTACCGATTAATAATCAAATTGAACATCAATTTTTATACATATAAGCCATATATGAAAGTGAAACACTGTAAAACCAAAACTCTATTTTACAAGCATGCTTTCATGGACTAATTCAATTTAAACTGATTATAAACAACATATAATGATTTATACATGCTAACCAACATACATAAACAACTTCTCAACAAATAATCCATCAAAATCCATTTAAAGAGAAATAAAATAAATTCTCAATGAAGAACTCTAAGAACTATAAACAAAAAAAATTAGAATCAATTTATACCTCTTGATTCCTTCTTAGACTTAGCTAGATGATAAGAATAACTTAGCATTTCACTTTCTTCCTTTTTGATTTTCTAGAATTTCTCTAAGCTCTCAATCCCTCTCTGAGCTCTCAACTCCCAGTCTTTTCAAACTCTGTTTTTTTTTTCTTCTTTTCTCTTAGACTTAGCAATATTAAGCGTAAAGAAATTAAACTGCAGACTTAAGTTGTCAGTTGCAAAAACAAAGGGTTAGACCATGTTTGGCAAATCCAATTTAAAAAAAATGGAATTTCAAAAGCCACAAGGCCTTGTTTGGTTGAACCAAAACAAAATAAACTATTTTTACCAACCAAGTGGCACAAAGCCTCGTTTGGTTAACTAAAATAAAACCCTTTTCTATTTATTTTAATAGTCCATTATACTATATAGTTTAATTATCACACTTTCAATTTAATAAGACCCATTATTAAGTAAATTCAATTAAACCTTACTAATTTAATTTTAACTTCTATTTGACCAATAACAATATTACCAAATAAATTATTTTATTCAAATAAATCCTTTACTCAAATAAATCACTTTATCATCTAATCTTAATTATTAAATTAAATTAGAATAACCACATCAAATCATATTCAAATAACAATTAACATAATTACACTTAAAATGAATTACTTCACAATCTTCCTTTTTGATTTTCTAGAATTTCTCTAAGCTCTCAATCCCTCTCTGAGCTCTCAACTCCCAGTCTTTTCAAACTCTGTTTTTTTTTCTTCTTTTCTCTTAGACTTAGCAATATTAAGCGTAAAGAAATTAAACTGCAGACTTAAGTTGTCAGTTGCAAAAACAAAGGGTTAGACCATGTTTGGCAAATCCAATTTAAAAAAAATGGAATTTCAAAAGCCACAAGGCCTTGTTTGGTTGAACCAAAACAAAATAAACTATTTTTACCAACCAAGTGGCACAAAGCCTCGTTTGGTTAACTAAAATAAAACCCTTTTCTATTTATTTTAATAGTCCATTATACTATATAGTTTAATTATCACACTTTCAATTTAATAAGACCCATTATTAAGTAAATTCAATTAAACCTTACTAATTTAATTTTAACTTCTATTTGACCAATAACAATATTACCAAATAAATTATTTTATTCAAATAAATCCTTTACTCAAATAAATCATTTTATCATCTAATCTTAATTATTAAATTAAATTAGAATAACCACATCAAATCATATTCAAATAACAATTAACATAATTACACTTAAAATGAATTACTTCACAATAACTTTATCAATTATTTATTTTACTCAATAAATAAATTAACAAAAATATTTATTTAACTCAATAAATATTTTATTTATTCATAAAAATTACATTCGTTACATCCTTCCCTCCTTAAAAGGATTTTGTCCCTAAAATCACAACGCAATTAATTCATCCGTTATATTCTCCCCTCTTTACAAGGATTCTGTCCCTAGAATCGCGATACAAGGATTAATCAAATAATTGAGGATAACTTTGTATCATTTTCTCTTTGAGTTCCCACGTAGCTTCTTCAACGTTGTGGTTTCTCCAGATTACCTTAACAGAAGGTATAACTTTATTTCTGAGAACCTGCTATTTCCTGTCAACTATCTGTACAGGAATCTCTTCATAAGATAAATCTTTCTCAAATTGTATTGGTTCATATTCTGTAACATGTTTATAATCGGGCTTATATGGTCTTAACACCGATATATGGAAGACATTGTGAATGTGGTCTAAATCGGGAGGTAAAGCTACCTCATAGGCCACTTCACCTACTCTTTTCAACACTTCAAAGGGTCCAATAAATCGCGAACTCAGCTTACCCTTTTTACCAAATCTGATTTTCCCCTTCCAAGGAGATACTTTGAGAAACACAAAACTGCCGACGTCAAATTCTCTATTCTGTCGGTGCTTATCTGCATACTTCTGCTGCCTGTCTTGAGCTGCCGATAATCTAACTCTTATTATTTTGACGATTTCTGCCGTCTGCTGTACCAACTCGGGACCCAGAAGACGCCGCTCACCGATCTCATCCTAACATAATGGAGTTCTACACTACCTTCCGTATAACGCTTCGTAGGGCGGCATGCCAATACTCGCGTGATAGCTGTTATTGTAAGCAAACTCTACCCGTGGTAAATGGTCATCCTAGTTCCATTTGAAGTCCATTACACAAGCTCGCAACATATCTTCCAACGTTTGAATTGTTCTTTCGCTCTGGCCATCGGTTTGAGGATGGTACGATGTACTCATTCTCAACTGCGTCTCCATACAAGCTTGCAGACTCCTCCAAAATTTTGATGTGAAACGTGGATCTCTGTCCGACACAATTGATACTGGAACACCGTGCCTCGAGATAATCTCTTTGACGTATAATTTCGCCAACTGATCCAGGGTGAATCTGATTTTGATCGGCAAGAAATGCGCTGACTTCGTCAGTCGATCTACAATAACTCATACTGCGTCATAGCCTTTTTGAGTATTTGGAAGACCTACCACAAAGTCCATCGTGATATGCTCCCACTTCCATTCTGGTATATCCAAGGGCTATAGCAAACCACTTGGTCTTTGATATTCTGCTTTGACTTTCTGACAAGTTAAACACTTCGCAACACACTCAGCAACTTCTCTCTTCATATTTGGCCACCAGAAATGTTGTCAAAGATCCTGGTACATTTTTGTACTTCCCAGGTGAACCGAAAATCTTGAACTATGAGCTTCGTTCAAAATCGCTTCTCTAATCTCCAGCACTGACGGAACCCAGATTCTACCTTCAAATCTCAGCAACCCTTCGGTATCGATTTTGAATTTAAACTCCTTACCCTCAAGCACCCTTTTCCGTAATTTATCACACTCCTCATCTTGGAGTTGTGCTTCCTTTACCTTGTCCACTAGAGTTGGTTGGGTTTCCATCTGGAATAATTTTTCATTTGGCTCTGCCAAACACTTCACTTCTAACTCTAATTTAGCCATTTCCGCTATGAGCTTCTCCTGAGCAGTTAACAAGAATAGTTTCTCCCGACCCTTCCTGCTCAAAGCGTCAGTAACCACATTAGCCTTCCCTGGATGATATAGGATTTCACAATCGTAGTCTTTGATCAATTTTATCCATCGCCTCTGTCGCATATTCAAATTATTTTGTGTGAAAATATATTTCAGACTTTTATGGTCTGTATATATCTCACACTTCTCTCCATAGAGATAGTGCCTCCAAATTTTCAAAGTAAACACCACGGATGCTAACTCTAAATCATGGGTCGGATACCCTCTTTCATAGTCTTTTAATTGGCGTGATGCATACGCGATAACCTTACTGTTCTGCATAAGCACACAACCAAGTCCTTTATGCGATACGTCGCTATACACCACAAAATTCCCTGTATCATCTGGCAAAAACAACACAGGTGTCGTACTTAGTCTCTTCTTTAACTCTTGAAAACTCTCTTCGCACTTCTCCGTCCAAACGAACTTCACTGATTTCCTTGTCAAACTCGTCAACGGAATGGCGATCCTGGAGAAATCTTGAATAAAACGTCTATAATAACCCGCCAATCCCAAGAAACTCCTCACTTCTGACAATATTTTTGGCTGATCCCAATCCATCACATCTTCCACTTTCGCCGGATCCACTGAAATCCCGTCTTTATCAATAACATGCCCAAGGAATTAAACACGCTCCAACCAAAATTTGCATTTGGAGAATTTTGCATACAATTTCTCTCTCCTTAACACTTCCAATGTCACCTTTAAGTGTTCCACATGCTCTTCCTGAGTTTTGGAATATACCAGAATATCGTCTATGAATAACACTATGAATTTATCCAAAAATGGTTTGAACACTCTATTCATCAAATCTATGAATGTTGCAGGCGCGTTTGTTAAACCAAATGACATAACCAAAAACTCATAGTGGCCATATCTAGTTCGAAATACTGTCTTTGGTATGTTATCCTTTCTCACTTTCAACTGATGGTACCCACTTCGCAGATCTATTTTCGAGAAATACTTCGCCCCCTTCAATTGATCGAACAAATCATCAATTCTTGGCAACGGGTATTTATTCTTAATAGTGACTTTATTCAATTCCCTATAATCAATGCAAAGACGCATCGATCCATCTTTCTTCTTGACAAACAACACTGACGCTCCCCACGGCAAAACGCTCAGTTGAATATACTTCTTATCTAGCAGTTCCTGCAATTGCACCATCAACTCCTTCATCTCTACCAGAGCCATTCGGTACGGGGCTTTTGATATAGGGGCTGTACCCGGTGCTAGATCAATTATAAATTCAATTTCCCTATCTGGTAGTAGTCCTGGCAAATCATCTGGAAACACGTCCGCAAAATCCCTAACTACCGGTATCTCATCCAGCTTTGCACCCACCTTTCGTGTATCGACTATGTAGGCTAGATATCCTACACATCCTTGTCTCAACATCTTCCTGGCCTACATCATCGTCAGACAACTCATTTATCTAGGCGACTTGCTGCCATAAAACACTACCTTTGACGGAGTCATAAGGTTTACACACTTCTTTTGACAATCAATAACTGCCCAATGGTTGAACAACCAATCCATTTCCAAAATAACATCAAACTCCCCAAGTCGAATTGGGATTAAGTTTACCGTCATAACATGACCCTTAATATCTACCCAACAGTTCTTGTGTACAAACTTAACATAAATCACTTCCCTATTCGCGATTTCTATGTTCATAGGGTAATCTAACTCTTCCTGAGGTAATTCTAATTTCCTAGCAAAATCATCGGATATAAATGAACAAGTAGCACCCGAATCAAATAATACGTAATCATTTACACTATTGACCGGAATGATACCTGACACCACATCCTTTGACTGCACAGCATCTTGCACCGTCATGTTGAATGTTCGGGCGGTAGGTCGATTAGACGTCGTCGGTCCAGCGATAGTCAAATTACCACCACTGATGTTTCCCTTTCCTTCGCTTGCTCCTCTTGTAGCTTTCTTAGGACAATCTCGAGCAAGGTGATCCTTCGATCCGCAAGTGAAACATGCACCCTTCTTCGGACTAGAGCAATTTGGTGCAATGTGACCCTCTTGCCCACAATTAAAGCATACTCTCTTGCCCTTCAAGCAAACACCCACGTGATTCTTTCCGCAGTTACTATATGCCTCCACCTTCTTCTACTGATTTCCTTGTTGACTGCCTCCAGAGTTACTATCATTCCACTTCCTCTTTAGATTACTGCCACTATGGCTACCACTTGCTCTATTCTCATTCTCACTCTTCTTCTTTTTCTGCTCTTGGTTGTATTTAGACAGTGCATCACTACCTCCTTCAGCGATAATCTCCTTCTCTAACACTGCCGCAAACGAATTCAGTTGAAACATCGAAACTCGACTATACAGCCAAGGTTTTAGTCTCTGCTCAAACCTTCTGGCATTTCTCTCATCAGTATTAACTTGATATGGCGCAAACCTCGCCAATTCGTTAAATCTTGCAGAATATTCAGGCACCGTCATCGTACCTTGCTTTAACTCCAAAAATTGCACTTCCATCTGATTATGTACACTCACCGAAAAATAAGTTTCGAAAAACATCTCCTTGAATCATTCCCACGGAATTACCTGTAATGTCCAGAAACTTTAAACATGGTATCGAATTTATTTTTTTTATAAATGAATTCATTTTATATAATTTAATAAATTTAATAGGATCCATGTAAGCAGTATTATTCAAACTTATAAATTATCCTAACATTTAATTGCAAGAAAATTGGGAAAAAAAATTAATTTATTTTACTATTATCGGATCTAAATAATTCGCACGAAGAATTATTGTTAATATTTTAAATGATTAATTTATTTAATTATTTAATTCAATTTAAATATTAGAAGAATAATGTTAATAATTTTAATAAACAAGTTGGCCTATTTTCTTTTGTTCCAATTGACCCAAATAATAGGGCTGAGCCCAATTCCCTTTCAATTTCCTATTGGGCCGCCTTTTGTATTAAGTCAGCCGACCCAACCCCATTGGGTTGGGCCCAATCTTCTGCCGGGTTAGACCCTTTTTGCAATCGGGTTAGATCCAGTAGTTGGGGCAACCGGTAAAATCCATGTGGGGAGGGGGGGGGGGTTCCAACCGGCAAAAGAAGAAATCAAATTGGGAGAGGATAATCGAGCAAAAGAAAAGGGGGAAAAACCCTAACACCTCAATCAATCAGCCGATCAATCAGTCGAAGCGAACGAGTACGCGACGGGGGAAAGGAAAGGAGCTGTCAACCATGCGCCGGCAGTAGCAAAAGGACCGGCGGACTGACCAACGATCGAGGTGGGTAATCGACGCAACCGAGCGCCATCGTTCGGACCAAAGGTTCGAAACAGTGGGCGATTGGACCGGTGGGGGTTCGAGACTCGAGGATTTGCTGGCGAAGTTCAGGCGACGTGATGGAATAGGTCGGCGGCCACTCTTCTCCCTACCGTCGGTTAATAACTTGGATAGGTAGGGTATTGCCCAATATTTGGGGTAAAATTTTGTCTATAAATTGAGCCTCAAACCCCTAAACCAAGCTGCCGAACCTTTGTTGTGAGTCCCAAATTAGGGTTTGAAATTAGAAGAAGAGAAATTTAAAGTGAGAAAGGGAGCAGGGGTGGCTGGTCGCGGGTTCATTTTTAGTTGGCGTGAATGGTCGATTTCGTCAATTATTTTGGACGAAGAAGAAGGGCTGTCGTTCGCACCACATTGAGGTATAGCCATAGGATTATTGAGCCACTGTGATGGCTCGTAGCTGGTTTTGTATGAATTTTTCCATACTTAATTCAATATTGCCTACTGTATGTATGGTATCAAGTGGAAAACTTCCTCTGTATTGGGTCAACTGTTTTCTGTATTGGATTAAGTGTTCTTCTGTGTTGGGATAATTGCCCTCTATACTGGATTTACTTATTGTTGGTAATATTTGTGTCTCCTTCTTTCCTCTTTCGGTGCTGGGATGTTATTGCCCTTGGAATTGAACTGTCAATGATGAACCTTAAAGGTTCTAGCAGTCAATTGTGTTGGCCATAAGATACAGTTCATTGTATTGTGTGGGGTTATCCTAATTTAGAAATCTGGAATGGTGATATTTACTGTATTGGAAAGTATATCCTCTGTGTTGGTTCATAGCACTGTGTTAGGTTTGTTTTTGGGTATAAACTGTTTGATTGGTAATATGAATCAAGGGGCAAACTCTGGGTTCTGGTATGGGATAATGTTGGGCTAAACACCGTATATCATATGGCCTGATGCCTGTTGTACTGGATAACAATATTGTGTTGGGCAAAATTCTTGGAAATAATTTGCAGGAGCTTGATATATCACTAGGGACTGTGATACATCAACTATACTAATTGTGCTATCTTTGGCTCAAACTTTGGTTATTACATTGAAACTAATCCTGTACTTATAAATTGATTAGTTAATACACTAATAAATATAATTAATAAAGTAATTACTTATTTTCAATAAATAAAAATATTTAATTTTTATTTAATTATTATTTAATTAATAATAATGAATAAAGTTAATAATAATTTAGTAATTATCCATAAATAATGAATAAAGATAATAAATATTATTATTTAATAACAATTAAATAATAATTAGGTATGAATAAAGTTATTAATCATTAATGAAATAACGATTAAGTATGAGGGAGAGTAACAAGTTAATTATTTTTGGCCCTTAATAAATAATGATAATAAACACTCAAGGATTGTGTAATAATATTAAATGTGTGTAGAATCAATACAGTAAGTATTTAATTAATGTTAAATAAGAAACAAGATTAATGATTACTCAATTACCTATAAGGTGAATGGAAATTGATAAGTGATTAATTGTTACTTAGTTGTCATTAAGTCAGAATAAATTCATTATTTATTTTATAAATAATAAATGAAAGATTTTTAGCCCATATGCTGAGACAAACACAGGTAATAGTTGAGTACTCAAATGATAAACAATCCTAATTAGCTATCATTTATGGTAACTAAATGTAGGTGGTGAATTTTTACCTACTAAGTAAAAGATATAGCAAGGTGTGCCAATATGCCACCATGTCACATTAATTGATAAGTCGATTTTATCCAATGATAGGTCACTCAAGATCAATTAAGTAAAGCTAGAATTTATCTGTAGCTGAGCAAACAGGCAAGTTCCTAACCCTAAACTTCTTACATTATTGCAAGTCCTCTATTCCAAATTTTTTTTTGTTGCAAGTTCTTCTTATTCAACCTTTACATTGAGCGAGTTTCTAAACCTTAAGCAAAATTTCTAATTCGTGCAAAAAGGTATACATTGTTACAAGTCATTTGATAAGTGCATATTATTCATTTATTTTTATTCTTTTATATCTAGTTTATTGCATGTTTTATTGTGTATATGCACTTATTAGGTTATTTATTGATTTCAGGAGAATTCAAGGTCAAAAGTGGAAAAAGATGGAAAATTGGGGCTTAAATGGCATTTTTGTAAATGTGAGGGAGAGACCTAGCGCCAGAAGCGCTAGGACCAGCGCTTGCAGCGCTACACAAGCCATCAGCCACTGCACACTAGCGCCATTGGCGCCCAACACAGCGCCATTAGCGCCCTAGCTCTTCACAACACAGCGCTAGAAGCGCTACATCAGAGCCAGCGGCGCTAGGCATTCTGCATAGTGGCGCCAGAAGCGCTCACTCAAGCGCTAACAGCGCTAAGCCTCGACTTGGGTTACTAAAGTTCAGCTGGAGGAGGAAAAGGAAGCCAATTCTGAAGAGGATTCTAGTCTATATTGATCAGATAGTGAGAAGGAAACCCTAAGTATAAAAACTTAGAGACTTTTATGATTTATATTATTATTATTATTCTAGAGCTAGAGATCTTGGCAACTACAATTGTAACTCTAATAGGAGGAGATTGAAGGCATGTCAGGCTAAACTCTTACTTTCAGTTCTAAGGGATGTTGAATCTTTTTCATAATTAATGGTTTAATCAGGTTTTATTTATTTATTCCTTCTTGCATGAGGTTTATTCCGATAATCTGTTTTAATTGATTATATGTTATCTAATCTTTTGATTTGATTTGGCCAGTTGAATTAATTTGATTGATATCATCTGCTAGATTAAGATATAGTATTAAGTAAACGATATTATGTCTGATCATAGGTAGCAATTGATAGTATCTGATTGTGGACAAGCTTTTGGATATTATTAAGATTATTAGAAGGCAAGTTAAATAATTCCTGATTGTGCAATTGTTGCTTGGAATAACCTAATTCTCTCATTCTTTATGCTGCTGTTATATTAAATCTAGACTGATAGTTCTAGGTTATATGATAGTTTAGAGTCTCTTGAGGCGATTGTCACATTAGATTTACACATAAGGAGAATTGCGGATAATTAGCGATTGCGGTTATCTAGGGTTATTAATCTCATTGAAGGATAAATATTGTTAAACTTGATTTTCCCATAATTGTGATAAGGTGATACTGAACTGAAGAACTGAAGCTTTTTATTCATTGATCATTCTTAATTACTTTTGTTAGTTTAGTGAATCAAACTCAAAAAACCCCTCATTAATAGAAATAATAGGAATGCTAGAATAAGTAAATGATTAATTCACTTCTCTGTGGGATCGATCCTTTCTTGTCATTATACTAAGTTTTGTGATAGTAGAGTGTTAGTAAGGTATTAATTTTGGAGTGTAAAACGACTGCTCCCAAATTTTGGCGCCGTTGCCGGGGAAGTGTTATTTATCTTTATTTATTCTTCATTTTATTTTATTTTATTTTTGTTCATTATTGTAGTTTATGACACGATCCTCTCAATCCGGTGTGATTTGAATTTTTGATCCAGAAATTGAGAAAACTGCACGCAGGCTAAGGAAAGAAGCTCGTCAAGCTCGAGGCATCACTGCAGAGTCAGACGAAATTTCCATCACGGGACTCAACATAGCACTTGAGTTACTGTCAAATACATCATCCACCGATTCAGAGAAGGAAGAAGAAATGGCGGTGCCAAATAACAACAGAACACTCAAAGAATTAGCCACTCCCAATCTTAATCAACAACCCTTGTGCATTGAATATCCTACTTTAACTGCTGCTTTTGAACTTAAATCGGGACTAATTCATCTTTTGCCTACTTTTCGTGGTCTCACAGGTGAAGATCCATACAAGCACTTGAAGGAATTCCATGTGGTGTGTTCCACCATGAAGCCACATGGAATAACAGAGGATCAAATCAAGCTAAGGGCATTTCCATTCTCACTGGGAGGATCTAGCGAAGGACTGGCTGTACTATCTTCCTTCAGGGTCAATTACAGTCATGGAATGACATGAAAGGCTATTCTTGGAGAAGTACTTTCCTGCTTCAAGAGTTGCCAAACATCAGAAAGGAGATATGCGGGCATTCGACAGTTCAACGGAGAGACACTGTATGAGTATTGGGAAAGATTTAAAAAAATTGTGTTCCAGTTGTCCTCCCATCAAATAGACGATCAACACCTGATTCAGTACTTTTATGAGGGACTATTACCAATGGATCGGAGTATGATCGATGCTGCAAGTGGAGGAGCACTAGTGGATAAGACACCGGAGGCTGCAAGGACTCTAATTGCAAATATGGCTGCTAATTCTCAGCAGTATGGGACAAGGAATAACCATGCACCTGCAAGAGTGAATGAGATGACCACGAGCAACCTTGAACAACAAATTTTCTGATCTAACTGTGCTGGTTAAACAAATGGCTACAGGAAATACACCAGCAGCAAAAGTTTGTGGGATTTGCTTAATGACTGGTCATAGTACCGATTCTTGTCCAACATTGCAAAGAGGAAGACACAACACAGCAAGCTAATGCGATGGGGAACTATCAGGCACAACCACAGCGGAAGTATGACCCGTACTCCAATGCTTACAATCCAGGATGGAGGGATCATCCTAATTTGAGTTATGGAGGAAATAGGCCACCAGCGCAAGGTGTATATCCGGTTAGACAACAAGGGTTCCCACAAGGCTCTCAACCAACTCAACCTCAATATCAACCTAGACAGGCAGCTCCTGCAAATCTGGAACATCTTTGGAAGACATGTTCAAGGCATTCATGACACAGACACAGCAAGTTCCAGCAGGAAACGAAAAATTCTGTTCAAGACTTGAGAAATCAGATAGGTCAACTTGCCACCACAGTGGGGAGGTTGGATTCTCAAGGTTCAGGAAAGTTGCCTCCCAAACAATTGTCAATCCAAGGGAGAATGCTAGTGCGATAACACTAAGGAATGGGAAAGAGTTGGAAGGACCTAAGGCAGCGCTACAGAAATTGAAGCGGACAGAGTTAAAGAGGAAACTGAGACACCGAGGAAAATTGTTACCCCATCTACTCTAGTTACAACCCCACCATTGCCGTTTCCACCTAGAACCCACAAGACTTCAAAGAAGGAGGAAAAATGAAAGGGAAATTTTGGAAACCTTCAGGAAGGTAGAGGTAAATATTCCTCTATTGGATGCCATCAAAACAAGTGCCCAGGTATGCAAAGTTTTTGAAAGAATTGTGTACTAACAAAAGAAAATTGAAAGATGATGAAAAAATCACTGTAGGAGAGAATGTGTCAGCAGTGCTTCAAAGGAAAATGCCTCCTATAATGTAAAGATCCAGGAATGTTTACAATCCCATGCAGAATAGGTAATACCAGATTTGAGAAAGCCATGTTAGATTTAGGTGCTTCAATAAATGTCATGCCATTGTCTGTATTTGCCTCTTTAAATCTAGGACCTTTGAAACAAACTGGTGTTATCATTCAACTTGCTGATCGTACTAACACTTATCCGCAAGGGGTAATTGAAGATGTCTTAGTGCAGGTTAATCAGCTAATAATTTCCTGCAGATTTTTTACATTGTGGATATGGAAGATGATAGATCTCCCAAATCCTTCACATATCTTGTTAGGGCGACCATTCTTGAAAAACAGCAAGGACAATGATCGATGTACACAATGGGACCTTGACCATGGAATTTGATGGAGAGAAAAATTCAGTTCAATATATATGACGCCATGAGGTACCCTAGTGATGTTGATCATGTTTTTGCCATTGACATCATTGATTCTATAGTGCAGGGATCTTTTTGAACAAGACCACAGGGAAAGCTTGGAGATGGCTATTTGCTAACAACTTGGACATGGATAAAGAGGAAGATTTGATCAGAATCAGGAATGAAGGAAGTTGTGGCTGCATTGCACTCGTTGCCAAAATTCACAGATAAGTATGCAGTTCAATCAATTCAATTGCCTGTTTCTCATAAAAAACAGTTACCTTCTGTGGAGCAAGCTCCAATCTTAGAATTGAAACCCCTACCTGCTCACTTAAAATATGCATATTTAGGGGACTAATGAAACGTTACCTGTGATTATTGCTAGCAATCTAACCAAAGTGCAGGAAGAGAAATTGTTGAGAGTCCTAAGGGACCATGTACAGTGTTTGGCTGGACGATAGCAGCTGATATCAAAGGTTATAAGCCCGCAATGTGCATGCATAGGATTCTTTTGGATGATGGAGCAAAGCCCACGAGAGAAGCACAGCGAAGATTAAATCCACCCATGATGGAGGTAGTCAAGAAAGAGGTGATTAAATTGCTTGATGCAGGCATAATCTACCCCATCTCCGACAGTCAGTGGGTGAGTCCGGTTACAGGTAGTTCCGAAGAAGTCTGGAATAACTGTCATCACGAATGACAATAATGAGTTGGTGCCCACACGGATACAAACAGGATGGAGAGTGTGTTATTGACTACAGGAAACTAAATGCTGTAACCAGAAAAGATCACTTTCCTCTTCCTTTTATTGATCAAATGCTAGAACGATTAGCGGGGCATACTTATTATTGCTTTCTAGATGTTTTTCAGGATATAATCAGATCGTGATTGCACCCGAAGACCAGGAAAAGACCACATTCACGTGTCTCATTTGGTACTTTTGCATACCGGAGGATGTCGTTTGGACTATGTAATGCGCCAGGTACTTTCCAGCGATGCATGGGTAAGCATTTTTTCTGATCTTTTGGAAAATTGCATCGAGGTCTTTATGGATGATTTCACAGTACATGGTGATTTCTTTGGATTTGTGCTTGGAAAATCTAACGCGTGTGCTAGATAGATGTTTGGAAACTAACCTTGTTCTTAATTGGGAAAAGTGTCACTCTTATGGTAGAACAGGGTATAGTGCTTGGTCATGTTGTGTCAGCTAAAGGTTTAGAGGTTGATAAAGCTAAGATAGATATTTGTGTCTGCTTTGCCTTACCCTGCTAGTGTGCGGGAGATTCGCTCTTTTCTTGGACATGCAGGTTTCTATCGGCGATTTATCAAAGACTTCTCCAAAATAGCTCTGCCATTATGTAAATTTGCTGCAAAAAAAGATGTGGAATTCCAGTTTGATGAAACGTGCAAGAAGGCATTTGATATGTTGAAAAGCCTATTGACTTCCGCACCCGTGATTCAACCGCCAAATTGGAATATTCCCTTTGAAATAATGTGTGATGCAAGCAATTATGCAGTCGGAGCTGTTTTGGGCCAAAGAGTTGACAAAGTTGTCCATGCCATTTATTATGCCTCTAGAACATTGAATGCAGCTCAGATTAACTACTCGACAACAGAAAAAGAACTTTTATCTGTTGTTTTTGCTTTAGATAAATTTCGGTCTTATTTACTTGGCACTAAAGTTGTAGTTTATTCTGACCATGCTGCTCTCAGGTATTTGTTAACCAAGAAGGACTCTAAACCCAGGATTATCAGATGGATTCTGCTGTTGCAGGAATTTGACTTGGAAATCAAGGATAAGAAGGGAGCAGATAACTTGGTAGCAGATCACTTGAGTCGATTGATGAGAGATGAGGAGGCACTACCTTTGCATGATTCCTTTCCAGATGAGCATCTCTTTTCTATTCAGGAGGAATTGCCTTGGTACGCGAATATTGTTAATTATTTGGCAAGTGCATTTATTCCCAATGAATTTTCTAAAACCCAGAAGGATAAGCTTAGGAGTGATGCTAGACATTATGTTTTGGGATGATCCATATCTGTGGAAATTTTTGTGCTGATCAACTAATCCGTAGGTGTGTGCCTAATACTGAAACATTGTCTATTCTAACTTTTTGCCATTCCTATGCTTGTGGAGGTCATTTTGGACCCAAAACGGACTGCTCATAAAGTTTTAGAAAGTGGTTTTTATTGGCCAACAATTTTTAAAGACTCATATCTATTTTGTAAATCATGCGAGAAATTGTCAACGAACAGGTAACATATCACATAGAAATCAAATGCCACAAAACTCCCATTTTAATTGTTGAGATTTTTTGATGTTTGGGGTATTGATTTTATGGGACCTTTTCCTGTTTCTCATGGTAATGTTTACATTCTCTTGGCTGTTGACTATGTTTCTAAATGGGTGGAAGCTAAAGCACCAGGACTGATGATTCTAAAGTTGTTACAGATTTTGTCAAAACTAATATATTTGTCAGATTTGAACTCCTAGAGCTATCATCAGCGATAGAGGAAACTCACTTTTGCAACAGGATGCTAGCAGCACTTTCAGGAAATATAATGTTTTGCATAAGATTTCTACATCTTATCATCCGCAAAGCAATGGTCAAGCTGAAGTATCCAACCGTGAAGTGAAATCGATTTTGGAGAAGGTTGTCAAGCCAAGCAGAAAAGATTGGAGTCTGCGATTAGAAGATGCATTGTGGGCGTATAGAACTGCATACAAAAACCCCATTGGTATGTCTCCGTACAGATTGGTTTTGGGAAGCCATGTCATCTACCCGTGGAATTAGAACACAGAGCTTTTTGGGCGATCAAGCAATGTAATACGAGTTTGGATGAAGCGGGGATGCTAGGAAGTTTCGAGTTTCAGTTGCAGGAATTAGAAGAGATGAGGAATGAAGCCTATGAGAGTTCTAGACTATACAAGAATAAAACAAAAGGCCTTCCATGACAAGCAGATTTTGAGGAAAAAGATTTTCACCGTTGGCCAACAAGTTCTCCCTATTCAATTCGCGGCTGAAGTTATTTCCAGGTAAGTTGCGCTCTCGGTGGGAGGGTCCATTTGTTATTACTAATGTGTTCTCTCATGGTGCTATAGATATAAAGAATCCAAAGACAGGGAAAGTCTTCAAGGTCAATGGACATAGGCTGAAACCTTTCCGTGAAGGATTTTCAATGGAGAGTGTGGAGATGATAGACCTAGTGGATCCGAGCTATGAATGATTGAGGAGCATTGATGTCGGGGCTAACGACGTTAACCAAATTGCGCTGCTTGGGAGGCAACCCAAGACATCAGATTTTGCTTTTCTATCCCTTTTTATTTCTTTATTTGTTTTTTTTTTTATTATTTTGCTCGTCTTTTGCATGATTATCTTACATTGGGGACATGTAAGGTTTTGAGTGTGGGGGAGGGGTTTAGGTTTAGGTTTAGGTTTAGGTTTAGGTTAATATAGAATAGGTTTTGCTTTTTGTTCTAAGTTTGGAAATCTTGAGTTGACTTAAATTTTTCCAAAAGTTTTTGTGTTTGGTCAAGTTTTCAAAGGTTTTGGTTTTAGAATGAAAATTGATGCTAATTGATAGAATTTGTTTGATGCTGAATTAATTGATAAAAGTTGATAATGAAGTTAGGACCCATAGTTGACTAATTTAGTTGAGTTGGTATTGCATGAGTACTTGAGTGTGAGATACATGTTTACTTGACTGGGTTAGTTGTGGAGTTGACTATGTGCACTGATTTCATGATTTAGAACTGTTTAAACTGCTTATCTTGTTTCCAGGATCATGTGAAGACAAAATCAAGAATTGGAAATATTGAAAAATTGAGAGCAAGAAAAAAATTGAGAAAAAAAAAAACATAAAAAAAAAAAACATTTTGTCTCAAAAGGAAAACATGTGGTGGGGTTGAGATGGAGCGTAAAACGCACTCACCCATAAACACATGCAACGAGATGGAGCGTAAAACGCATCGTTGGTGAGAAGAAAAAGTGAGATGGAGCATAAAATGCACTCACTTAAGAAAAGAATGAGGAAAGGTGAAATGGAGCATAAAATTGCATTCACCTGAATGAAGAAAAAATGAATGGCAGGAAAAAAAAACATGTTCTGGTTGTGAGTCAGTGTGCATGGTTGTTGTTCCATATAAAACTGAGTTGAGTATCTGTGTTAATCATAGGAGCTGCTTATGTGGTTTCAATTTGATTTTAGAGATGTTCAGTGGGGACTGATGGGATTATTGTTATGAATTGATTGATGATGTATAGAATGAATTTCTGTTGATCTGTTGATTGGTGTTGGTATTCTTGGATGCTAATTGAATTTGAACCTTTGGGAGCTTGGTTGAATAGAATTCAAATGATTTCATTATAAACTTTGTTTTAGTTTACACGAGGACGTGTAAAGACTAAGGTGTGGGGGAATTTGATAAGTGCATATTATTCATTTATTTTTATTCTTTTATATCTAGTTTATTGCATGTTTTTATTGTGTATATGCACTTATTAGGTTATTTATTGATTTCAGGAGAATTCAAGGTCAAAAGTGGAAAAAGATGGAAAATTGGGGCTTAAATGGCATTTTTGTAAATGTGAGGGAGAGACCTAGCGCCAGAAGCGCTAGGACCAGCGCTTGCAGCGCTACACAAGCCATCAGCCACTGCACACTAGCGCCATTGGCGCCCAACACAGCGCCATTAGCGCCCTAGCTCTTCACAACACAGCGCTAGAAGCGCTCAGCACAGCGCCAACAACGCCCACCATTCATCAGCCCAGCGCTAGAAGCGCTACATCAGCGCCAGCGGCGCTAGGCATTCTGTACAGTAGCGCCAGAAGCGCTTACTCAAGCGCTAACAGCGCTAGGCCTCGACTTGGGTTACTAAAGTTCAGCTGGAGGAGGAAAAGGAAGCCAATTCTGAAGAGGATTCTAGTCTATATTGATCAGATAGTGAGAAGGAAACCCTAAGTATAAAAACTTAGAGACTTTTATGATTTATATTATTATTATTATTCTAGAGCTAGAGATCTTGGCAACTACAATTGTAACTCTAATAGGAGGAGATTGAAGGCATGTCAGGCTAAACTCTTACTTTCAGTTCTAAGGGATGTTGAATCTTTTTCATAATTAATGGTTTAATCAGGTTTTATTTATTTATTCCTTCTTGCATGAGGTTTATTCCGATAATCTGTTTTAATTGATTATATGTTATCTAATCTTTTGATTTGATTTGGCCAGTTGAATTAATTTGATTGATATCATCTGCTAGATTAAGATATAGTATTAAGTAAACGATATTATGTCTGATCATAGGTAGCAATTGATAGTATCTGATTGTGGACAAGCTTTTGGATATTATTAAGATTATTAGAAGGCAAGTTAAATAATTCCTGATTGTTGCAATTGTTGCTTGGAATAACCTAATTCTCTCATTCTTTATGCTGTGTTATATTAAATCTAGACTGATAGTTCTAGGTTATATGATAGTTAGAGTCTCTTGAGGCGATTGTCACATTAGATTTTACACATAAGGAGAATTGCGGATAATTAGCGATTGCGGTTATCTAGGGTTATTAATCTCATTGAAGGATAAATATTGTTAAACTTGATTTTCCCATAATTGTGATAAGGTGATACTGAACTGAAGAACTGAAGCTTTTTATTCATTGATCATTCTTAATTACTTTTGTTAGTTTAGTGAATCAAACTCAAAAACCCCTCATTAATAGAAATAATAGGAATGCTAGAATAAGTAAAAGATTAATTCACTTCTCTGTGGGATCGATCCTTGCTTGTCATTATACTAAGTTTTGTGCTAGTAGAGTGTTAGTAAGGTATTAATTTTGGAGTGTAAAACGACAGCTCCCATCATTCTTTAAGCTTGAGTTTTTATCTCCAAGCATGCCTTAAGTGGTCTAATTACTTTTAAAATTATTCCACATCTGTATATTTATTGACATTCACACTCGTCCATTTGAATTCGTATATTTAAATTCAGGAATTTATAAACCATTCATGGTTAAGTCTGAACCCTTGTTCGGTCAGACAAATATGTGAGAATTTATAAAAGCTATCCGAACCAATCCATGGTAAGGATTCTTAGACTGTATGAACACCCCTTTATTTATAGGGGAGTACCTCACGTACCGTATATAAGGTACAAATAGCAGAATTAAATGTTATGCATATACATAGGGTACGCGAGGTTGATCCCCTCAAGTACGTTATTCTGTAGCCAGTAACCAGAGGGTCAACCAGCTATTGACTCCTTTGGAAGTTATCGTTCAAAGTCTATTTGACTATCAATTGTTCTAAAAGCAATTATTGTTCTTGCTTCTGATTTTTTTTTATTTGTTGAAGTTCCTTTAATATCCCTTCATCATGATATATCCTTATTGTTGTACTTTAAACTTGCTGGGCAAACTCGTTGCTCATCCTTGCTATATCATGACTTCATTGCAGCTAAACCCGAGACGTCAAGGAAGAACAAAGGGAAGGAAAAGATGAAGTGATAGACTTCACGTAGCAGAAAATAAAATTATGTGTAGTTGATTTCTGTAATGTAATTTAATTCCTGATAGCTATTAGGGTATGGATTGTGTATGTGTTTAAGGTTATTCGTATTCTGGGACTAGTAACACCTTGTAATGAACAACGTATGTTATTTTATTCCGCATTTTAGATACCATATGTTGTTATAGGTGGATGTTTGTGTTGGATCGTGATGACCGGATCCGGGTATTTGGAGACCCGAATTTGGGGGTGTCACAGGTTGGTATCAGAGTTGTAGGTTATAAACTTTAGGATCGCGAAACCTAGGTTATAACCTTCATAGTAAACTCGTATTGAGTATTAGAAGATAAATCGAGGAGATTTATCATATGTGGTTTAGATGAATTAGGGAATTCATCGAGTCGAGTAGTACCCAATGAAATATAATTTCATTTCTTCAATGAATATATTTTATTGTTGTACTAATGATGATTTTTGGTGTGATTGTAGGATGACTGATATAGGAGGGACTAGTGGGACCCAGGAGGAGGAGGAGACATTCCTGGATATCCCAGTGGTTGCTGAGCAGCTGGTGGGGTATGCTCCTATTGCCCCAGGGGTACCGCTAGAGGAGTCTGAGCCAAAGGAGGACTACCATAGGGAGCTACCAGAGCCGGTGGTAGGTAGAGTTATGAGGTCGGGCAGTCAGGATCCAGAGGCTGAGGAGGATGACCCCGAGACCGAGGGAGAGGAGCCACCTGCCTACGTGGATGGCATGGGGTCCACTGCCGATGATATCATCGAGGGGTTGACTAGCAGGAATGAGGAGCTGGAGGATCGGATAACTCACCTGGAAGAGCAGAATCAGACCCACCAGATCCGAGAGGACCAGTATAGAGACCTGGCCTATCAGCTCGATCATGACTTGGGAGTGGCGAAGGTGCAGCTGCAGGGCTACGAGTCCTCAGCGCAGCAGATCGGACCACTGCTACATCAGCTAATGGCCCGAAATGCTGAGTTGAGAGAGAGGCTGGAGCAGAGGGATCTGCAGATCGCCCACCTGAAGGTGAAGCAGGAGGCCATGAGGTTTGAGGCTAGGCTGGAGGTATCTGCGAGGATGCATGTCAGGGAGGCTTGGGCCAGGGAGGCCAGGAGGGTTGATCAGTTAGAGGATCGATTGGAGGCCAGAGCTGTGAGGATAGAGACCCTAGGACATGCTCTAGATGCAGCCTACAGGAGACCCCGGACTGAGGTAGGGGAGTCTAGCCGCTCTGTTCGTCGCAAGGTAAGGGACGGAGCATTCTCTTCTGGTCAGCAGGCACGGATCCGTCACGACATGCAGTGACTTGATATGATGGTTACTTTGTCTTTAGTTCAGTCAGTCCCACCTTTTGTTATATTAGGGACGTATTCATGTTTGATTTGTGAAACTTTATATTGTATTTAGGCTTAGGGTAGCAGTTAAACCCCAACTTTTGTGGACTTTAGGGATGAAAGGTTAGGATTCCCCACTTTTGTCTCAGGGAAAAATGATTGATAGGACACACAATGGTACATTTATAGAAGTATGCCACAGGTTTAGTCTTTGTACAAACAGTGGTATATCAATATAAATGCAATGGTTTCATTTGAATTAAGTGTGTTGATAAATGTTTTTTTTACCTTTGATAACATGTCGTGTAAAATGTAAATCTATAGGTAAAAGTCATCAGTTTCCTTATTCAAACCATGCCGAGAGGAAGGCCACGTAACCAGCGAGTTGAGGAATCAGAGAGCGAAGTTGGAAATCAATCCAACCCAATGAGGATGTTCGCCGAAATGCTGCCAGAAGCCATGCAATCAAGGCCGCCACCTGTAGGGACCCAAGCAGCAGCCGAGCCAGTGCATCATCTGGCAAATTTCAAAGATTTCAAATTAGTAGGACCACCCGAGTTCAAGGGGACTCTTAACCCTATCGAAGCGCAGACCTGGATTGAGGAGATAGAAAAGGTCTTCGAGGTAGCACGGGTGGCAGAGGAACAGAAAACAAGTTTTGCTACCTTTATGTTAAAGGGCGAGGCAAACTACTGGTGGAAGGCCAACAGGGGCCGAGTGGAAGGAGGTATTGTCACCTGGGAATGCTTTAAGGAGATGTTCTTGGAGAATTACTTCCCAGAGAGCATGAAGCAAGAAATGGAGATCAAATTCCTGGAACTAAAACAAGGAAACATGTCTGTGGCTGAGTACGCAGCTAAGTTCAATGAGTTGGCACGGTTTGTAACTCACCAAGTCAACACAGAGGAAAGGAAAGCTCGTAGGTTTGAGCAAGGATTGAAACCATGGTTATACCGTTCTGTTGCGGTATTAAAAATCAAGACATTTGCAGAATTGTTGGAGAGGGCGATCATTGCAGAGGGTGGCAGTGAGGCCCTGGCCAAATACAATCAAGAGAAGAAGAAGGGACATGAGGGCCCGAAGGCAGGAAGCAGCGGGGGTAGTAACCCCAACAAACGGAAATGGGTCAAGAGTCAGTCCTCCGGGGGAAACAAATCTGGAGGGGAGGTGAAGAAGCCAGGCAGGTGCAGTAATTATGGCAAGAACCACACGGGAGAGTGCATGAAGGGAAAGAGTGTTTGTTACCGGTGTGGACAACTGGGGCACATGGCACCCCAATGTCAAAATAAGCCAAAGGGAGGATGTTTTTCATGTGGAGCACCCGACCACCAAATCAAGGATTGTCCGAAGAAGAAGGGTGACGCCGGGAGTGGCAACAGGAACAACAACAACAACAGCGGGAACAATAACCGGCTGAGCTATGGGGCACCAGCCAGTCAAGCCAACAGGCCGACAGCCCGCACGTTCAACATGACTGTCCAGGATGCAATGGAATCCAAAGACGTGGTGTCAGGTATCATCCCAATCAATGATATAAATGCATATGTGCTATTTGATTCGGGTGCTACTTGCTCTTTTGTTTCCGAAGAATTTGCTAGTCAGTTAAATGTACCTTGTGAAAAGTTAGAACACCCTATGAACGTAGAAGTAGCAAACAAGGAAATTATCCCCGTAGAATGCATTCATAGGAATTGTTGTGCTGAATTGCGAGGATTTAAGCTCAATGTGGATTTGATACCAATTCGACTGGGAGAGTTTGACGTAATCTTGGGAATGGATTGGCTATCAATTCACGGAGCAGTTATTGATTGTAAGAAGAAATGTGTACACCTAAAGACTTCTAATAAGTCGAAGGTGGTATTCTATGGCAGAAAGTCACCAAAACCATCTTGTTGTCTTAATATGATGCAAACAAGAAGATTATTGAAGAAAGGTTACGAGTGTTATTTGGCCCATGTGGTCGATACTCGTCAGGTCGGGGATGAAATGGGTCAAATACCAATCGTGAGGGATTTCGCTGATGTCTTCCCCGAGGAACTTCCGGGATTGCCGCCGGACAGGGAAACCGAGTTCGTTATCGATTTGGCACCGGGAACCGCACCAATATCGAAGCCACCGTATCGAATGGCACCTGTAGAGATGAAAGAGTTGATGGTGCAACTGCAGGAACTATTAGATAAAGGTTATATCAGACCAAGCGTGTCCCCGTGGGGAGCGCCAGTTCTGTTTGTGAAGAAGAAGGACGGTTCTATGCGACTTTGTATCGACTACCGGGAGTTGAACAAAGTTACAATTAAGAATAGGTATCCGCTTCCTAGAATTGACGATTTATTTGATCAGCTTAAGGGAGCAAGGTACTTTTCAAAAATCGACCTAAGAACAGGCTATCATCAGCTGAAGGTGAGGCAGGAAGATATCCCGAAAACTGCATTCAGAACTCGTTATGGGCACTTCGAGTTTCTGGTAATGTCATTTGGATTGACGAATGCACCAGCAGCATTCATGGATATGATGAACAGAGTGTTCAAGCAGTACTTAGACAAGTTCGTAGTCGTATTCATCGATGACATCTTGGTTTATTCAGGGACAGAGGAGGAGCATGCGGAACATTTGAAGATTGTATTGGACGCTCTCAGGAAGGAGAAGTTGTACGCAAAATTTTTGAAGTGTGAGTTTTGGTTGCAGAGGGTACAGTTTCTGGGTCACGTCATCGACAAGAATGGTGTTTCGGTGGATCCAGCTAAAGTAGAAGCGGTTATCAATTGGGAACAACCAAAGACACCCACAGAGATCCGGAGTTTCTTGGGATTAGCGGGGTACTATCGCAGATTCATACAAGATTTTTCAAAGATAGCATCGCCATTGACCAATCTCACCAGGAAAACAGTCAAGTTTGTTTGTCGAAGAAGTGTGAGGAGAGTTTCATGGAGTTGAAGAAGAAACTCAGTCAAGCACCAGTGTTGACCTTACCGGACAACACTGGGGGTTTCGTAGTGTATAGCGATGCATCACACAAGGGTCTTGGCTGTGTGTTGATGCAACACAGCAAGGTCGTGGCATACGCATCACGTCAACTGAAAGACTATGAGAAGGGTTACCCGACTCATGACTTGGAGTTAGCAGCGATAGTTTTCGCCTTGAAGATTTGGAGGCACTACTTATACGGGGAGAAGTGCGAGATATATACAGATCACAAAAGTCTGAAGTATATCTTCACTCAAAGGGAGCTGAACATGAGGCAACGCCGATGGTTAGAATTAATCAAGGACTACGACTGTAAAATTCTGTACCATCCGGGCAAAGCAAATGTAGTGGCTGATGCCTTGAGTAGAAAGGGCAAAGTGAAATTGATGCAGCTAACAGTCCAGGAGGAATTGATACGGGACTTTGAACGCCTGGAACTGGAGGTTAAGTATCCGATGGAGACGGACGAAAAATTGTGTACCATAACCGCAGGTCCGACTCTACTGGATAAGATAAAGGAGGCTCAAGAGTTCGATGAAGAATGCATTGACATTAAGAAACAACTACTGGAGGGAAAAACGCTGAAGTTCAAAGTTGACAGTACAGGGCTACTAAGATTCGAGGGAAGGATCTGGATACCCTACGTACCAGACTTAAGGGAAGAAATTTTGCAGGAGGCCCATAATACGAGATTTTCGGTACATCCAGGTAGCACCAAGATGTATCAAGATATTCGTCAGCATTATTGGTGGCCGCACTTGAAAGGAGAAGTTGTAGAATTCGTCAGCCGGTGTTTAACTTGTCAAAGGATCAAGGCAGAGCACCAACGGCCGAGCGGATTGTTGCAACCCTTAGAGATTCCCGAGTGGAAGTGGGAGCACATCACAATGGATTTTGTGGTGGGACTTCCAATAACACAAAAGGGTCTAGATGCCATCTGGGTGATCGTAGATTGGTTGACCAAGTCTGCCCACTTTCTACCGATCAAGATCAGGTATAAACTGGAGCAGTTGGCGAAACTTTACGTGAAGGAGATAGTATCACGACATGGAGTGCCGGTTTCTATTGTATCTGACAGAGATCCGCGCTTCACGTCAAATTTTTGGAGAAGTCTACAAGAGAGACTGGGAACACAGTTAAGAATGAGTACAGCATATCATCCTCAGACTGATGGTCAAAGTGAGCGAACAATCCAGACCTTAGAGGACATGCTCCGGGCAGTTGTGATGGACTTAAGTGGCAGCTGGGACGACCACTTGCCACTAGTAGAGTTCGCCTACAACAATAGTTACCATGCTAGCATTGGTATGCCACCGTACGAAGCGTTGTATGGAAGGAAGTGTCGAACGCCGTTGTGTTGGGATGAAGTTGGTGAACGGAGATTGTTGGGGCCAGAATTGGTACAACAAACCGTGGAAATTATTAAAGTAATAAGACAGCGGTTAGTAGCAGCTCTGGATCATCAGAAAAAGTATGCCGACTTACATCGCCAGAAACGAGACTTTGAAGTTGGTAGCTTTGTGTTTCTGAAGGTATCACCTTGGAAAGGGAAGATCCGTTTTGGGAAGAAGGGTAAATTGAGCCCTAGGTTTATAGGATCGTTCGGAATTTTGAGGCGAATCGGCGAAGTGGCGTACGAGGTAGCCTTACCTCCTGAACTTGAGCACATTCACAACGTGTTTCATGTGTCAGTGTTGCGTCCGTATAAGCCAGACTACAAGCATGTCATTTCCTATGAACCAATTCAAGTCGAAAAGGACTTATCGTATGAGGAAATTCCTGTGCAAATACTGGATAGAAAAGAACAGACACTGAGGAATAAAACCATACATTCTGTTAAAGTTCTCTGGAGAAATCACGCGGTGGAAGAAACCACATGGGAACTCGAAGAGAAAATGAGAGCGAATTACCCCCAGTTATTTGAGTAACCTTGGATTGAAATTCCGAGGACGGAATTTTTATAAGGGGGAGAGGATGTAATGTCCAGAAACTTTAAACATTGTATCGAATTTATTTTTTTTATAAATGAATTCATTTTATATAATTTAATAAATTTAATAGGATCCATGTAAGCAGTATTATTCAAACTTATAAATTATCCTAACATTTAATTGCAAGAAAATTGGGAAAAAAATTAATTTATTTTACTATTATCGGATCTAAATAATTCGCACGAAGAATTATTGTTAATATTTTAAATGATTAATTTATTTAATTATTTAATTCAATTTAAATATTAGAAGAATAATGTTAATAATTTTAATAAACAAGTTGGCCTATTTTCTTTTGTTCCAATTGACCCAAATAATAGGGTTGAGCCCAATTCCCTTTCAATTTCCTATTGGGCCGTCTTTTGTATTAAGTCAGCCGACCCAACCCCATTGGGTTGGGCCCAATCTTCTGCCGGGTTAGACCCTTTTTGCAATCGGGTTAGATCCAGTAGTTGGGGCAACCGGTAAAATCCATGTGGGGGGGGGGGGGTTCCAACCGGCAAAAGAAGAAATCAAATTGGGAGAGGATAATCGAGCAAAAGAAAAGGGGGAAAAACCCTAACACCTCAATCAATCAGCCGATCAATCAGTCGAAGCGAACGAGTACGCGACGGGGGAAAGGAAAGGAGCTGTCAACCATGCGCCGGCAGTAGCAAAAGGACCGGCGGACTGACCAACGATCGAGGTGGGTAATCGACGCAACCGAGCGCCATCGTTCGGACCAAAGGTTCGAAACAGTGGGCGATTGGACCGGTGGGGGTTCGAGACTCGAGGATTTGCCGGCGAAGTTCAGGCGACGTGATGGAATAGGTCGGCGGCCACTCTTCTCCCTACCGTCGGTTAATAACTTGGATAGGTAGGGTATTGCCCAATATTTGGGGTAAAATTTTGTCTATAAATTGAGCCTCAAACCCCTAAACCAAGCTGCCGAACCTTTGTTGTGAGTCCCAAATTAGGGTTTGAAATTAGAAGAAGAGAAATTTAAAGTGAGAAAGGGAGCAGGGGTGGCTGGTCGCGGGTTCATTTTCAGTTGGCGTGAATGGTCGATTTCGTCAATTATTTTGGACGAAGAAGAAGGGCTGTCGTTCGCACCACATTGAGGTATAGCCATAGGATTATTGAGCCACTGTGATGGCTCCTAGCTGGTTTTGTATGAATTTTTTCATACTTAATTCAATATTACCTACTGTATGTATGGTATCAAGTGGAAAACTTCCTCTGTATTGGGTCAACTGTTTTCTGTATTGGATTAAGTGTTCTTCTGTGTTGGGATAATTGCCCTCTATACTGGATTTACTTATTGTTGGTAATATTTGTGTCTCCTTCTTTCCTCTTTCGGTGCTGGGATGTTATTGCCCCTGGAATTGAACTGTCAATGATGAACCTTAAAGGTTCTAGCAGTCAATTGTGTTGGCCATAAGATACAGTTCATTGTATTGTGTTGGGTTATCCTAATTTAGAAATCTGGAATGGTGATATTTACTGTATTGGAAAGTATATCCTCTGTGTTGGTTCATAGCACTGTGTTAGGTTTGTTTTTGGGTATAAACTGTTTGATTGGTAATATGAATCAAGGGGCAAACTCTGGGTTCTGGTATGGGATAATGTTGGGCTAAACACAGTATATCATATGGCCTGATGCCTGTTGTACTGGATAACAATATTGTGTTGGGCAAAATTCTTGGAAATAATTTGCAGGAGCTTGATATATCACTAGGGACTGTGATACATCAACTATACTAATTGTGTTATCTTTGGCTCAAACTTTGGTTATTACATTGAAACTAATCCTGTACTTATAAATTGATTAGTTAATACACTAATAAATATAATTAATAAAGTAATTACTTATTTTCAATAAATAAAAATATTTAATTTTTATTTAATTATTATTTAATTAATAATAATGAATAAAGCTAATAATAATTTAGTAATTATCCATAAATAATGAATAAAGATAATAAATATTATTATTTAATAACAATTAAATAATAATTAGGTATGAATAAAGTTATTAATCATTAATGAAATAACGATTAAGTATGAGGGAGAGTAACAAGTTAATTATTTTTGGCCCTTAATAAATAATGATAATAAACACTCAAGGATTGTGTAATAATATTAAATGTGTGTAGAATCAATACAGTAAGTATTTAATTAATGTTAAATAAGAAACAAGATTAATGATTACTCAATTACCTATAAGGTGAATGGAAATTGATAAGTGATTAATTGTTACTTAGTTGTCATTAAGTCAGAATAAATTCATTATTTATTTTATAAATAATAAATGAAAGATTTTTAGCCCATATGCTGAGACAAACACAGGTAATAGTTGAGTACTCAAATGATAAACAATCCTAATTAGCTATCATTTATGGTAACTAAATGTAGGTGGTGAATTTTTACCTACTAAGTAAAAGATATAGCAAGGTGTGCCAATATGCCACCATGTCACATTAATTGATAAGTCGATTTTATCCAATGATAGGTCACTCAAGATCAATTAAGTAAAGCTAGAATTTATCTGTAGCTGAGCAAACAGGCAAGTTCCTAACCCTAAACTTCTTACATTATTGCAAGTCCTCTATTCCAAATTTTTTTTTGTTGCAAGTTCTTCTTATTCAACCTTTACATTGAGCGAGTTTCTAAACCTTAAGCAAAATTTCTAATTCGTGCAAAAAGGTATACATTGTTACAAGTCATTCTTTAAGCTTGAGTTTTTATCTCCAAGCATGCCTTAAGTGGTCTAATTACTTTTAAAATTATTCCACATCTGTATATTTATTGACATTCACACTCGTCCATTTGAATTCGTATATTTAAATTCAGGAATTTATAAACCATTCATGGTTAAGTCTGAACCCTTGTTCGGTCAGACAAATATGTGAGAATTTATAAAAGCTATCCGAACCAATCCATGGTAAGGATTCTTAGACTGTATGAACACCCCTTTATTTATAGGGGAGTACCCCACGTACCGTATATAAGGTACAAATAGCAGAATTAAATGTTATGCATATACATAGGGTACGCGAGGCTGATCCCCTCAAGTACGTTATTCTGTAGCCAGTAACCAGAGGGTCAACCAGCTATTGACTCCTTTGGAAGTTATCGTTCAAAGTCTATTTGACTATCAATTGTTCTAAAAGCAATTATTGTTCTTGCTTCTGATTTTTTTTTTATTTGTTGAAGTTCCTTTAATATCCCTTCATCATGATATATCCTTATTGTTGTACTTTAAACTTGCTGGGCAAACTCGTTGCTCATCCTTGCTATATCATGACTTCATTGCAGCTAAACCCGAGACGTCAAGGAAGAACAAAGGGAAGGAAAAGATGAAGTGATAGACTTCACGTAGCAGAAAATAAAATTTTGTGTAGTTGATTTCTGTAATGTAATTTAATCCCTGATAGCTATTAGGGTATGGATTGTGTATGTGTTTAAGGTTATTCGTATTCTGGGACTAGTAACACCTTGTAATGAACAACGTATGTTATTTTATTCCGCATTTTAGATACCATATGTTGTTATAGGTGGATGTTTGTGTTGGATCGTGATGACCGGATCCGGGTATTTGGAGACCCGAATTTGGGGGCGTCACATTACCCCTTGACCCCTCGAGTTTTGTTAGCTTGCCACCAGTAACTAGCTTCTGATTTGAGCATAAATGTCGCGAATGCAGTCTTCTGGTCCTCGCCGACCCTAGCGACGTCAAATACTTTTTCCATCTCCGTGACCCATGTTTGAGCTTCAATTGGTTTCATAGATCCTTAAAATTCTGGGGGTCCAACAGCCAAGAAATCTTTGAAAGTTCTGGCCTGAACTTGAGGTTGATTTGCAAATGCTCCTGTTAGCAAATTCACCAACTGCTGCATCGGATTAGCATTGGTTTCTTCGTTGTTATTTGTGGATCCTTCAGGGGTCTGTTGACGTGTTGGTCTTCTTCTTGGCAACATCTTACTGCTAAGAATTCGCGCTATTAGATTATTGCTCAATTACTTAAATATTTAAGTCTTAACTTAAACATTCATAAACAACATTTAGCACATAGCACATCTGATAAACTTCCGTATTATATTCATTTACTGCTTCAAAACATAATATAGATAGCATCTTAGTTATTTACATCATCTATCCTGAATTCATAATATTCCAAGATTACATCATCATATTCTAGTATTTATCTCATTTGAGATTTACATCATATTAGCTCTCTTAGAAAATAACTTATTATTGCTGTTATTCGAGACCTATAAGGACATTCCACGTCGCACGGCTTCTTCACGCTCTTGCTCCATGATACGAATCATCGTCCTGCGATCTATCACGTACCACGGTAAATCCTCGAACTGAGTTGGGTAATGATAAACCCGATCCTGAGCTCTATCCATCGCTGTGTGAAAAACATGATCCATCTCCTCCATTTTAATCTTATTTGACTAGACTTCGACCTCAACACCATCTGCATGATCAGCAACTTTCATCCACGTGTCCTCGGCTCTAGCACGCTTTGCAGACTCTTCTCTCAACTCACTCTTCAGTTTCTCCACCTCAGCTAATAACTCCTCCTTTTGGCTCTCTGCCTGAACCAGCTTCCATTCCACGTCTCCAAGACATATATCAAGCTCTTCAATCGCGCCATTCTTCTGTTCCAGAGCAGCCTGACGGTCAGCCACCTGCTCCTCTAACTCCTCCACCCTATCTTGCAACTCTATATTACGATCATACACCCGCTCATACATCTGAACACCTAAGGAAGATAGTGGTATCTCCTCAGGGTCTTCGTCCTCCTCCTCCACCTCTTCAGGATCTGACTCAGGTTCATACTCTGGTTCTACAACAGTAATCAGTGGGGTTGGTTCTCTCTGCACTAGCTGCTCCCGGACTACATGAACATCTCGGGGCTCCTCCTCCCTAACCTAGCTGGGTCCTCCAATATCAGTCATCCTGCCATCAAAAGTTTAAGTTTAATTACTACTCAATACTACACGCGAGCACATAAGTTGTAGCACATAAGTTATAGCACATAAAGTTTTTTTTATTATCTTTAATGAATTCCTTAATTTATTCCTTAAAACTCGATAAGAGTTTTGACACCACTATGTTTTCAATTCTTTACTAGGCTAACTCCTAAGATTCCCTACCTAAGGTTCTTAACCTACGGCTCTGATACCAACCTGTGACGCCCCCAAATTCGGGTACTTCTATTTCACAGACTTGGTGTTCACTATTTCATACATTCATGACTAACTACCCAAGATAAAAGACATTATAATTAAACTGAATAAAACATCTTCCCACAATAGGGGTTACAACTTTAATCTCTTAAATAAATAGATCTCAGGTCATCTAACCTTTATTACATCAATGCGGAATTAAAACATAATATTAGATAAGTCTTATTACAAAAACTTCATTACAAATAACAATTCACGAGCTACTTCTGCATCTTGCCCTTGCCCTTGCCCTTACTAGTGGACGGCTCATCTGACCTTTCAGTTTTGGCTGCAATGTTTTATACAACGGTGAGCAAACAATTGCCCACAAGTATAATTGCAATAATAATTAAATGATCAACGAAATAGATTTTAACTGAGGAGTATTAATTTATCTGAAATCAACCAATAACAAATCAAAGGACTGAAAGCTCAATAGAAAACTCGGCTTAAGTATTAAACATAGGTTTTAAAATCGATAGTATATCTGAGGGTCATAAGATCTCGAACTATGTCCTAGGTTTTGGGCCTGAAAGTAGAGACACTATTTCTTTTATTTTACTTTTTGTTAAAAAGGGTTCAAAAGGAAAGTGCCATGTACCTCTGATTTTGGGACTAACTGGAGGGTGGGTTGCAGTTTTGGTTATGTCATTGTTGGATAGTATTGTTGGTATGAAAGGAAAAGGAAGAGAAAAATGAGTAAAGGGTTTGGCAGTTGCTTCATCCAGAACCAAAATTTTCTTTCTTTTAAGGACTCTTCTTATAGACAAAAGAGTTGTCTCTGCCCAATACCCCAATTTTCTCCTTCATCGCTCACTGTTGAAGTATATATATTCAGTAACATGGTCAGATGATTTACAAGTTTAAAAATGGTTTCCATATATTTACTGTCTTTTTCTAATTTGACTTACCAGATGAATCCAAGAGGTTTGGAAGCCTGCTTACAGTAGCCTTGAGTTGGCATTTTTCAAGTGCCTAAAATATTGAGCCAATTATATTTGAGGTAATACTACCCCGGAAAAGAGATGGCTCTTGAAGGATAAATAATAGTAATACTTTGTCTTGTTTCTCAAGTCCTTCAAACCCATATATAGCACATTAGTTACTGGCTCTTGCTTAACATTATATTAATTATTTTAGATTAACATTATACTAATATTATTTATTTTTCTCTTGCAACTACAATTAGTTAGGATACAAATTAATGAAGGATGATTGCAAAGAAGAACAAGAGTTTTACCATCTTTTCAATTATGTTAATTTGATATTTTCTCTAGGATGTTTAAATTTTGATTTTTATGATCAATGGTGTATGATGATGTGTTTGACATTCTCCTCCCATTTTATGATTAAGATGTTTAATTAATATGTGTGGTTTAAACTTTAAATTGTGATTGGTGATAAGTAATTATTCATTTTTTTTTCTTTATTTTTTGTAAATAATTTGAATGAATTATATATTAGGTGACTGATAAACGAATCCGAATACCCGGGTATTCGAATAATCTGGTTATTTGAATAAAATAAACGGAAACGGATATTATCCGTATTCGGATATTATTTCGAATACCGGATACAAATAGTATTTTTAAAATCCGTCGAATACCGGATACGAATATGGATAGCGAATTGATTTTTTGGATACGAATACCACTGTATCCGTATCCGTATATATATCCGTTTACACCCCTAGTGACAACTTGAACTCCACTTGGATAGTTGAGTACATTCTTATGGAAGCTTGTTTGTAATGAAATTTATAATAGAACATGAATTCTTTAGAGAAATATAAAAGCTTCTATAAAAATATAAAAATGATTTTTAAAAAAATATCCTTGTAACTCATATAAACAATTTTTTCATAAAATGTGGTTCGTTTAAGATATATTTTGAATTAATTGTAAACTGTAAATATCCTTGTAACTCATAAAAAAAAATCTAAAATGTGGTTCGTTTAAGATATATTTTGAATTTTTACACTAGACTCAAGCTTTTGTATACCAATCCTAATATTTTCTGTTACGACAATGAAACGCCATTCAAATTGTCTCAAACTTCCTCTCTTTTTTAACTCATCATGAGAATTATTATTTTACTTAAAAGTAAAATAAATAGTAACGATGCAAAAAAGTTTCCTATAGTTGTGTGGAGGAAGAAACAAAATATGAGGTTCAATAGTATTAAGGAAATTAATTTTTGAAAAAGCATTATTAAAATTATTTATTTTCTTTTTCCATAATTAGGTGGGAAAATACCTATTAATGCCTCTCCCATGTACGGTTTGAAATTCTAGAAACCTATTGCTCCCTTATGGCTTCCAAACCGACGTAGGCTGTGCCGTGTGAGTACGTGAAAGATCCAAATGAAGGAATTATGATCATCAACTGATTATATAATTATGCACAAGGATTGTGTCACATTTAATATTTTATTTTATTTAATACATTATAATTTGAATATGTACATCCACCATTATGTCAAAATAATTTATAATTAGACAACATAATTTTGAATATGGAACACTCTTTATTGTCTCACACGTAATTGAATTGAGTCGTATTTTACATCAATTCAAGCTTCAAAGTGAATTTGTTCTTCGAATTCAACTTGTCTAATTTTGTATTTAGTATTTCTAAATTTCCATGATGCATTCACAACCCACTTGCTATCTTCTTGAACCCAATTGTAGAAAACTTTTACTCACTTCTCCCTAAGGTTTGCAAAAAAAAAATTAACAAAATAAATAAATAAATAAATCTAAACAAAGCGTTGTAGTTCTGATTAATAAATTAGTTAAAAAGACACAACTACTTAATTTGGATCACAACTCGATGGTTGTAATGACAACAATCATCCTAAGCCATATATATATATATATATATATATATATATATATATATATAGAAGCGAATTGTTAACTTGTTAACCATAAGCAACTTGATAGCCATATATGTCTTATAATCAATCATAAGCAACTTGTTTATTTTGCAATATTTAGAAGCAGGCAACAAATTTCGAGTAAATGGTACGGTTTATGAAAACTTGCCTCAGAAGTTGAATGGTAGTAGTACTAACTTATTGTAACACACAATTAATAGTAATTCCATGCTCCATAACAAGGAGTTAAGGGCTCATAGCTCAATATTACACACATATATGTTTAACATAATGGCACACAACAAATTTAGTAAAAGTTTTTTTCTTTAGCTCACAAACCGAAGAGTGAAATACTTAATACCAAGTTCTTCAAAAAGATTTTTTTAGCTCCAATAGAAGCTCAGATCTTTGATTTTTCGACTCCTCATAATTTTGAAAATTCGTGGTACGAGTAATATAGAGCATAAATTTCAGCTTCACATCTTCTATCTCCTTGAGTTGCAAACTATGCTTACCAGGCTTGCTTTTAAGGTACCTGAAAAATATTAAGAAATAACAGTTAAAAGTTTTAACTATATTCCATTTTCTGATTATAGTATCTAGAGAAGGGTCAAAAGAAATTAAGAAACTAATGTCACTCTACTAACACAGTAATATCTAGCTTTACTTTGCTCAAACCAATTATGGTACCTATAAATGGCCCATGAGATAAGATCAAAGAGCTTTTGTTTAGCTTGGGGATATGAATAAATAGAACAATTTTGTCTGTTTGTGTGTTTTAATTTGGAAGGAAGGGAAAGTTCTTTTGAAAAACAGAACTTTTCCTTCCCCAAATTAAAACTCACAAACAGACCAAACTTATAATCTTCGGCATATCCCATAATCAACACATACAATTATTGATGAATATTGTTGTTGTTTGGGAAAAACAAAAAACATAACAATTAACCGGATAATTTCAATTTGCAAAATTGCCTCTGCTCATACCTATCAGTTTTGAAACTCAAGACATATACAAATGAGAAATAGTTAGAGTTGACATACTCGTAAATTTTAAGCTTTAGAGCTGCAATATTCTCCACGCTCCAAAATATCACTAGTTTCGGAGCTCCGGTTATAATTAATGATACTTTTGGTTAACAAATTAGAATTTTGATAGTATAATTTTTTATTGTTCTCTGTCAAGAACACTGTCCCCAAAATCCCCATCTCTTCAACAATCAACTGTGAATATTGGAAAAATATTAGAACTGCTGAGATATATTAAGGGAATTGATGTTTTCACAAGTGAAAATTATAGTTTTACAAGTTTCTCCTCACATTAATAGTAAGTGTGACCTACCCTTATGTGAGAGAAGAGCTTGTGGGATTATCATTTTCACTTATGTAAATATCAATTCCCTATATTAAATAATCTATGCCTTTAATTTTTTTAAAAAAATTTAAATTACCTGTTCATTATCAACAACACAATGATCACTTATGTCAAATGGTCGTTGCAGCAATACAAATATAATTCCTTCGGATATCATTACGAATGTTTTGCCAAAGAAAAGCACCACCAGAGAAACAATGCAACCTAACACCGTGGTTGTTGCAAAACCCATAAAACATAACCATATCAAGGATATTAAGAAAAGTACTATCCCTGACATAATGGAGTTTAGGTCAGTGTTGGTGTCACTTTAGAGATGAACCAGAGTTTTGCGCTCATCGTAGACTTTCACCTGTAAACAAGGATTCTACTATCAAATTGTGACACATGCAGATAGCTTACAAGTCTTAAAAAAAAATCCATAAAATGAGTCTAAACGGCTATATAAAAGTGAATAGTTTCTATAAAAAAAAGATATCCTCCACTCAAGACAGACTATGTCGGAGGACAATATTTAAATGACTAAATTGCAAATTGGACTCTATTGTTTAGACTCAAAATCGATTTGCACCCAAAATTTTATTTATGATTAAAAGCACTCTCAACTTTAAATGAGAAAATAACTAGCACCCTGATTATTTTTCTATCTACCCGGTTAACATAAATGCAATTATGTGAAATTTTAGGAATATTTATGTCAAATAGTATACCTCAAACCTGTGGCTTTACCAAATCTCAAACCCAAACTACCCATTTCATTCCACTGTATATCAGTTACAATCCCCAAAGAAGAACCCATTACAGTAGAAGAAGGTGAAATCCCCACCTTCAATTTCAAGAAGCTTATATGATTAACAAGGTGGATTCGGTTTCGACCCTTAACGATGTTGGTTTCGCAAGAGATCCACCCATGTTTCATGAAGTAATGTGTTACTCTCTCCTCGCCCGCCGGCTGTAAGCGCGTCCGACTCATGCTCTGCATCGATCGCCGCCAGCAAGCTCATCGGCGACCATCGATCCCCGGCATGCCGCTGCCTACACGGTCGGGGAATTGATCAAATCTATTGGGACAGAAGGCCTATTGGGATTGGTCTAGTTTAGAAGTTTTTCATGTATGTGAAAATTTAGGGATCTGGGTAATTTGTAGACTAACAAATAAATATATAGTGATACTGGTTAAATGAGGGTGATACTATGGTTTCATAAATAAGTAGTAGATCTGTAGATGACTGAATATTTTGGGGTGGGTGGAGAAAAAGACAGGGAGAATCAAAGAGTGGAAGAAAATGGAGGGATAAAACTGTATTCACCAGGATTTTTTTGTCAATTTCAAAACATATGGTTTATATGTATGTATATTTAAATAAGCTATATTGGTAATATTTTAATGTTTTACTCATTTTACCCATTATTTTAACGGTTCAATCAACTATAAATAGATGAAAAATATACCAAAGGGTGCAAATTATTTCATCGTTGAAAGTGTTTTAATTGAAAATAAAATTTATGGTGCAAATTGATTCTGAATTCAAACTATAGGATATAACTTAATTTAGTTATATAGCAATCAAAAGGCCACAATAACTAGTACTCATTTTCCAAAATGTCTAAAAAAAAATTATGTGTGAATATTGCAAGGACATATATGCTTATCTGGAAGTTTGGAACAATATCTTGATTTAAAAAGTTAAACTACTAAGTTTATAAATCATTAGAAGATATATAACTTCAATGGCAAAAATAAGAAATATTTCGTTGTACTTGACATTTTTTTAATTTAATGAAGTAGTCAAGTAGATAGTCGCATGTGGATTTGTAATTGGATTGTTCAAGTAGAATATATATGAAGCTTAGAAAAGTTGAAGACAAGAAGAGAAGAGAGAGAAAAAAAATGATAGAAATATAATATTAAATAAAAAGTCAAAGTTTATTCACTATATCATTTGATCTCACGTGACTGTTTTACATGTCATTTTCTTGTAATTTTTTTAAATGCTATGTAGGTAACAAACAAAAGTGTCACAGAACTTATAAAAGGCATGGATTCATTTTTGGGGGAACAGAGGAATTACCATCCAATTTTTCAGACATGTTTCATCAATGACTTTTCGTTCAACGGCTCCAAATAATTTGAGCACCTTTGCTACGTCCTCTTCTTTCATGACTTGTAGTCCTCTTCTTTCATGACTTGTAGAAGATCAGCCTCATTTATCTCCCTATCTAGATAGTATTGTATAATAATGAGAATGTTTCAAATTCATATAAGAGAAAATGAATAAAAAAACAGAAAGGCAATCAGAAGATATACTGATAGATATTACCTGAGTTCATTCTTTTTGAAATTCTTAAAAATCTGATCAACAAACGTTTCTGCTTCATGGTTTATCAAAGTTTGGTCCTCATCATCATCAAGTGTCTTGTCGAGTGCATTACAAATGATAAATAACCTTCTACCACAAAATATATTAACACATGCTTTTGTGATCCATTTTAGTTGAGCTTTGTCATCGCCTTTTGCAGGTACTATGGAAGGTCCTAAAAGGGTTTGAAGAACGTATTGTTGAGAAATGAAGTCCTGGATCTTATTGAAGAATTTCTTGCCATAGAGACCACAAGCTAATACCTTCAAAATCACTATCTTCAAGATCCAAATTCCGGTGCCAATCACACAAGTAGCCAAAGTACTTGTAGCAAAATATATGAATTTGGATGCTTTGAGCTCCAATCCAATTAACAGGCCCCATGCCAAAAGAATTGAACCCAACCAAAAGAAATACATCGCACTTCTTCTCAACCCATAAACAAAATATAGAACCTTACTCGTTTTCCAGAGAAAATATCTCTCAAATTAAGAAAAGTAGAACGCTAACAGTCCGTTCAGTTATAAGCCAACTGCAACTTATTATGAGTACAAATACAAACCATTTCCAAAGTTGCAGACATAAAAGCAAGGATAACTTGGTAGTGAAAGTAGCAATGAAAAGCGCGATGATGCATATAAAGATGATACATACAAACAAAGTAAATTTGGACCGAAGTAGATCCATTACCTTCTGCTTGAGAATTGAGATTGAGTTGCTTGAGTACTCAAGTTTGATTGAGATTATTATGGTTATTATTATTATTATGGGATTCTGTATAAATACTCGTTCGTTTTCCCGCAGGGAACATACTTTCCAAATAAAAATAACATAACTGGTCCCGCATGCATATTTCAAATTAACTGGTCCCGCATAATAAACACATTACTGGTCCCGCATACCTTATGGGATTCTGCATAGCTTGAAAGGTGTTTACAAGTGTGAAAGTTTGTGAAAGTGCCAAGCCAAGTTTGAGGAAGTTTGAAGCTTGAAAGGTGGCACCGTCTCCTCCTTATGTCATGTCGCATACGTTTCTGATGTCGTTTGTAAAGTCGCAGTGACATGTTTTACAATTTGGATATGTGTTTTTGCGAGAGACATGAGTTTATAATTGAAAGTACTATTGTTATTAACTTAATTTCTTATATACAGACAATTTTTTTTTATATCTTTCGACGTGGGACTGAAGTGTTAAGTTGGGGAATAGAGTGATTTATTAGTTTAAGTATTACTTCTAATTTTTAATTTTTATAATTAAGACATACTTTCTAATTATTTTCACTTTGGTCCAATTAAAACTATCATATCATAAATTAATGATATAGAATGAACACGTGTGGCGTGTCAATAAAAGCTATGAGATTATTAGGGGTTCCAACAAAACATCAACATTAACAGCGTGGCAATACAATGCATGTGTATTAAAGAAGACTAATGATTGAATTATTTTAAATAATTTTATTGGATTAAAAGGTTAAAAGAGAAATACAACATTACATACTTATTTAAAAGTTGCATTTAGGTTTTTTTTTTTGTTGCTAGAAATGGACTTTTTTCATTGAATACTATTAAGAATTAATCTTTAATATTAATGAAATAATTACTTAATTTCTTATGTTAGTTATTTATTATTTGGTTTATTTGGTTGTTTTTTTTGTTTTTAATATTGCTATTACCTCTTTGCCGTTTTAATTCATTAAAAGTATTAAGAGATAATTGAAAAATGATTTTTTTTTTCCTACACATCAACACTAAACACCTTCTGTTGAATCACGTCGTTACTTTATGATGTGGAGCTTCAATTGGACTATCGTGAAAAGAAAAAAAATTAAAAAAAAAGTAAAAAGATCAGAGTAATAATTTGCTTTTAAGCCTTCTTTGTTTCGACACTTTCATTCTTATCTCTAAGATTTTTATTTAATATGTAATTCATATTCCTTGGAAGTGGAGTGTTCAAAAAAATATCCCTAAATTTCTTGAATATTTAATTTAACAAAAATAACACAATAATAAAACCTTCTAAAAGCCCATGACTTTGAGGTATGCTAATTCTTTGAGACGATAAAATGATGAAATTAGGATAGTAAACTTGAAGGTATTGTATTATATTGGAGTGTGAGTAGGGATGAGTATGATGCGATTTCAAACAAAAATTGGACACGAAACCACTTTGATGTAGTTGCCTAAATCAGAAACCATAACATGGAACCACTTGAATCGATGCAGTGCAGTTTTAAAAAATGTGGTGCAGTATTAAATGGTTCGGTTTCGACTCGAAAATCAATTGGAATAAAAAATAAACATGTTGTACTTTCTAAATTTTAAATAAATCTCAAACATAGTTGGCTTATTGTTATAAATAATATCCAACTACAAAAAGTTAAATTCTTGAAAACTTTAAAACTTTCAATTTCTCAAATTAAAAAGTTAAATTTTGGTACCATATAAATTTTGAAGATCCATACATTACGTGCACAACAACTATTCAAATAACTGTATACAACATAATTCTAATACAACATAATTCTAAGTTTATGCAACTGAAATCGAAAGTAGCTAGATGCTTTGAGCTCCAATCCAATTAACAGGCCCCAGGCCAAAAGAATTGAACCCAACCAAAAGAAATACATCGCACTTCTTCTCAAACCATAAACAAAATATAGAACCTTACTCGTTTTCCGGACAAAATATCTCTCAATTAAGAAAAGTAGAACGCTAACGGTCCATTCAGTTACAAGCCAACTGCAACTTATTATGAGTACAAATACAAACCATTTCCAAAGTTGCAGACATAAAAGCAAGGATAACTTGGTAGTGAAAGTAGCAATGAAAAGCGCGATGATGCATATAAAGATGATACATACAAACAAAGTAAATTTGGACCGAAGTAGATCCATGAGAATTGAGAGATTGAGTTGCTTGAGTACTCAAGTTTGATTGAGATTATTATGGTTATTATTATTATGGGATTTTGTATAAATACTCGTTCGTTTTCCGGCAGGGAACATACCTGCAAAGATTGAGATTGCGTTTCCAAATAACGGGGGTCCGCAATAAGGGATCAACCTGCCAAGATTGGGTGGGGTCCGCAATAAGGGATCAAGATTGAGATTGCGTTTCCAAATAAGGGGTCCGCAAACCTTAAGACGCTGTTCCAGTGACATGTTTTACAATTTGGATATGTGTTTTTGCGAGAAACATGAGGGTATAATTGAAAGTACTATTGTTATTAACTTAATTTTTTATATACAGATAATTTTTTTTCATATCTTTTGATGTGAGACTGAAGTGTTAGGTTGGGGAATAAAGTGATTTATTGGTTTAAGTATTACTTCTAATTTTTCATTTTTGTAATTAAGACATATACTTTTTAATTTTTTTCACTTTGGTCCAATTAAAACTATCATATCATAAATTAATGATGTAGAATGAACACGTGCGGCGTGCCAATACAATAATTTTTTTTTTTTTTGGTGGTGAAGATGAGGCCTGAACAAGCCTAGAAAAAACTACCTAAATCATTAGAGTCATTATACATAAAAGCTATGAGATCTATTCGCGGTTCCAACAAAATATCAACATTATCAGTGTGCCAATACAATACTTGTGTGTTAAAGAAGACTAATGATTGAATTATTTTAAATAATTTTATTGGATTCAAAAGGTTAAAAGAGAAATACAACATTACATACTTATATAAAAGTTACATTTAGGTTTTTTTTTTTTTTGGCTAGAAATGGACTTTTTCATTGAAAACTATTAAGAATTAATCTTTAATATTAATGAAATAATTACTTAATTTCTTATGTTAGTTATTTATTATTTGTTTTATTTAGTTGTTTTTTTTGTTTTTAATATTGTTATTACCTTTTTCCCCTTTTAATTCATTAAAAGTATTACGAGATAATTTTTTTCCCTACACATCAACACTAAACACCTTCTGTTGAACCACGTCCTTACTTTATGATGTGGAGCTTCAACTGGACTATCATGAAAAGAAAAATTAAATAATAAAAAAAAGTATAAAGATCCGAGTAATAATTTACTTTTAAGCCTTCTTTGTTTTGATACTTTCATTCTTATGTCTAAGATTTGTATTTAATATGTAAGTAGATATATATCTGCGCGTTGCGGCGGGATTATTCATTTTGTTAATAATAAATTTATACGTGCAATTAATAAATTAAAAATATAATAAGAAGATGGTAGATTGTTGTGCGATGATCAAATTTTGGTAGTATATGTTATATAGAGGTGGGTAAAAGTTTTGTGCGCAAATACATATCCAAGTATATAATTAATTTGATCAATAAATCCCAGGACATTATATAACAGTTGTGTGTGTGTATTTCTAAATTTTCATGATGTATTCACAACCCACTTGCTATCTTCTTGAACCTAATTGTAGAAAACTTTTACTCACTTCGCCCTAAGGTTTGCAATAAATAAAAATTAAAAAAAAAAATCAATCTAAACAAAATGTCGTAGTTTTTGATTAATAAATTAATTAAAAAGACACAACTAATTAATAAATTAGTTAAAAAGACACAACTACTCAACTTGGACCACAACTCGATGGATGTAATGACAACAATCATCCTAAGCCATATATATAGAAGCGAATTGTTAACTTGTTAACCATAAGCAACTTGATAGCCATATATGTCTTATAATCATAAGCAACTTGTTTATTTTACAATATTTAGAAGCAGCCAACAAATTTCGAGTAAATGGTACAGTTTATGAAAACCTGTCGGCTGCCTCAGAAGTTGAATGGTAGTAGTACTAACTTATTGTAACACACAATTAATAGTAATTCCACGCTCCATAACAAGAAGTTAAAGGCTCATAGCTCAATATTACACACATATATGTTTAACATAATGCCACACAACAAATTTAGCAAAAGTTTTTTTCTTTAGCTCACAAACCGAAGAGCGAAATACTTAATAACAAGTTCTTCAAAAAGCTTTTTTAGCTCCAATAGAAATTCAGATCTTTGATTTTTCGTCTCCTCATAATTTTGAAAATTCATGGTATGAGTAATATGGATCATAAATTTCAGCTTCACATCTTCTATCTCCTTGAGTTGCAAACTATGCTTACCAGGCTTGCTTTTAAGGTACTTGAAAAATATTAAGAAATAACAGTTAAAAGTTTTAACTATATTCCATTTTCTGATTATAGTATCCAGAGAAGGGTCAAAAGAAATTAAAAAATTAATGTCACTCTACTAACACAGTAAATGACATTATGGTACCTACTCAAACCAATTATGGTACCTATAAATGGCCCATGAGATAAGATCAAAGAAACTTTTGTTTAGCTTGGGGATGTGAATAAATAGAACAATTTTGTCTGTTTCTGAGTTTTAATTTGGAAGGAAGGGAAAGTTCTTTTGAAAAACATAATTTTTCCTTCTCCTAAATTAAAACTCACAAACAGACCAAACTTATAATCTTCAGCATACCCCATAATCAACACATACAATTATTGATGAATATTGTTGTTGTTTGGGAAAAACAAAAAACATAACAATTAATCGGATAATTTCAATTTGCAAAATTTCCTCTGCTCATACCTATCACTTTTGAAACTCAAGACATATACAAATGAGAAATAGTTAGAGTTGACATACTCGTAAATTTTAAGCTTTAGAGCTGCAATATTCTCCACGCTCCAAAATATCACTGGTCTCGGAGCTCCGGTTATAATTGATGATACTTTTGGTTAACAAATTAGAATTTTGATAGTATAATTTTTTATTGTTCTCTGTCAAGAACACTGTCCCCAAAATCCCCATCTCTTCAACAATCAACTGTGAATATTGGAAAAATATTAGAACTAGTGAAATATATTAAGGGAATTGATGTTTTCACAAGTGAAAATTATAGTTTTACAAGTTTCTCCTCACATTAATAGTAAGTGTGACCTACCCTTATGTGAGAGAAGAGCTTGTGGGATTATCATTTTCACTTATGTAAATATCAATTCCCTATATTAAATAATCTATGCCTTTAATTTTTTTTTAAAAATTTAAATTACCTGTTCATTATCAACAATACAATGATCACCTATGTCAAATGGTCATTGCAGCAATATAAATATAATTCCTTCGGATATAATTACGAATGTTCTGCTAAAGAAAAGCACCACCAGAGAAACAATACAACCTAATACCTTGGTTGTTGCAAAACCCATAAAACATAACCATATCAAGGATATTAAGAAAAGTACTATCCCTGACATAATGGAGTTTAGGTCGGTGTTGGTGTCACTTAAGAGATGAATCAGAGTTTTGCGCTCATCGTAGACTTTCACCTGTAAACAAGGATTCTGCCATCAAAGTGTGACACATACAGATAGCTTACAAGTCTAAAAGAGGATCCATAAAATGAGTCTAAACGACATATATAAAAAGAGTAAATCTATAGGTACATCCACTCTACTCACATTTTCCCGATACGCAACTCATAAAGTCGTTTTACATTATTTTTTTTATTTTAATTCTTTGGTCTTGTTAAAACAAAACAGGAGCAAAACCCTCCTTTCAAATTTTTGCCGCTTCAAAGCCCCTTCCTTTGAGCAGCTCCTCTTCAAGCACCAAGACATTTTCAACCCCCTCCCTCACGGAGCGGCCAAATGGCGGCGATGTTGACGAAAACGGTGGTGGGATTCGCCGGAAAAATTATCAGGAGAAGCAGGGTGGGGATGTTTGTGAAAAACCTGCAAAAACGAGGAAAAGGGTGTCTCGATTTCGATTCAGAAAGCTTCATAGAAGGAACAAGTTGTCTTCTTCTTCGAAATCTTGTTATTTTTTAGGTAAGAGAAAGAAAATTGGAGGGTGTTTTATGTGTTTTAGATAAACCCCAGATGTGGATTCCTCTGTTGAGTCACAAGAAAGTGACCCAAACAGTTTTGGGTTTACATTTGAGGTATTGAGAAGTATGATTGAGAAAAATGATTTCTTTTCAAAAGAATGCAATACCCATTTGGATTGATTTGTGAATAATGATTCAAAGAATGCATCAATTCATTCAATTTTCTATTGGGTTTTGATTGTTTTATTTGTTTCATTTGTTGTTGAGGAAAACATAAAATCTTTTGGGTGATTCTACACTTTTGTTGTCTAATGATTGATGATTATTGTCCAGTTATACTAAAGAGAGAAGGAAGACTAATTTTGGTTTGGTTGAAACTAAATGAAATAGCTAGGTATGGGCAATTTAAGTGTTGGTGGGATAAGTTCTCTGTACATTTTGCTCATTCTTGTTAATATTAATACTGTCGAATCAAGCATCAGGTTACGAAATGGTAACTCCTGATTTCTTACCCTTTATTTTATTTTTTAATTTGTTGTTTTTATTGTGAGGATCGGGCAGTTTTTGTTTGCTGCTGCTTCAATTGGTGTTATATGGTATCTGCTCCGGGCTTTTCTAATTACACTGCTTTCTGATATATTTTCACTCTTAAATCTTTATTGGGTTTTATTGTTTATTGGGTTTTCAATTGTAGTGGCAGTAGAATGAATTTTTTTAATTTTATTGAGAATGAGAAGGTGCCCTGGTTGTTTCTTGTTGGTTGCTACTGTTAATGGGCTTTGTCGCGTTTTGGGGTATGCCCCTTGTAAACATGTAAATCATGATTAGTATTTATGAAACGAATTCTAATTATTGTGTTCATCAATTTAGTCTGTTTTAATAGCTTCTTTTATCCACTGAGCCACCTTATTTTTGTTTTCATCAATCATAATGTTGAGCAATGGACTAAAAGAAAAGATAACAACTGGTAGGTCATGAATCAGTTGGAATGAAAGTATGAGCATATGTATCATCATTCAATACTAAAAAAGAAGCAAGCACACAATGTAGGAAAGATATATATATATATATATATATATATATATATATATATCAAAACAATAGAAGCCTGCAGAATTTTTATTAGGTACAACCTCAAGAATACCCCACCCCGTAGGCAACGAGTCCAATTCAACTAGAAACTAAAACAGTATTGATGAAATATAACAATTGGTCTAGCCATCTATATATACTAGACCTCAAATGTAAACCCAGAACCATTTGGGTCGCTTTCTTGTGACTCAACAGGGGAATCCACATTTGGGGTTTGTCTAAAACACATAAAACACCCTCCAATTTTCTCTCTCTTACCTAAAAAACAACAACATTTTGAAGAAGAAGAAGGCAGTGTGACACCCCCAAATTCAGGTACCAATACCTCGAATTTGGTGCTCACGATAAAATACATCCATACACCTCTAAACAACATAAATTAACTAATGCGGAATAAATAAACATATGTTGTTCATTACAAAAGGTTTACTACGGTCCCAAGGTCTATAACCTTAACTAAATACATCGCAGAATACAATAATAATACAAAACGATTCCATGATTACATAATGGGATAGTACGTATAACTATTCCTTAAGCTTTCTTTTGCCTTTGTCCGCTTTGGAACTCCCCGGCTTAACTGCAATAGGTTCATGATATAGCAAGGGTGAGCAACTACTTTGCTCAGCAAGTTTAAAATGAATAAAGAGGATATATCATGAATGAAAGAGAACAATAATCGCCTAGTTCAACAATTTAAGACATTGAAGAAAATAGCTGGCAATATAATCAAAGTTCAAAAGAAATGATGAATATTGATTATTTACTGCTGAGTGGTCCAATAGACCATGAACTATTTGGCCAAAGGATCAGTCATTCAACTAACCCTTTTAAACGCCTGGCCCGTCAGTAGTACTCGAGGGGATCAGCCTCTCGTACCCTATGTATATACATAACATTTAGCTCTGACTGTATCAAATAATCGACACATTAAAATCCCCTACATAAGGGTTGCTCTCTCAATCCAAGAATCCGCACCAACAATCGGTTTGGATAGCCTTTAAAATAATAACATGTACGTGTCCAGCCGAAACAAGTGGCGTAGACTATTCCCTTAAACAGTTCATGAATGAAGAACTTATGTTTCACAGTCCAACAACAGATTTCGAATCCAAATGCACAATGTGCGAATATCAATAATTATCCTTGATGTGGAGTAATTAACAATAATTAAACCACTAACCATAATTGAAATATAATAACTTGAGTTGAGTTAGGAAACTTGCAATAATATAGAATGATTGCTCAATTAATAAATAAACTCGCACATTAAATGAAAGTTGTGCGATTGAGAAAACCTGCCCAATATTAAATTGAGTTAGGGTAAAGAAACTTGCCCAACACAAGGGTTAGACAAGGGTTAGAGAACTTGCCTGATGCGCTGCTACAATATTATAACACACGCTCCTTAATATCCTACACATGTAAATACATATTCACGTAACAATTAGCCACATTCCAAATAATGGTTCAAAACGGACGCTGCATCGTTAAAACACATTGATTGCCCTACGACTACCTAGTCGGGGGTCTCGCTCCCCGGTGAGCGAGCGGGGGTCAGGGGGCAGCGCCCTCTGGAAACCAAGCCTAAATTGCATTTAGATTAGTCAATTTTCGCCTTAAGACAATACCAATCTGGTTGACATTTGGGAAATAATTAAGCATTTAGGCTTAACAAAATATGCTTAGTTAACCTGTCTAATCATTTAGTACAAAGAAATATATAAGTGTTGGACTCGCTGAAATGAGCTCATTAGGTCCGACCCGGTCTGGCTGACCCGACCCAGGCTGGACGCGGCACTAGCGCAGCAGCGCCAAGCCAAAGCACTGGGCCTCACGCTGCGACGTGAGTCCCGTGTTTTCTTCATTACAGGGCTTCACGCTGCGGCGTGAGCCTTAAAGCTTGGGCCTCACGCTGCGGCGTGAGCCCCAGTCTTTCCCCATAATGCCCCTCGCTGCAGCGTGAGCTGCAGGGCTTATGAGTGGCGCTGCGGCGCCATTCTGCAGTAGCCAGATTCTGGGTTTGTTCTCAGTTCGCGACTCCGACCTCCGGCCACTCCAACCTCCATAACTCCTTCAATACACAAGCAAATTAGTCTATTCCGGACTCTATGGACTCCTAACTTATGGGGCTACAACATATCAAAAATTTAGAATTACCCATAAATATTAACATGGCCAAATCTTAGACCAAAGTACAAAGTTCATACTCTGTTCTTCGAGTTCTTGACAAGTTTTACAAAAATCATTACTACGAACTCGTTTTAACTTCTTTTTGGTCCATTCCAACTGGGTTAGCTTCGTAACCCATGGAACTACAATACCATAACAACAAACAAAATTAACAAACACGAAATCATAGCTTTACAGTCCTCTAAAAAGTCCGAATGTCCAAGTTCATATCCAAAGTGGAGTGTGGAATGCAAGAGAGAATGTATGTTTGAATGATTTGGGAGAAGTGGAGTGAATTAGGGAGAAGTGGGAGAAAAATGGGAGTGGCTCAAGGTGGAAATTCCACTTGCCGGCAATACTCTCCCCCACTCACTCATTCCTAGCAATTTGATTGGTGAAAAATGGTTTGGTGGTTCCCACTTGGAATAACAAGCCAAAATAAATACCCAAAAACACCAAAAATATATCCGAACATTCCCATTTTTGTACCAAAACTGGTAAATAACTCTACCCAAAATTAAAATGGGTATTACCATAAATATTGGGATGGGTAAAAATAATTATTAAGGGATTTGTCCAAATATTCGGAACACCCATTTAATACATTTCGGATACGGATAAAATCACGTATCAGCTCAAATAAAATTTTTGACACTTGAAAAAATTATTCGTACGCATACACGTATTTATGAAATTTATTAAAGTCAAAAAAGATACAAAAATATTATGGCGTGAATAGTGCCTCGGGAAACGTGCCCCGTGAATAGTGATTTAGCGACGCTACGAAATCAATTATTCATTTAAACAAAACCACAACACGAAATATTTCTTGCATTCACATAATCCAGGTTGTCACACAACCTATAAACTTGCAATACAAATATAATATTAATAAAATATAATATATTAATATTATTCAAAAATTCGAATTACAAGGCAATTTCAGAATTCTCGGTCGTTACAGGCAGCTTGTTCCTTCTATGAAGCTTTCTGAATCGAAATCGAGAAACCTTTTTCCCCGTTTTAGCAAGTTTTTCACAAACATCCCCACCCTGGTTCTCCTGATAATTTTTTCGGCGAATCCCACCACCGTTTCCGTCAACATCATCACCGCTTGGCCGCTCCGTGAAGGAGGGGGTTGAAAATGTCTTGGTGCTTGAAGAGGAGCTGCTCAAAGGAGGGGCTTTGATGCGGCGAAAATTTGAAAGGAGGGTTTTGCTCCTGATACTGTTTTGTTTTAACAAGACCAAAGAATTAAAAAAAATAATATAAAACGACTTTATGAGCTGCGCATCGGGAAAATGTTAGTAGAGTGGATGTACCTGTAGATTTACTCATATAAAAATGGATAGTTTCTATAAAAAAAGATATCCTCTACTCAAGACAGACTATGTCGGGGGACAATATTTAAATGACTAAATTGCAAATTGGACTCTAATGTTTAGACTCAAAATCGATTTGCACCCAAAATTTTATTTATGATTAAAAGCACTCCCAACTTTAAATGAGAAAACAACTAGCACCCTCTGATTATTTTTCTATCTACCTGGTTAACATAAATGCAATTATGTGAAATTTTAGGAATATTTATGTCAAATAGTATACCTCAAATGTGACGCCCCTAAATTCGGGTCTTCCAAATACCTGGATCCGGTCATCACGATCCAATACAACATTCACCTCCAACAACATACATTGGCTAAAATGCGGAAATAAACATATGTTGTTCATTAGAAAGGTGTTACTAGTCCCAGAATACAATAACCTTAAGTACTGAGCACAAATCCATACCTCAAATATCTATCAAGGTTTAAATTACATTTATAGTAATTAACTACACATAAAATTAAAATCTACTACGTGAAGCCTATCACTTCATCTTTTCTTTACCCTGGCTCTTTCCTGATGTCTCGGGTTTAGCTGCAATGGAAGTCATGATATAGCAAGGATGAGCAACGAGTTTGCTCAGCAAGTTTAAAGTACAACAATAAAGGATATATCATGATGAAGGGAATATAGAAAGAGAATTCAACAATATAATTATCAGAAGCAAGAATAATAAATGCTTTTAGAACAATTGATAGTCAAGTAGACTTTGAACAATAACTTCCAAATGAGCCAATAGCTAGTTGACCCTCTGGTTACTGGCTACAGAATAAGTACTTGAGGGGATCAGCCTCGCGTACGCTATGTGTATGCATAACATTTAACTCTGCTAGTTGTACCTTATATACGATACCTGGGGTACTCCCCTATAAATAAAGGGGTGTTCATTCAGTCTAAGAATCCTCACCATTGATTGGTTCGGATAGCTTTTATAAATTCTCACATACTTGCCTGACCGAACAAGGGTTCAGACTTAATCATGAATAGTTCGTGAATTTCGAAACTTTAATAAATGTACGAATTCAAATGCATCGAATGCGATTGTCAATAATATCATAGATGTGGAATAACTATAAATTAATTAAACCACTTAAGCATTCTTAGAATAAACTTTCAAGCTACAGTACGATAGTAGCCTGCTCGAATGAAAAGAAACTTGCTACAGTTAAAGTTTTGATATAAAGACTTGCTCATTATAAAAGTTGAGTAAGATATAACTTGCCTGTTTGCTCAGCTACAGATAAATTTTAGCTTTAATTAATTGATCTTGAGTGACCTATCATTGGATAAAGTTGACTTATCAATTAATATGGCATAGTTGTATATTGGCACACCTTACTATGCCATTTACTTAGCAGGTAACAATTCACCATCTACATTTAATTACTATTTAACATTAGCTAAACAGAAATTAATTAATGACCTTTAGCTATTAAAATAGTGGTAGCTAATCATGATTACTATTCTTCGATTACTCAGATTTATTACCCTTATCTGTCTCTAAATATGGGTTAACAATCCTTATTTACCATTTATAAAATAATAAATTTATCATGATTTAATAGCAACTAAATAATAGTTGATCACTTATTTAATTTTATTGCGCTTAATTACTATTTACCTTAGGGGTAATTGAGTAATTATTAATCTTGTTCCTTATTCAACATTAATTAAATACTTAATATATTAATTCTACACACACTTAATTGTTATTAAATAATCCTTAAGTGTTTATTATCATTATCTATTAAGGGCCAGAGCTAAATAATTAACTTATAAATCTTACTTATACTTAATCATTATTTCATTAATGATTAAGTAGTTATTATCCTTATTAGCTTTATTCACACCTAATTATTATTAATATAAATTAGATAATAATTAGATATTTATCATCTTTAAATGTTAAACAATAATTATTAAATACTTATTATCTTCATTTATTATTATTAAATAATAACAAATAATTATTTTATTACTTTTATTCATACTTAATTATTATTTAATACTAATTAAATAATAATTAGATATTTATTGTTTATTGATAAATAACCTTATTCATTTTTAATTATATATTCAGTATCTTTATTCATTATTAATTAAATAAAAATTAAATATTTATAATATTTACTTATACTTAATTATTATTTAAGATTAAATAATAATTAATTATTTATTACCTTTATTTATTAATTATGGATAAACAATAAATAATTATTTAGTTAACTTGTTCCTACTTAATTATTATTTAATATTGATTAAACAATGGTTAAATATTCATTATCTTTATTTATTATTCCTTGATAAATAATACATAATTATTATATTAACCTTATTCATACTTAATTATTACCTAATATTAATTAAATAATAATTAAATATTTATTATCTTTATTTATTATTCAATAATAAATAATTACTTTATAAGTGCCTTATTAGTTCAAATGATAACCAATAATTAAGCCGACGGTAGTACATTTGATTCCATTAAATAGTAGTTATATAACAAAAATTTGACTTCAATTGTTGGTTGTTTTTGATTGAATAACCAGTGAACTACACAACCCATTAGGGAAAATAATGCCATTATCGACTAATATTACTCATGATAATAATTATAGGTTCATTTCTTCCTGCCAAAATCAACAGCCACTATTATCGAAATAATATAACAAGCTCCTGCAATGTCTACTTCAAGCTGTCCAGAATTATCGATCATCACAATAGGAAAATCCCAAACAAATTCATATGACAACACTGAGTTGGGTTCTATAAACCGCCAAAGATTAATTTCTATATATAACAAGACTGTCAACGAACACAATGAGCACCAATCTGAAGCAAAAATCCGGCTCAAGCATTATAACAAACACGCTACATTAGGCTTGGTTGCAACAACCAAAAATACAGCACACATGTTTCCAGTTTCTGTGAACAGCCCAAATTACTAGCACATACTAAACCAAGGTTAAGTTTTATCTAAACAAGGTTGTTGACAGCACAATTGACACCAATAAGGAACAATCCCATTCAGGCATTATCATAAATACTTGGTGGGCAAACTGAGACTCGACACTAGCCTATTCGTTGTACAACGCCCGTTGCCCGAACCTCCTATGGTTCTTCATTACAAAATTTTTCAACCAACCACCACAACCAATAACAGATAAACAAGGAAGACGAAGAGAAAATTAAAACGACAAAAACCATCACGGCAGCTGGGTTATACCTTAGGGCTGTCCGGCTTGCCGTCCTTCTTCTCCTCCCAAAATATGTGACGAATTCGGACATACAGCAACCCGCCTCCCCTGTTTCCCTCTTCCTTTCGATTCGTTTTTCTCTCTTTAATTGGCACTCAGAAAATCAGCAGCTTTGTTAAGGCTTATGGGTCCTAATTTATAGAGGAAATTTGTCTAATCCGTTGGGTAATACCCCTAGCGGCGACCCAATTAACCAACGGTAGGAGGGGGTGAGTCGGCTGTCTGCGTCATGCTCCATCCGTGCCCAGCTGTTCAGTCGGCGGTCCCTTGAGCCGTGCGTCTCCACCAGTCACGTCGCCGCGCGCTTGAACCCTTTGGTCCGAACGGTAGTCCATGCCTTCGCTTGATTCACCCGCCCCAATGCTTGGTTATCCGTCGGTCGGTGCTTTCCCCCTCAGCCCAATCGGTCGATTTGAGCTGTCGCCGGCGCACGCCTGGCGACCCTTTCTCCCGTCTCTCGCTCCGTCTAGTTGATTGATGGAGAGCTTAGGTCGCTAGGTTGATTTGGTCTAGAATCCCTATTCCTCCTTCCCGTTCCTATCTGGTCTGATTTGTTCGGTTATCCCAACCCAGCCTACCGATTGCCCCAATGTAAGAGGAGCGGATCCAACCCAGCTCAAAGGATACGGGTTCACCCGTCAAGCAAGGAATTGGGCTCAACCCAATAGGGTTGGGTCGGTTGAATGGATAGGAAAGTGGCCTAATAGGGAAATAAAAAGGAAATTGGGCTTAGCCCTATTAAAATTTTGGGTCAGCTGAAATAAAAGAGTAGCCCAACTTGTTTATTAAAATTATTACACTATGCTCCTAATATTTAAATTGAATTTAAATACTTCAATTAATTAATTATTTATAATATTTATTTCAACAATAATTCCTCGTGCGAATTATTTAAATCCGATAATAGTAAAATTATTTATTAATTTCCCCAAATTTCTTGTCAATCAAATGTTAGGGTTAACTTATTAATTTACTCAAACTATTAGTGAGCCCCCTTAAGGCAAAGAAAAATTATTGGACCACGTATTTATATAATTAAATAAAAATACCTACATGGATCCAATTAAATTCGTAAAAAAAATATAAAATAAATTTTATTTATTAAAATAAATTCGATACAATGTTTAAAAATTCTCGGACATTACATCCTCTCCCCCTTATAAAAATTCCGTCCTCGGAATTTCAATAACTGGGGGTAATTTGCTCTTATCTTCTCTTCGAGTTCCCACGTAGCTTCTTCCACCGCGTGGTTTCTCCAGAGAACTTTAACGGAATGAATGGTTTTATTCTTCAACCTCCGTTCCTTCCTATCAAGTATTTGGACAGGAATCTCCTCGTACGATAAGTCCCTTTCGACTTGAATTGGTTCATAGGAGATGACATGCTTATAGTCTGGCTTATATGGACATAACACTGATACATGAAACACGTTGTGAATGTGCTCAAGCTCAGGGGGTAATGCTACCTCGTACGCCACTTTACCTATTCTCCTTAATATTTCAAAAGGTCCTATGAACCTAGGGCTCAGCTTGCCCTTCTTCCCAAAATGGATCTTCCCTTTCCAGGGAGATAACTTCAGGAACACAAAGCTACCAACTTCAAAGTCTCGCTTCTGACGATGTAAGTCAGCATATTTCTTCTAGCGATCCTGGGCTGCTACTAACCGCTGTCTTATTACTTTAACAATTTCCACGATTTGTTGTACCAATTCTGGTCCCAACAATCTTCGTTCACCAACTTCATCCCAACACAACGGTGTTCGACACTTCCTTCCATACAACGCTTCATACGGTGGCATACCGATGCTAGCGTGATAACTGTTGTTGTAAGCGAACTCTACCAATGGCAAGTGATCATCCCAGATGCCACCTAAATCCATCACGACTGCTCGAAGCATATCCTCTAGAGTCTGAATTGTCCGCTCGCTCTAACCATCAGTCTAAGGATGATACGTCGTACTCATCCTCAACTGTGTTCCCATTCTTTCCTATAGACTTCTCCAAAAATTTGACGTGAAGCACGGATCTCTGTCAGACACAATAGATACCGGCACTCCATGTCGCGATACTATCTCCTTCACGTAAAGCTTCACTAATTGCTCCAATTTGTACCTGATCTTGATCGGTAGAAAATGGGCAGACTTGGTCAAACGATCTACGATTACCCAGATAGCGTCTAAACCCTTCTGTGTTGTCGGAAGTCCTACCACAAAATCCATTGTGATGTGCTCCCACTTCCACTCGGGAATCTCTAAAGGTTGCAACAATTCGCTCCCGCTGGTGCTCCGCCTTAACCCTCTGGCAAGTTAAACACCGGCTGACGTATTCTGCAACTTTCCCCTTCAAATGCGGCCACTAATAATGCTGACGAAGATCTTGATACATTTTGGTGCTACCCGGATGTACCGAAAATCTCGTATTATGGGCCTCCTGCAATATCTCTTCCCTTAAGTCTGGTACGTCGGGTATCCAGATCCTTCCCTCAAATCTTAGCAGCCCTGTGCTGTCAACCTTGAACTTCAACGTTTTTCCCTCCGATAGTTGTTTCTTAATAACAAGGCACTCTTCATCAAATTCTTGAGCCTCCCTTATCTTATCCAGCAGAGTCGGACCTGCTGTTACGGTAAACAGTACTTCGTCCGTCTCCATCGGATACTTAACCTCCAATTCCAGACATTCAAAGTCCCTTACCAATTCCTCTTGAACTGTCAGCTGCATCAATTTCACCTTGCCCTTTCTGCTTAAGGCATCAGCCACTACATTTGCTTTGCCCGGATGGTACAGAATTTCACAGTCGTAGTCTTTGATCAATTCTAACCATCGGTGCTGTCTCATGTTCAGCTCCTTTTGAGTGAAGATATATTTTAGACTTTTGTAATCTGTATATATCTCGCACTTCTCCCCGTATAGGTAGTGCCTCCAAATCTTCAAGGCGAAAACTACCGCTACTAACTCCAAGTCATGAGTCGGGTAACCCTTTTCATAGTCCTTCAGCTGGCGTGATGCGTACGCCACAACCTTGCCGTGTTGCATCAGCACACAGCCAAGACCCTTATGTGACGCATCACTATACACTATGAAACCCCCAGTGTTGTCGGGTAAGGTCAACACCGGTGCTTGACTAAGTCTCTTCTTCAGCTCCATAAAACTTTCCTCACACTTCTCCGACCAAACAAACTTAACTGTTTTCCTGGTGAGGTTGGTCAACGGCGATGCTATCTTTGAAAAATCCTGTATGAACCTTCGATAGTATCCCGCTAATCCCAAGAAACTCCGGATCTCTGTTGGCGTCTTCAGTTGCTCCCAATTGATAACCACTTATACTTTTGCTGGGTCGACCAAAACACCATTTTTGTCGATGACGTGACCTAGAAATTGTACCCTCTGCAACCAAAACTCACACTTAGAAAACTTTGCAGACAATTTCTCCCTCCTGAGAGCTTCCAACACAATCTTTAAATGTTCAGCATGCTCCCCCTCCGTTTCCGAATACACCAAGATGTCATCAATGAATACAACTACGAACTTGTCCAAATACTGCTTGAACACTCTGTTCATCATATCCATGAATGCTGTTGGTGCATTCGTCAATTCAAATGACATTACCAGAAACTCGAAGTGCCCATAACGAGTCCTGAATGCAGTCTTCGGGATATCTTCCTGTCTCACCTTCAGCTGATGATAGCCTGTTCTTAGGTCGATTTTTGAAAAGTATTTCGCTCCCTTAAGTTGATCAAATAGATCGTCAATCCTAGGAAGCGAATACCTGTTCTTAATCGTAACTTTGTTCAACTCCCGGTAGTCGATACAAAGCCTCATCGAACCATCCTTCTTCTTCACGAATAGAATTGGCGCTCCCCACGGGGACACGCTTGGTCTGATATAACCCTTGTCTCACAGTTCCTGCAGTTGAACCATCAACTCCTTCATTTCTACAGGTGCCATTCGATACGGCGGCTTCGATATTGGTGCGGTCCCTGGTGCCAAATCGATAACGAACTCAATTTCCCTGTCCGGCGGCAGTCCCGAAAGTTCATCGGGGAAAACATCAGCGAAATCCCTCACGATCGGTATTTGACTCATCTCATCCCTGACCTGACGAGTATCGACCACATGGGCCAAATAACACACGCAACCTTTCTTAAGCAATTTCTTGGTTTGCATCATTGTCAGACAACAAGATTTTCTTGGTGACTTACTACCGTAAAATACCACCTTCGACTTATTAGGAGTCTTTAGGTGTACACACTTTTCCTTACAGTCAATAACTGCTCCGTGAATTGATAGCCAATCCATTCCCAGGATTACATCAAACTCTCCCAGCCGAATTGGTATCAAATCCACATTGAGCTTAAATCCTCGCAATTCAGCACAACAATTCCTATGAATGCATTCTACAGGAATAATTTCCTTGTTTGCTACTTCTACGTTCATAGGGTGTTCTAATTTTTCACGGGGTAAATTTAACTGACTAGCAAATTCTTCGGAAACAAAAGAGCAGGTAGCACCCGAATCGAATAACACATATGCATTTATATCGTTGATTGGGATGATACCTGACACCACGTCCTTAGATTCCATTGCATCCTGCACGGTCATGTTGAACGTGCGTGCCGTTGGCCTGTTGGCTTGACTGGCTGGTGCCCCGTAGCTCGGCCGGTTGCTGTTTTCGCTGTTATTGTTGCTCCTATTGCCACTCCCGACATCACCCTTCCTCTTTGGGCAGTCCTTAATCTGGTGGTCGGGTGATCCACAAGAGAAACATCCCCCATTTGACTTGTTCGGACACTGGGGAGCCATGTGCCCCGGCTGTCCACATCGGTAACAAACACTTTTCCTCTTCATGCACTCCCCCGAGTGACTCTTGCCACAATTGTTGCACCTGCCTGGTTTCTTCACCTCCCCTCCAGATTTGTTTCCCCCAGATGACTGACTCTCGAGCCACTTACGTTTGTTGGGGTTACTACCTTCGCTGCTCCCTGCCTTGGTTACCTCTTGATTCTTCTTTCTCTCTTGGTTAAATCGTGCCACTGCTTCATTGCCCCCTTCCGCAATGATAGCCCTCTCCAGCAGTTCAGCGAAGTTCTTAATTTTCAATATTGCAACTGACTTCTGCACCCAGGGTTTTAGTCCCAATTCAAACCTTCTTGCCTTCCTGGCCTCGGTGTCCACTTGATGTGGGGTAAATCGGGCCAACTCATTGAACTTTGTCGCGTACTCGGCGACAGTCATATTCCCCTGTTTCAGTTCCAGGAACTTTACTTCCATATCTTGCTGTGTATTCTCCGGAAGTAATTTTCAAAAAATAGTTCTTTGAATCTATCCCATGGAATGACTCCCTCACCTGCTCGACCCTTATTGGCCTTCCACCAATAGTTAGCGTCGCCCTTCAGCATGAACGTGGCAAATCCTGTTTTCTGTTCCTCGGCCACCCGTGCGAGCTCGAAGACCTTCTCTATTTCTTCGATCCAGGTCTGTGCTTCGATTGGGTTAAGAGTTCCCTTGAACTCGGGTGGTCCGACCAGTTTAAAATCTTTAAAATTTGCCAAATAATGTGTTGGCCCGGGGGCTGCTTGGGTCCCTACAAGTGGCGGTCTTGATTGCATGGCTTCTACCAGCATTTTTGCGAACATTCTCATTGGATTGGATTGATTTCCAACCTCGCTTTCTGACTCTTCAACCTGTCGGTTACGTGGTCGTCCTCTTGGCGGCATGATTTGAATTCTGGCCAACTTTTACCTATAGTTTTATATTTTACACAATATGTCATTAAAATCAGCAATCAAGGGTAAAAACATCTATCAAACACATTTGATTTAAGTGAAACATCTGCATTTATATTTATATACCACTGTTTGTTACATTCAGACTAAACATGTGGCATACTTCTATAAATGCGCCATTACATGCCCTATCCATCATTAAACATTCCCCTAAGACAAAAGTGGGGAATCCTAACTTTCCATCCCTCATGACAACAAAAGTTGGGATTTAACTGCTACCCCAAACATGAAAACAAATATAGAGTTTCACAAGACAAACATGAATACGTCCCTAATATAACAAAAAGTGGGACTAACTGTACTAAAGACAAAACAACCATCATATCACGTCACTGCACGTCGTGACGAATCCGTGCCTGCTGACTAGAAGAGAATGCCCCACCCATGACCCTTCGACGAACAGAGCGGCTAGACTCCCCTACCTCAGTCCGGGGCCTCCTGTAAGCGGCATCCAAGGCAAAACCTAAGGTCTCGATCCTCACTGCTCTGGCCTCCAACTGGTCCTCCAACTGGTCAACCCTCCTCGCCTCTCTGACCTAAGCATCTCTGACCCTCCTCCTCTCCGCAGTCTCCAGCCCAAACTCGAACTTCATGGCCTCCTGCTTGCCCTTCAGATGGGCGATCTCCATATCCTTCTGCTCTAATCTCTCTCTCAGCTCAGCATTCCGGGCCACCATTTGATGTAGCAGTGGTCCAATCTGCTGCGCTGAGGTCTCATAACCCTGCAGCTGTGCCTTTACCGTCTCCAACTACTGCTCCAGCTGATAAGCTAGCTCCCTATACTGATCCTCCATGATCTAGTGGGTCTGGTTCTGCTCCTCCTGATGAGCTACCCGGTCCTCCAGCTCCTCGTTCCCGCTAGTCAGTCCCTCGATAATATCGTCGGCAGTGGACCCCATGCCATCAACATAAGCAGGTGGCTCCTCTCCCTCGGTCTCGGGGTCCTCCTCCTCAGCATCCGGGTCCTGACTGCCGGACCTCATGACTCGGCCTACGACCGACTCTCCCCGATCATCTGGATAGTCCTCCTCTGGCTCGGACTCCTCCAGCGGTACTCCTGGGGCAATAGGAGCATATCCCACCAACTGCTCAGCAACTACTGGTATATCTATGAATGTCTCCTCCTCCTGGGCCCCACTAGTCCCTTCCCTGTCAGCCATCCTACAACACAGACAGAGACAACGATATCAGTATCATAATAAAATACATTCATTGATAAAATGAAAAGATATTTTATCATGTGCAACTTGGCTTGGCAGATTTCCACAATCCACCCCTAGGCAAGACCATTATCCGAAACTCCTCGACTCAAATCCTAGCGCACTCAATACGAGTTTAAACTAAGATCATAACCTAGGTTTAGCGTTCCTAAAGTTTATAACCTACAGCTCTGATACCAACCTGTGACGCCCCCAAATTCGGGTCTTCCAAATACCCGGATCCGGTCATCACGATCCAATACAACATTCACCTCCAACAACATACATTGGCTAAAATGCGGAAATAAACATATGTTGTTCATTAGAAAGGTGTTACTAGTCCCAGAATACAATAACCTTAAGTACTGAACACAAATCCATACCTCAAATATCTATCAAGGTTTAAATTACATTTATAGTAATTAACTACACATAAAATTAAAATCTGCTACGTGAAGCCTATCACTTCATCTTTTCTTTACCCTTGCTCTTTCCTGATGTCTCGGGTTTAGCTGCAATGGAAGTCATGATATAGCAAGGATGAGCAACGAGTTTGCTCAGCAAGTTTAAAGTACAACAATAAAGGATATATCATGATGAAGGGAATATAGAAAGAGAATTCAACAATATAATTATCAGAAGCAAGAATAATAAATGCTTTTAGAACAATTGATAGTCAAGTAGACTTTGAACAATAACTTCCAAAGGAGCCAATAGCTAGTTGACCCTCTGGTTACTGGCTACAGAATAAGTACTTGAGGGGATCAGCCTCGCGTACGCTATGTGTATGCATAACATTTAACTCTGCTAGTTGTACCTTATATACGATACCTGGGGTACTTCCCTATAAATAAAGGGGTGTTCATTCAGTCTAAGAATCCTCACCATTGATTGGTTCGGATAGCTTTTATAAATTCTCACATAATTGCCTGACCGAACAAGGGTTCAGACTTAATCATGAATAATTCGTGAATTTCGAAACTTTAATAAATGTACGAATTCAAATGCATCGAATGCGATTGTCAATAATATCATAGATGTGGAATAACTATAAATTAATTAAACCACTTAAGCATTCTTAGAATAAACTTTCAAGCTACAGTACGATAGTAGCCTGCTCGAATGAAAAGAAACTTGCTACAGTTAAAGTTTCGATATAAAGACTTGCTCATTGTAAAAGTTGAGTAAGATAGAACTTGCCTGTTTGCTCAGCTACAGATAAATTTTAGCTTTAATTAATTGATCTTGAGTGACCTATCATTGGATAAAGTCGACTTATCAATTAATATGGCATAGTTGTATATTGGCACACCTTACTATGCCATTTACTTAGCAGGTAACAATTCACCATCTACATTTAATTACTATTTAACATTAGCTAAACAGAAATTAATTAATGACCTTTAGCTATTAAAATAGTGGTAGCTAATCATGATTACTATTCTTCGATTACTCAAATTTATTACCCTTATCTGTCTCTAAATATGGGTTAACAATCCTTATTTACCATTTATAAAATAATAAATTTATCATGATTTAATAGCAACTAAATAATAGTTGATCACTTATTTAATTTTATTGCGCTTAATTACTATTTACCTTAGGGGTAATTGAGTAATTATTAATCTTGTTCCTTATTCAACATTAATTAAATACTTAATATATTAGTTCTACACACACTTAATTGTTATTAAATAATCCTAGCGATTAAGTGTTCCTACTTATATTAGTTCACACCTAATTATTATTAATATAAATTAGATAATAATTAGATATTTATCATCTTTAAATGTTAAACAATAATTATTAAATACTTATTATCTTCATTTATTATTATTAAATAATAACAAATAATTATTTTATTACTTTTATTCATACTTAATTATTACTTAATACTAATTAAATAATAATTAGATATTTATTGTTTATTGATAAATAACCTTTATTCATTTTTAATTATATATTCAGTATCTTTATTCATTATTAATTAAATAAAAATTAAATATTTATAATATTTACTTATACTTAATTATTATTTAAGATTAAATAATAATTAATTATTTATTACCTTTATTTATTAATTATGGATAAACAATAAATAATTATTTAGTTAACTTGTTCCTACTTAATTATTATTTAATATTGATTAAACAATGGTTAAATATTCATTATCTTTATTTATTATTCCTTGATAAATAATACATAATTATTATATTAACCTTATTCATACTTAATTATTACCTAATATTAATTAAATAATAATTAAATATTTATTATCTTTATTTATTATTCAATAATAAATAATTACTTTATAAGTGCCTTATTAGTTCAAATGATAACCAATAATTAAGCCGACGGTAGTACATTTGATTCCATTAAATAGTAGTTATATAACAAAAATTTGACTTCAATTGTTGGTTGTTTTTGTTTGAATAACCAGTGAACTACACAACCTATTAGGGAAAATAATGCCATTATCGACTAATATTACTCATGATAATAATTATAGGTTCATTTCTTCCTGCCAAAATCAACAGCCACTATTATCGAAATAATATAACAAGCTCCTGCAATGTCTACTTCAAGCTGTCTAGAATTATCGATCATCACAATAGGAAAATCCCAAACAGATTCATATGACAACACTGAGTTGGGTTCTATAAACCGCCAAAGATTAATTTCTATATATAACAAGACTGTCAACGAACACAATGAGCACCAATCTGAAGCAAAAATCCGGCTCAAGCATTATAACAAACACGCTACATTAGGCTTGGTTGCAACAACCAAAAATACAGCACACATGTTTCCAATTTCTGTGAACAGCCCAAATTACTAGCACATACTAAACCAAGGTTAAGTTTTATCTAAACAAGGTTGTTGACAGCACAATTGACACCAATAAGGAACAATCCCATTCAGGCATTATCACAAATACTTGGTGGGCAAACTGAGACTCGACACTAGCCTATTCGTTGTACAACGCCCGTTGCCCGAACCTCCTATGGTTCTTCATTACAAAATTTGTCAACCAACAACCACAACCAATAACAGATAAACAAGGAAGACGAAGAGAAAATTAAAACGACAAAAACCATCACGGCAGCTGGGTTATACCTTAGGGCTGTCCGGCTTGCCGTCCTTCTTCTCCTCCCAAAATATGTGACGAATTCGAACATACAGCAGCCCGCCTCCCCTGTTTCCCTCTTCCTTTCGATTCGTTTTTCTCTCTTTAATTGGCACTCAGAAAATCAGCAGCTTCGTTAAGGCTTATGGGTCTTAATTTATAGAGGAAATTTGTCTAATCCGTTGGGTAATACCCCTAGCGGCGACCCAATTAACCAACGGTAGGAGGGGGTGAGTCGGCTGTCTGCGTCATGCTCCATCCGTGCCCAGCTATTCAGTCGGCGGTCCCTTGAGCCGTGCGTCTCCACCAGTCACGTCGCCGCGCTCTTGAACCCTTTGGTCCGAACGGTAGTCCATGCCTTCGCTTGCTTCACCCGCCCCAATGCTTGGTTATCCGTCGGTCGGTGCTTTCCCCCTCAGCCCAATCGGTCGATTTGAGCTGTCGTCGGCGCACGCTTGGCGACCCTTTCTCCCGTCTCTCGCTCCGTCTAGTTGATTGATGGAGAGCTTAGGTCGCTAGGTTGATTTGGTCTAGAATCCCTTTTCCTCCTTCCCGTTCCTATCTGGTCTGATTTGTTCGGTTATCCCAACCCAGCCTACCGATTGCCCCAATGTAAGAGGAGCGGATCCAACCCAGCTCAAAGGATACGGGTTCACCCGGCAAGCAAGGAATTGGGCTCAACCCAATAGGGTTGGGTCGGTTGAATGGATAGGAAAGTGGCCTAATAGGGAAATAAAAAGGAAATTGGGCTTAGCCCTATTAAAATTTTGGGTCAGCTGAAATAAAAGAGTAGCCCAACTTGTTTATTAAAATTATTACACTATGCTCCTAATATTTAAATTGAATTTAAATACTTCAATTAATTAATTATTTATAATATTTATTTCAATAATAATTCCTCGTGCGAATTATTTAAATCCGATAATAGTAAAATTATTTATTAATTTTCCCAAATTTCTTGTCAATCAAATGTTAGGGTTAACTTATTAATTTACTCAAACTATTAGTGAGCCCCCTTAAGGTAAAGAAAAATTATTGGACCACGTATTTATATAATTAAATAAAAATATCTACATGGATCCAATTAAATTCGTAAAAAAAAAATATAAAATAAATTTTATTTATTAAAATAAATTCGATACAATGTTTAAAAATTCTCGGACATTACATCAAACCTGTGGCTTTACCAAATCTCAAACCCAAACTACCCATTTCATTCCACTGTATATCAGTTACAATCCCCAAAGAAGAACCCATTACAGTAGAAGAAGGTGAAATCCCCACCTTCAATTTCAAGAAGCTTATATGATTAACAAGGCGGATTCGGTTTCGACCCTTAGCGATGTTGGTTTCGCAAGAGATCCACCCATGTTTCATGAAATAATGTGTTACTCTCTCCTCGCCCGCCGACTGTAAGCGCGTCCGACCCATGCTCTGCATCGATCGCCGCCAACAAGCTCATCGGCGGCCATCGATCCCCGGCATGCCGCTGCCTACACGGTCGGGGAATTGATCAAATCTATAGGGACAGAAGGCCTATTGGGATTGGTCTAGTTTAGAAGTTTTTCATGTATGTGAAAATTTAGGGATCTGGGTAATTTGTAGACTAACAAGTAAATATATAATGATACTGGTTAAATGATGGTGGATAAAAGGTAGATGACTGAATATTTTGGGGTGGGTGGAGAAAAAGAGTGGAAGAAGATAGAGGGGCAAAATTGTATTCACTTGGATTTTTTTGTCAATTTCAAAACATATGGTTTATATGTATATTTAAATAAGCTATATTGGTAATATTTTAATATTTTACTCATTTTACCTATTATTTTAACGGTTCGTTGAAAGTGTTTTAATTGAAAATAAAATTTATGGTGCAAATTGATTTTAAATCCAAACTATATGATATAACTTAATTTAGTTATATAGCAATCAAAAGGCCACAATAACTAGTACTCATTTTCCAAAATGTCAAAAAAAAATATATATGTGTAAATATTGCAAGGACATATATGCTTATCTGGAAGTTTGGAACAATATCTTGATTTAAAAAATTAAACTATTAAGTTTATAATTCATTAGAAGATATATAACTTCAATGGCAAAAATAAGAAATATTTCGTTGTACTTGACATTTTTTTAGTATTTGACAATTTTTTTAGTATTTAACAACTGAACATTAAAAATATACACTTAATTCACCCAAGTAATTAAAAATATGAATTGCATCATTTGAATTAACTTAACTATCATTAAATTGTGTTGCATATTTCCATTTCTGACAGTAAGGAAAAAAAAACAGAGAAAGCAAAAAATTTAATGAAGTAGTCAAGTAGATCGTCCCATGTGGATTTGTAATTGGATTGTTCAAGTAGAATAGATATGAAGCTTAGAAAAGGTGAAACCGTCCGATTTTTCAGACATGTTTCATCAATGACTTTTCGTTCAACGGCTCCTTCAAATAATTTGAGCGCATTTGCTACGTCCTCTTCTTTCATGACTTGTAGAAGATCAGCTTCATTTATCTCCCTATCCAGATAGTATTATATAATAATGAGAATGTTTCAAATTCATATAAGAGAAAATGAATAAAAAACAGAGAGGCAATCAGAAGACATAGTGATAGATATTACCTGAGTTCATTCTTTTTGAAATTTTTAAAAATCTGATCAACAAACGTTTCTATTTCATGTTTTATCAAAGATTTGTCCCCATCATCATCAAGTGTCTTGTCGAGTGCATCACAAATGATAAATAACCTTCTACCACGAAATATATTAACACATGCTTCTGTGATCCATTTTAATTGAGCTTTGCCATCAAGGGTCTAAAGAACGTATTGTTGATAAATGAAGTCCTGGATCTTATTGAAGAATTTATTGTCATGGAGACCACAAGCTAATACCTTCAATATCCAAATTCCGGTGCCAATCCAATTAACAAAATATATGAATTTGGATGCTTTGAACTCCAATCCAATTAACAGGCCCCAGGCCAAAAGAATTGAACCCAACCAAAAAAAATACATCGCACTTCTTCTCAAACCATAAACAAAATATAGAACCTTACTCGTTTTCCCGACAAAATATCTCTCAATTAAGAAAACTAGAACGCTAACAGTCCGTTCGGTTACAAGCCAACTGCAACTTATTATGAGTACAAATGCATACCAATACTCGATTGCTCGTTACTCGTTTGTAATGGCACCTTACTCGTTTGCTCTGTTCTGTTGCAACAGAATCATTTGTTCGAATTTCTATCACCTCATCGTTTGTAATGGCACCTCCCATCTGTTCCAATAAGACGAAAAGGAAGGAATGGTGAGAGGAGGTAGTTGTGTAGGCTCACACAGTTGAAGAGGAGGGAGTGTAGGATACACAGTTGAAGAGTAGAGGAGGGAGTGGGAGTGTTTGGGCACAGTTGGAAGAGTTGAAGAGGAGGGATACTTTACCTTTCATGCACATATTGGGAGTGTTTGGGCCCTCACCTAATTTTTCCATGCACATGTAGGGAGTGTTAGGGAGTGTTTGGGCACAGTTGAAGAGGAGGGATACTATACCTTACCGTACCATACCATATACCATATCAGTGCCATATAATAGAAATACCATATGGAGGTTGGGGAATAGAGTGATTTATTAGTTTAAGTATTATTTTTAATTTTTAATATTTATAATTAAGATATATATTTTTTATTTTTTTTTACTTTGGTCCAATTAAAATTATCATATCATAAATTAATAATGTAGAATGAACATGTGCGGTGTGCCAATACAATTTTTATTTTATTTTTTTATTTTTTTTGTGAAGATTAGGCCTGAACAAGTCTAAAAAAACTACCTAAATCATTAGAGTCATTATACATAAAAGCTATGAGATCTATTAGGGGTTCTAACAAAACATCAACATCAACAGTGTGTCAATACAATGCATGTGCGTTAAAGAAGACTAATGATTGAATTATTTTAAATAATTTATTGGATTAAAAGGTTAAAAGAGAAATACAACATTACATACTTATTTATAAGTTGCATTTAGGTTTTTTTTTTGTCGCTAGAAATGGACTCTTTTCATTGAAAACTATAGAATTAATCTTTATTATTTGTTGTATTTAGTTGTTTTTTTTAATATTGTTATTACCTTTTTGCCCTTTTAATTCATTAAAAGTATTAAGAGATAATTGAAAATTGATTTTTTTTTCCTACACATCAACACTAAACACCTTCTCTGGAACCACATCATTACTTTATGATGTGAAGCTTCAATTGGACTATCGTGAAAAGAAAAAAAAATTAAAAAGAAGTATAAAGATCAGAGTAATAATTTGTTTTTAAGCCTTCTTTGTTTTGACACTTTCCATTCTTAACTCTAAGATTTGTATTTAATATGTAATTCATATTCTTGGGAAGTGGAGTGTTCAAAAAAAATATCCCTAAATTCCTTGAATATTTAATTTAACAAAAATAACACGATAATAAAACCTTCTAAAAATCCATGACGTTGAGGTATGCTAATTCTCATTTCCTCGGAGACGATAAAAGGATGAAATTAGGATGGTAAGCTTGAAGGTATTGTATTATATTAGAGTCTGAGTATGGGTGAGTATAGTGCTATTTGGTACAATTTCGAACAAAAATTGCACATGAAACCACTTTGATGCGATTGCCTAAATCAAAAATCGCAACATGAAACCGCTTGGATCGGTGCAATGCGATTTTTAAAAATGCGGTGCGGTATTAAATGGTTCGGTTTCGACTCGAAAATCAATTGAAAGAAAAAATAAACATGTCGTACTTTTTAAATTTTAAATAAATTTCAAACATAGTTGGTTTACTGTTGTAAATAATATCCAACTACAAAAAGTTAAATTCTTAAAAACTAATCACAAATTAATTCAAAACTTTCAATTTCTCAAATTAAAAAGTTAAATTTTAGTACCATACAAATTTTGAAGATCCATACATTACGTACAAAAGAACCATTCAAATAACTGTATGTTTGACAACATAATTCTAAGTTTATGCAACTGAAATCGAAAGTAGATGGATTTATAATTTTATATAATTAAAATTTAATATTCCAGAACTTAATATTCAGTTGCCAAGCATAGATAATAGAAAAAATTTGAAAATCCTATACCGTTAAAAGAATTGATTATGCAAGCAGCACCCCCAAAGGGAAAATTAAAAGCAACTCCCTCAGCTCTGACAACAAATATAATATATAAAAGAAACAATTTATAAAGTAAGACTTTCTTTCTTTGAGTAGTAATAATAATAATAATAATAATAATAATAATAATAATAATAATAATAATAATAATAATAATAATAATAATAATAATGAGATAATAAAATGGTAGCTAAATCATATGGATAAAAAGTATCCATTTGGTGCAGTCAAGACAGGTAGGTATATATTTTACACAAACTAATTAAAAAGTTAATTTTGAAAATGATATAAATACCCAGAGAGACGCATTGAACACAATATATAGGGGCTGAATAAATGCGTGACATTTGTGGGGCCTTATTTCCATTGGGCTTGTCGGTGAACTGTCAGTCGAGTTCCAGCCCATCCCTATCCATCAACAGTTATAAGAATAAAAGTCCATTTCCATTGGTGCGATTTCGAACAAAAGTTGTACATGAAATCACTTTAATATGGCTGCCTAAATCAGAAACTACAATATAAAATCGCCTGGATTAATGCAGTACAGTTTTTAGAAATGTTGTGCAGTATTAAATGGTGCGGTTTCGACTCGAAAATCAATTGGAAAAAAAAATAAACATGTCATACTTTCTAAATTTCAAAGAAATCTCAAACATAGCTGGCTTACTGTTATAAATAATATCTAACTACAAAAAGTTAAATTCTTGAAAAGTAATCACAAATTAATTCAAAATTTTCAATTCCTCAAATTAAAAAGTTAAATTTTAGTACCATACAAATTTTGAAGATCCATACATTACGTACAAGACAACCATTTTATCAAACTTAAAGTCTTAAACCATGCAAAATTACATATTCCAAAATTAAATTTACAATAATATTTACAGAATTAAAATATACGCAAAAATATGAGGGAAAAAAAACTTAGAACTCTAAACGGGTGAAGTTCCTAAGAGGTGCAGTTTCAAAACCAAAACCAAAATCGCAACCATAAGAGGTGCGGTTTCTATTGAAAAAATCACAGTATGCCACCGAAACCTTTGGTGCGAGTTTTACGATTTTGCGTGCAGTTTCGGTTGTGAAATTGGTTCATGCTTGCCTAAGTGTGAGTAATGAAACTTATAGGAAGTGTAAGAAGATAAAACTGGCAGTCAAAAGGGTGTTTTCGTCTTTAGGTCAAAGGAGAACCCGCCATAGTTGTAATTTGATAATCTTTAGTAACATAGCCACAACGTCGTATTGAGGATCACAACCATTGCACTTAGTCGTAATTTGATAATCTTTAGTAACACAACCATAGCGTCGTATTGAGGATTACAGTCAATGCACTTTTTGTTGCTACTAGTAAAAACTTTTAGGCCATATTTATTTGTAAGGATGACACTTATGATTGGATTATTAATTCCAAGTCACTTATTTGTTTTAGAAATTGAACTTGGAACTATTAGTACATGGATAACAAAATAATTTAAAACGGAGAACTATTTAATACCATGTCTAACTAAGTATTATAATCCCTACTATTTGGAATTAAACATTTGGGGACAAATTAACCTTTATATTCTTCTTTTTTTAAAATGATCGGTGTATCCTATTTTATCCATTTATACTCACATTACTGACAATATGATATTTTTGTTATTATTGATAAAAGTATAATAGTCAAAATAATAAATTTTTTCCAACCCTATAAATAATTATGGACAAAACAAACATAATACATAATTATTTTAAGTTATCACATGAGTAATCTCGTATGTGATTAGGACTATTAACTTTAGAATTAATAGATTTAAGAATATAAGCTATAAAAATATAATCTTGAGATTATAATCTTTATAATCTTTATAAACAAACATGGCCTAAATTTATATGTTTATTTTTATCATTTGCAACCTTCACATCACCGATTCTTATTGCAATGGATGAAAAATTAAAAATTGAAAAAAAAAATAGAAAAGGGAGACAATAGAAAGTTGGAAAAGGTATTCCTTAAGATGGCAAATTTACATTTGTTATGCTACTAGAGTGCGTAGAAAAAAGTAATTGTACATGAAACCATGTAGGCCGGCGTGAGAACTTACACGGCATACTTAAATCGTGGGTATTCATGAATTTTATTTGTCTTCTTTTCCTTTAAAAACAGAAAAATCGACATTTTTCATTTGATTTTGATTTTTTGTTTATGGTCTAACAGGACATCGTTTAGATATAGGCAGGATTCACTGGTATGCCGCTTTTCTTTTATTCTTTCCCTTACTTTTCTTGGTCAAAGTTAAAAGAATTAAAAGATGATTTTTTTATACTAATTCTCTATGTTCCAAATATAAGAGCAAGTTTTATTACATTTTACCTTCATTGTGCTCATATGTTTTGAAATGGAAATGGAGGTTAAGTGAAAAATATAACAAATCTCGAACTTCCAGCAGACTTCCAAAGTTCCACAATAAATACAATAATTTTAAGGAGCCCGAGATTTAGGGACCCGAAGGAATTATATTTGTATTGCTGCATCGTCCATTTGACATAGGTGATCATTGTGTTGTTGATAATGAACAGGTAATTGAATTTTTTTAAAAAAATTAAAGGTATAGATTATTTAATTTAGGGAATTGATATTTACACAAGTGAATATGATAATCCCACAAGCTCTTCTCTCACATAAGGGTAGGCCACATTTACTATTCATGTGAGGAGAAACTTGTGAAACTATCATTTTCACTTGTGAAAATATCAATTCCCTTAATATATTTCATCAGTTCTAATAGTTTCCCAATATTCACAGTTGATTGTTGAAGAGATGGGAATTTTGAGGACAATGTTTTTGAGAGAGAACAATGAAAAATTATACTATCAAAATTCTAATTTATTAACCAAAAGTATCCTCAATTATAACCGGAGCTCTGAGACGAGTGATATTTTAGAGCTTCTTGTGGATGTTTTTACTTCAAACGCGAATATTGCAGCTCTATCGCTTAAAATTTGCGAGTATGTCAACTTTAACTATTTCTTGTTTATATACAAGATAACCTTCTACTCAGCCACACTGTTATAAAAATTACTTTATAACATATGATATATTTAGAAAAAAAATTTAGATGTATGTAACTTCATATATATCTCGATTACAAGATTATTATATTATGTGCTAGTAAAGATAAACGTACTATAAGTCTCACCAAATATAACAAAAGTAACTTCTAAAAACTACTACTTTAAAGCTCAAAAATATGCATAATCACACGTCTTTATCCTCAATGGTAAACAAAAGTAACTTCTAAAAAATACTACCTAAAAGATCAATATGCATATATAATCATAAGTCTCCATCCTCGTTACCATCGTCTGAATGTTCATCATGCTCATCCTCAACATCAACATCCTACAAGTAGCAGTACATGAAATGCATGTCAAATATATGAAATTAATGTATATATTCTAAACACAAGACCAAAAAAACTGATTTCATACTATGAACAAACATGAGCAACTTATAGATAACACTTATTTTAAGCAATAATCTCAGCACAAGTTTATGCATAAGGTGCAACAAACAGTATTGCACCAACTAAATGAGAAACCATATAAATGTAGGTAATAAAACCTAAAGCAAAAAACACGTAAATCTGCAATCACATCTGGAGTAAAAAAAATAAGATAATAAATATAAGATAACTTGATAGGATAACTAAATATACATCAGTATTCGTTGCTACCAACCCAGTAGTTGTAAAATGAATATATGTAGTCTAAGATTTAATGCTCAAAATATTATAAACCCATTAAATTTACATTGTCATTGTGACACCCCCAAATTTAGGTACCAATACCTCGAATCTGGTGCTCACGATAAAGTACATCCATACACCTCTAAACAATATAAATCAACTAATGCGAAATAAATAAACATATGTTGTTCATTACAAAAGGTTTACTACGGTCCTAAGGTCTATAACCTTAAATAAATACATCGCAGAATACTTAATAATACAAAACCATTCTACGATTACATAAAGGGATAGTACATATAACTATTCCTTAAGCTTTCTTTTGCCTTTGCCCGTTTTGGAACTCTCCGGCTCAACTGCAATAGGTTCATGATATAGCAAGGGTGAGTAACTACTTTGCTCAGCAAGTTTAAAATGAATAGAGAAGATATATCATGAATGAATGAGAATAATAATCGCATAGTTCAACAATTTAAGAACATTGAAGAAATAGCTGTCAATATAATCAAAGTTCAAATGAAATAATGAATATTGATTATTTACTGCTGAGTAGTCCAATATACCATGAACTATTTGGCCAAAGGATTAGTCATTCAACTAACCCTTTTAAATGCCTGGCCCGTCAGTAGTACTTGAGGGGATCAACCTCTCGTACCCTATGTATATGCATAACATTTAACTCTGACTGCATCGAATAACCGACACATTAAAATCTCCTAAATAAGGGTTGCTCTCTCAGTCCAAGAATCCATACCAACAATCGATTTGGATAGCTTTTAAAAATAATAACCTGTACGTGTCTAGCTGAAACAAATGGCGTAGACTATTTTCTTAAACAGTTCATGAATGAAGAACTCACGTTTCACAGTCCAACAACAGATCACGAATTCAAATGCACAAGGTGCGAATATCAATAATTACCTTTGATGTGGAGTAATTTACAATAATTAATCCACTAATATAATTTAAAAGTAATAACTCCATTTGAGTCGTGAAACTTACAACAATATACAACAGTTTTATAAAATAGGAAACATGCTCAAGTATAATTCGAGTAAGATTAAGAAACTTGCCCAACACAAGGGTTAGACAAGCGTTAGGAAACTTGCCTGGTGCGTCTGCTACAATATTACAACACATGCTCCTTAATCTCCTACACATGTAAATACATATTCATATAACAATTAGTCACATAAGGATTAGGTTCAAAATAGACATCGCATCATTAAAACACATTGATTGCCACTACAACTACCCAGTCGGGGGTCTCGCTCCCCGGTGAGCGAGCGGTTGTCCAGCTCGTTGGTGAGCTGGCGAGGGTCTAAGGGGGTGGCGCCCCCTGGAAGCCAAACATAAGTTGCAACTAGGTTACTCAATTTACGCCTTAAGACAATACCAATTTGGTTGACACTTAATATACAATTAAGCAATTAAGGCTTAACAAGGTATAAATAACTAACTTGTTTAATCATTTAGTAAAAAAAAATAAGTTTGGTCTTGTTGGAAGAATTCACTGGGTCCGACCCGACACGGTCTGACCGACCCGGCCCAGGCTGGACACGGCACTGGCACTGCGGCGCCAAGCTTTATACTAGTCCCCACGCTACGGCATGAGTCTCGTGTCCCGTCGCTGCCACGTGGTGTCGCTGCGGCACCAAAATTAGCACTTGGGCGTGGCGCTGCGGCGTGAGTCCCGTGTTTTTCCCTCGAAAACCTTGACGCTGCGGCGTCAAGCTTTGTTCTTGGACGTGGTGCTGCGGCGCCAGTCCCTACTCATTTCTCCGTTTTGCCCCTCACGACGGCATGAGCTGTAAGGCTTATAAATGACACTGCGACGTCATTCATCAATAGCCGAATTCTGGGTTTAATCCTAGTTCGCGATTCTGTGATACCGTCTTTGTCGATCATATGCCCTAAAAATTGCACCTTTTCCATCCAGAATTCACACTTGAAAAATTTCGCGTATAACTTTTCCCTTCTCAATGTCTCCAGTACTTCGTTCAGATGATCAGCGTGCTCTTCTTCAGTCTTTGAATAGATCAAAATGTCATCGATGAAAACTACAATGAACTTATCTAAGTACGGCTTTAGAATCCGGTTCATCAAGTCCATGAATGCTGCCGGCGCGTTAGTCAAACCGAAAGACATCACCAAAAACTCGTAGTGACCATATCTTGTCCGAAATGCAGTTTTAAGTACATCTTCCTTCCTTACTTTTAGCTGATGATACCCGGTCCTCAAATCTATCTTCGAGAAGTGTCTGGCTCCCTTTAGTTGATCGAACAGGTCGTCAATTCTTGGCAATGGGTACTTATTCTTGATCGTTGATTTGTTCAACTCCCGGTAGTCGATGCAGAGTCTCATCGATCCGTCCTTCTTCTTGACAAACAAAACTGTTGCTCCCCATGGGGACACACTTGGCTGAATATACCCATTATCCAGCAGTTCTTGAAGTTGTATCAACAATTCCTTCATCTCTACCGGCGCCATACGATACGGAGCCTTCGAAATTGGTGTAGTCCCCGGCACTAAGTCTATTGCAAATTCAATTTCCCTGTCTGGCGGAAGACCAGGTAAATTACTTGGAAACACATCTCAAAACTCTCTCACTACCGGTATATTTTTAATATCCACACCTTCTTTCTTCGTATCTAGAATATAGGCTAAATAGCCTACACATCCTTTTTTTAACAACTTCCGAGCCTGTATAATCGTAAGATGACAAGAACTTCTCAACGATGCGCTGCCATTAAACACTACCCTTGACCGGTTTGGGGTCCGAAGGCTCACACTTTTCTTCTGACAGTAAATAATCGCTGCATGATCGTACAACCAGTCCATTCCCAATATCACGTCGAACTCTCCTAATTTAATCGAGATCAAATCTACATTTAGGTTATGACCCCTAATTTCAGCACAACATTTACGATATATACACTCTACGGTGATTACCTCTTCGTTAGCAATTTGTATGTTCACAGGATTTTCTAATCGTTCTTGGGGTAAATTTAACCGTTTAGCAAAATCTTCAGACACAAAAGAACAGGTAGCACCCGAATCAAATAATACGCAGGCATTTATATTATTGATTGGGATAATACCTGACACCACGTCCTTAGCAATCACTGCATCCTGGGCGGTCATGTTAAATGTTCGGGCAGGGGTGCGGTTCGGCGGAGTCGGACCTCCAATCATCAGTTTGCTACCTCCTCCTCGGTTGCCGCTTCCACCATTGCTTCCTTTGTTCGAGCAATCTCTGAACTGATGCTCCATTGATCCACAAGAATAGCATCCACGGTTCTTCTTTGGGTTTGGGCAATGCGGTGCTATATGCCCTTCCTGGTTGCAGTTGTAGCAGACATTACGTCCCTTCCAGCACTCACACTTGTAATTTTTCCCACATTTCGAACACGCTTCAATCTTCTTCTTAAATCCTCCCTGACTATTCCCTACCTGATGAATGTTGGTACTGTTATTGCTGTTGTTGTTGTTGTTGTTGTTGTTACCACCGTCCCATTTTCTCTTTCCCGAATTGCTTCCACCGCTGCTACCACCACCACGATAGTCTCCTCCACTCTTCTTATTCTTCTTGTGTTGATTCAGGGCCTCGATCCTTCCTTCGGCGATGATGGCTTTTTCCAGCAGCGCACTAAAAGTTTCGATCTGAAGGACGACTACTTTGTTATACAACCACGGTTTCAGCCCTTGTTCGAACCTTTGCGTCTTCAGCTCTTCAGTACTTACTTGAAGCGGCGTAAAACGTGCAAGTTCATTGAATTTGGCGGCGTACTGAGCCACCGACATGTCTCCCTGCTTCAGCTCTAGGAATTTCACCACCATTTGCCTTTCCATGCTCTTTGGAAAATAATTCTCAAAAAATAATTCCTTGAACTTGTCCCACGGTATCACTCATTCGCCTGCTCGTTGTTGGTTAGCCTCCCACCAATATTTTGCTTCTCCTTTCATCATATATGTGGCGAATGCCGTTTTCTGGTCATCCCCCACGCGTGCGATGGTGAAAGCCTTTTCTATTTCCTTCACCCAAGACTGGGCTTCAATCGGATCAGTCGTTCCCTTGAACTCTAGGGGTCCAACGCTCTTGAAGTCTTTGAAATTTGTTATGGGTGCTGTTGGGGGATGGGGATCCACGGGTCCCGTATTTCTCCTTTGGGTCATTCTCTCCAGTATATCCGCTAACCGCTGCATGGGGTCCACCGGAACTCCTTCATTATTAACTGATCCCTGGGGTGTTGGTGGTGGGGCTGGTATGTTACGTCTGGGTGGCATTCTCTGCTTAATGTAAGAAAACTTAATGTCATCATTTCATTATACTAGGAGGAATATCTAACTTGAGTACTACAAGAAAACAACATATATAGTAATGACAATTGCATTCAGTGCTACCAGCTATTACAACATACATGACCATGCTATAGCGTACTACTATAGATGTCATCAAACGTTTCTTGATACAACAAAATGGTGAGGGGTTCACCGACATACTCCCCTTAGATATGAACAAAAGTTAGTCTTACAATACTATCCCACACATGTAGCAAAATGTTGGGATTAACATATACAAGATTACAAACAGCTAGGCACATAAGTTAAGAGCATACCGCGCTCCACAGCGTTGCCATACTCCCTATGACCCATATGGATCATCAAGTCTCGACTCAGGGTGTGACGAGTCTGTCCCTCTTCAGCTGGGTAGTGGTACACACCATCCATCCACCTACCCATAGCCGAGTGGAAAGCATATCCCATCCGGTTCATCCTTCTCTTATCCCTCCTCACTTCACCCTCCAGGTCGTCCACTCGTCCTACGGCATCATCCCGTTGTTCCTTGATCCGTACACGGTTTGCCACCTCCCTACTTGATGAGTGGGTATTTTACCCACTAATTAGGTATTTTTAGACTTAATATTTTGCGTGTTTTAAAGTATTTTAGGACATTTTATTTGTTTAAGTTGGATTTTGTAGGAAAATGCGGCTGACTAGGCGAATCGGGCAATTTTGGGCATGGAGTGGCAGTTTCGTAAATAAGCTGAAGTTGAAAGCTGGGGCTTCCAGTTTGTGAAGGATTTGGAAGCTGGGGCTTTGGGACGCAGAAAGTTATGAAAATTCTTTCCAACTGGATGAAGGATAGAGGAGTTCTAATTGTTTATGGAGGCTCTAAACCTAATTTTGAGAAAGGAACTTCAAGTATAAAAGGGAGAGGAGCTTCTAACAAAGGCTAGCTTTTGATATTCAGAGATTGAAGCAGAGTTTGGAACTTGGAGATCGAGGATTCAAGGGAAGCTCACAAGTAATTCAGACTAGAGACGTGAAGGCGGAAGAAGACTTTTACAGAGTTTTCCTTACTCCTTATTTTTCAGTTTGTAATTAATTGTGATGACTTATTTTGGATATTTGGTTTTTAATTCTAGCATGAACTAAATTTATAATTAAGGCTACAATTGAACCATTATTGATTATGGATTAATTATTTATTTGATTCCAATTATTACTTCATTATTGAGTTGTCTATCATATCTGTGTTAATTAATTAATTGCCTGATCAACAATTAGTGGGATACTCTAGGTGAATTCGGGAGATGAAATCTAGGGTTAGATCTTGATATGATAGCATGTATTCTTGATTATTTGCATGGGATAAATAATTGGGGTTGTGAAGTGAATAGGGATATCTCTTCGCTGCATGTAACTCATGGGAATTGGTTCTTAATAAATTTAACTCCATTGTTTTGCATAGGAATATCGCATAATTAATTGAGTTAGATAAATTTATTTGATCACTTGAAAAAGGGCTTATAAATAAAGTGAAATTCCTGTTAACAACTCGGATGAATTTAATAATTGGATAGATTTGATACATTGATTCATATGACATAATTGGGGATATTGTAGTCTTAAGTCTTAAATCATCTGAAAATCAACCTTAGTGTTAGATAATTTTCTTAGTTAACGTCATTAGTCAAATCATAATCAAAATTTGTGATCGTTTAAATAGAAATTGAATTGGAATAAAATTAGTAGTTGGAGTTTATTTAACTGGATTCCTTGTGGGTTCGACACTTGTTACTTATTCTATATTACTTATTGATCACGTATACTTGTGCGTATTTGATTGTATTTAAAATTGACAACACTACTTAACTAGTTCTTCAGGATCTCATTATCCATTTGCAAATTAACTCCCCGATGCTTTGACTACTCTAGCTTTCCCGCTAATTCTGCATTCCTCGCCAAGAGGTGATACAGCATGACTGCCAATTGTGTGGAGGCCTCTAGCTGCCCTTGCACATCCGTCTATAATTCCTGGATCCGGTTCTTACCCTCTTGGACCTCGCCTTCTAGTCCCTGAATCCTGGCCCGTTGTTCTCGGGCTTTACTCTCCAACTCCTTGTAATAGTACTCATCGACAGATGTCTTATCTAATACAATCTATAAATAACAGTTTAGTAATTATCATTATTACTTTGAACATATTTATTTTTAGATTTTGAAATTATATTATAAAAATATTTGTAATTTGTTGTTAATAAATATATTGAGACGGAATTGAGCCGGTTTCTTTTCGTCTCAAAAAATGTGCGATATTGGTGTTAAAGTTGACACGGATTTTGAGACGACTGTTGTCTGTCACAAAATATGCGCTCTAAAAAGATATTGGCGCCAAGGTTGAAACGGAATTGAGACGGATGGTGTTCGTCTCAAATTATGTGCAAGAAGAATAGTTGTTGCCAATTTTGAGACGAATTTGAGACGGCTTTTTCGGTCTCAAATTATGCGTACTAAAATAGGGCGCCAATTTTGCCCGCCAAATTTGAAACCGGTAAAATCGGTTTCAAAATTCAGCTCCCCATGGATCAGTTTTGAGACAAATTCTGCAATGAAGTTAGAATCCATCTCGTAAGGATTGGGCAATGAAGTTAGACGATGCTTTATGGGCGTATCGAATGGCCTACAAGAATCCTATTGGAATGTCACCATATAGAATGGTCTACGAAAAAGCGTGTCATCTACCAGTAAAGATTGAACATAATGCATATTGGGTCATTCAAAAGTTGAATTTTGATCCAAAAGCATTCGGAAAGAAACGATTACTTCAATTGAATGAGATGGAGGAATTTCGGCACCAAGCATACGAGAATGCCAAGCTGTACAAAGAGAAGGTCAAGAGGTGGCATGACAAGCGGATAATCGACCGGAAATTTGAACCTGGTCAGACGGTATTGTTATTCAACTCCAGATTGCGGTTATTTCCCTGAAAGTTGAAATCCAGGTGGTCAGGTCCGTTTATAGTTTACTTTTGTAGCTCCCCACGGAGCCAATAAAGTTGAAGAACCAACCACAAAGCGCACGTTCAAGGTCAACGGTCAAAGACTAAAATATTCTTGGGGAGGCGATATCGATCGACAATTAACCTTGATCTATCTTATGTCGATCGACCTGATTGACACATGAGACCTAATAGAAAGTCGGGATGATGACTCTAAATCAAGCGGTCATTGAGAGGCAAGCTAGTTTCATGTTTATCTATTATTTTAGGCTGAATGACACATATTACCCACCAAGTTACCATCCCCTTTCAATGTCGTCCCTAAAGTACATTTTTCGTCAATTGGGTCCTTAAAGTACCATTTTTGTAGATTTCGTTCCTTTTACCCGATTTGATCTCAACCCGACTCTTTTTTACCAAATTTTGACCCAACCCGACCCAATTTGACCCGAACCCAATTTCATCAATTAATTTTTCAAAAAACTAATTTTTTTTAAAATAATTATTATTTTAAAAATATTTTAAAAATAATATTTTATTTTAAAATATTAAAAATAATTATTATTTTAAATATTATTAAAAATAATCATTATTTTCAGGAAAAAATTTTGGAAACTTTTATTTTTTTCAAAAAATGAGTAAAGTATATAGATTGAAAAAATTAAATAAGAAAATAAAACTTTATTTTTTAAAAAAAGAGTAGTTTTTTTTTCATTTTTTATGTAAAACTTTATTTTTAGAAAAAAAAAGTTTATGTCTTTACCATTATTATATGTATTCTAAATATTAGAAATTTTAAAAATAAAACTAAAAATAGAAATTAAAATACAAAAAACGGTAAAAGATAAATAAAAAAAACTGATTCAATTTTTTTTAAAAAAAAGTAATTAAAAAGATTTAAAAATAATAATTATTTTCAGGGAAAAAATTAGAAAAAATTTTATTTTTTAAAAAAATGAGTAAAGTTTTAGAAAATATATATTAAAAAAAATAAACTTTATTTTTTAAAAAATGAATAAAGTTTCATAAAAAATAGATTCAAAAAAAATATATAAAAAAACTTTATTTTCATAAAACAAAGTTAGAATTTTTTTTCATTTTAAAAGATGTGTAAATTTTCATAAAAATAATTAAGGATTAAATTTTAAAAGATGTGTAAATTTTCAGAAAAATAATTTTTTCCCTTGAAAATAATAATTATTTATTAAAACTTTTTAATTACTTTTTTTTGAAAAAAATTGAATAAATTTTTTTATTTACCTTTTACTAATTTTTTTATTTTAATTTCTATTTTTAGTTTTTATTTTTTAAGTTTCTAATATTTAGAATACATATAATAATGGTAAAGACATAAACCTTTTTTTTCTAAAAATAAAGTTTTACATAAAAAATGAAAAAAATCTACTTTTTTTTTTTAAAAAATAAAGTGTTATTTTCTTATTTAATTTTTTTCAATCTATTTACTGTACTCATTTTATGAAAAAAAATAAAAGTTTCTAAATTTTTTCCTAAAATTAATAATAATCTTTAAAAATATTTAAAATAATAATTATTTTTAATATTTTAAAATAAAATATTATTTTAAAAATAATAATTATTTTTAAAAAATTTAGTTTTTTTTAAATTAATTAGTGAAATTGAGTTCGGGTCAAATTGGGTTGGGCTGGGTTAAAAATTGGTAAAAATGGATCGAGTTGGAATCAAATCGGGTAAAAGGAAGAGAATCGACACAAAATACAACTTTAAGGACCCAATTGACGAAAAATATACTTTAAGGATTACATTAAAAGTGGATGGCAACTTGTAGGGCGATATGTGCCATTAAGCCATTATTTTATTTAATTAAATTATAGATTTTATCTTTTTACTATCCATGTCTTAGTTTAATGGTGGTTATTTTCATAAACAATCAGATCCATTGAAGCAGGGAAGAGAAGTAAAGCGGTAACCAAGATTGGCAGGCTGGCGTGGGGCGCGCCACCAACTATAGCGCGGGGAGCGCCACACCAGCAGAATCTCTACAGCATCAGCGCGGGGCGCGCCATATCAGAGTAATGACGGGCGCAGGGCGTGCCAGACGGCTTGAAGTAAAACATAAAACAAGGGTTTCGGCCCTAACCCCCATTCTATACCCAAACTTCTCCTTCGACTCAAACTTCCTCCCAAATCATTTTTCAACTCTACAACTACTTTACATACCATCCTAATTACACCCACTCCCGATCCAAGCAAGCTTTGTCTTCCATTCACTCGGCCATAACCTAGTCCCGTCCCACATTCAACCATTACTTTCCCAAATTCGAACTCCATTCCCACCATTCGGTCTTCCTCCATCATTCTGACAGAAATTGAAAATGCAGAAATGGAAAAGAATAGGATACCAAAAAATACGAATAAGGAAGAAAGGAAATAAACTTGCAATAATATTTTTCATACTCTTCTCCAACTTACAAGCTGTTAAATACCAGCTCAGGCTAGAATTTCGATATAACCTCTCCCTATGAAAACAAAACACGTGGCCCTGATGGCAGAGACCTAACAACTTATGAATGAACTAAAACGGTGCGTCTAGGTAACAAGAAGTAAGTAACCAACTGATGAATCACAGTGTTTAACTTAGGACTGAAATGATGCATTTCTATCTGTGCTCAATCAGAAGCAGCTAACGGCTTTTTTCCCTTCCTTCTTTCTCCTGCATCCTGTAATGACCGTGAAATTTTTAAGCTCCATTATTAATTAAATATAAATTTTAATTTTTAATGAGTTAGCTCTGTATGCTTATTTAAATCTTGTGTGATTAAGTGATTATGTGATTTTGTGATTTCGCGTAATTGCCTAGATTTATAAAAGGGAGTCACTAATGGTTTAATTAAATTAGCGGACTAGCCCTAAGGTTTAATATTAGAAGAATTGATAAAGTTGTCTATTATTTAAATATTCAATTTATTTGAATATAGTAGAGGAATTTAATTTGCCTTAATTAATTAATATAATTATTAATTAATGTGTGCAATATTGATATTATTATGTAATAGTCTATTTAGTAATTTAATACTAGGTGGACTAGATTAAGTTATTAATTCCATCTTTTATGTAATTACGAATTTGGTATTAAATGTATACCAGATCAATTGGGTCTTAATGATATGATTTATTTATCTAAGTAGCATTGGTTTGGGACAAGAGTAATGGGACATATCCCATTTTATTTCCAAACCGTAGTCGACAAATTTGGAAGAGAGAGTGAGTTAAATAGTAAAGGAACAGTGGGAGTCACATCATCAGCCGTGTATGGATTTCTGCAAAGGCAAATCATGGCTAAAGGTATGGATTGATGTGATCAGCTGCACTACCCATCATCTTCTTCTTCATCCCGTTGGTTAACCAAATTGGATAAAAGCTTGACATGGTTAACAAATTTGCTATAAATTGGAATCAATTCTTCAAAGTTTCAGTTGCTACAACTTCTGATAGGTTAGTATATAGAGTGAGTATTACTGAGAGTGAGGGTAATCTGTTATTAAGCATTTGAGGATTTCAAATTAGCTTCAAGAAGGTACATTGTGTTCTTAAATTTTTAGCCATGAAATTCTATGAAATCCATGATTCTTGCTAATTAGTTTGTTAATTAGTATAAATATATTATATGGGTCTATATACATTTTTGGGACCAGTGTGGTTGCACTGAGTTGCGTTTAGAAAGGTTAGGCCATATGAATTTTTGAATTCTATAGAAGCAGAGCCGAACCTGAATCAGTGCAGGAGTGGCGCGACCGCGCCACTCCCAAGGCCAAAACCAGCGCGGCCGCGCTGGCTTCCAGAAAATGTTGCTATGCTTTGATGTTTTGAGCATGATAGTTTAGTCCATTTATGCATGATAATAGGTTTGCTATGTTATCTATTGACCCTATGAGTGCCATGACTTGCACACGTCGTTGTAGCATGTATTTTCTAAAGAAAACTTAAGAACCTTGAAATAAACTTGATGAAACGTGTGTCTTTAGGTTCTGACCATTTGAGCACGTGTATGTGGCTTAAATATGTGTTCAAATGCATGTGAGTAATGATTTCCAAGTTGTCTTGCATGAGCTATGTTGCGTGAGTTGTCTTAGTATGATTTTCAAGGGAAAATATATAGTTTAAAGACAAGTATCGTCAAATATTGTGGGAGTTGTCTTCTGACCATACAAGCATGTATAATAGGACTCATTATGCCTCTAGACATGATTGACATGAGCACCATCTAGATAAACATTATTTTGGCATGTGCGAGCATGTTTAAGGCATGAGATTCCGAGTATAAGCTATGTGTTTAACATGTGCGTGTGTTGTTTACACCCAAGCATACATATTGAGCATTGTTTAGTCTCACCATGTCGTATTATGACCATAATAGCGGATTACTGGTGAAATGGACTTGTTTAGCCCAAAGTGTAGGAATTTCCGACATAAAGCCTTATAACTTTGGATTGAATTTAGAATGAGCATGCTAGGTTTCAAACTCAAGTTAATAACCATATGAGCATGCATATTTGATTTATATCAGTATCCTGAATGTTAGAGAATAGGCTCAGATTCCAACTGAATGAAATTTCATTCTTGGTCTGTCCAGAGAGTGGCGCGGTCGCGCCACTCCTAAGGCAAAAACCAGCGCGGTCGCGCCGGTTGCCAGTTTTGTCCAGTTGTTTTAAACTGTAAACAGAGCCTTGCAGCATGTATGTATGTATGTCTTAAGTTGTATTGCATGATTAAACTAATGTACTATGTGTTCAAGTCTGTATTGATGCATAGGAACTAGGTATCCTAGACTTGTTAACTCATTTATCTAAGATGGGAATTAATGTTTATAGACTTAGTAATAATGGTTCCATCTACTTGGCTATGTGTTAGGATTACTTGGTGTGTAACCTCTTGTAAGTGTAAACTCACGTTAGTCTATACTGTACTAACTAAGGAACCAACTTATTAATGTTAGGTCGTTTCACGCAATTTTAATTTAAAGCTAGATTATCGTAGCTGAGCAATCAGGCAAGTTTCCTATCATTACTTATATTTTATTGCGCAAGTTCTCTATCCCGAAACTTTGATTGTTGCAAGTTTCCTTTAACCCTACTCAATTTACATTCGAGCAGGATGTGGTATATTATGCAAGTTTCCTATCCTTACTCATATTTTATTGAGCAAGTTTCCCTTGACTTATACTAACTTGTGCAAATATAATGTTATTGTGAAAGTATCATTGATGACAAGTATCCGAACTTCATCTTTGTGCAAGTTCCCCGAACCCATTCTTGTATTGTTTATTGCAAGTTATTTATTTAAGCTTGAACCTTTAATTCCTCAAGCATGTTCTAAGTGGTTTAATTACTCAACAATTATTCCACATCATTGTTATTGACACTCGCACATTGTGCAATTGTTTTTGCACAGACATTGACTTGTACTTTATTAAAGTTCTAATATGGATGAACTGCCATAGTTAAGTCGTAGCCATTGTCCGGCTAGATATTTGCGGTATAGATTTTAAAAGCTATCCAAACCAATTGATGGTGTGGAATCTTGGACTTTATGAACACCCCTTCAATATAGGGGAGTATCCCACGTATCGAATATAAGATACAAATAACAGAATTAAATGTTATGCATACACATAGCGTACGCGAGGCTGATCCCCTCAAGTACATATTCTGTAGCCAGTAACCAAATGGTCAATTAGCTATTGACTCCCTTGGAAGTTTATTGTTCAAAGTCTACTTGACTATCATTCATTCTAAAAGCAATTATTATTCTTGCTTCGGATATTTATATTGTTGAATTCCTCTCTTTATATTCCGTTCATCATGATATATCCTTTATTGTTATATTTAAACTTGCTGGGTAAACTAGTTGCTCACGCTTGCTATATCATGAACCTTATTACAGTTAAGCCCGAGACCTCAGGAAAAGACAAGGGCAAGGAAAAGATGAAGTATTAGTCTACTGGTGCCTGTAGTTTATTTCATGCATAGTTAAGGAATTTCTATTGTTATTTAAACCCTAAATTACTGTACTAGGGTAAATTTGTATTCCTGTATTAAGGTTATCGAATCTTGGGACTAGTAACACCTTTTGAATGAACAACATATGTTTATTATATTCTGTATTTAGTCATTTTATGTTGTTTGTAGGTGGATGTTTGTATTGGATCGTGATGACCAAATCCGGGTGTTTGAGACCCGAATTTGGGGGCATCACACATCCTCCATATGACTTTCCCCTGCATCCTCCATATGACAATTCCCCTTTGCTTGAGAAGATCCTTGTCCACAAGGTCAGCTTCTCCCACGCCTCCCAAGTTGCATCTTTTGGTATGTTATTGGACCATTGAACCAGAACCATAGTTGCTAGCTTATTGCCCCTGTTTACGAACCTTCGATCCAGTATGGCCACAAGTGCGGGCTTCAACTCTCCTTCCTTATTAACATCTGGTAGTTCAGTATGTACCACCTTAGTTTGCCCAAATTTTCTTTTCAATTGTGAAATATGGAAGACATTATGAATCTTGGAACTAGGAGATAATTGAAGTTTGTATGCCACTTTTCCAATTTTCTGTAGAACTACATATGGTCCATAATACCTGGCAGATAGTTTGAAGTGTCTTTTTTTGGTTACTAAAATTTGTCGATAGGGTTGCAACTTTAAATAAACTTCATCTCCCACTTGAAATTCTCTCTGTCCTCTTTTTGTCTGCATAATACTTCATCCTTTCTTGTGATTTCTGTAAATTCTCCTTGAGTAGCTGCTGTGTAACTGCCCTCTCCTTAACAAATTCAGTTATGAAAGGATTTTTATTGGTTTCCTCCTGATGGTAATTAACAGTTGGGGGTTGTACTCCATAGAGGGCCTTGAATGGTGACATTCCTGTAGCTATGTGGAAGGTGGTGTTATACCACCATTCTGCCATAGGTAACCATTTATACCACTGAGTAAGTTTGTTGCTAGTCATACATCTGAGGTACATTTCAATACATTGATTAACCCTCTCTATCTGGCCATCTGTTTGGGGATGGTAGGCAGTACTCAGTTTAGCTTGAGTGCCTAAAGCCTTAAACAACTCCTTCCAAAATGAGCTTGTAAAAATTTTATCCCTATCAGAAATAATGATTCGAGGAGGACCATACAACTTGATGACTGAATCCAAGACTGACTATGGTACTTGAGTGGCTGTAAAGGGATGTGTAAGGGCTATAAGATGGCAGCCCTTGGTAAGCTTATCAACAATTACCAGTATCGTGTCTTTACCTTCAGATTTAGGCAGTTCCTCAATGAAGTCCATAGTTATAACCTCCCATGCTTGGTCTGGAATGGGTATAGGCTGCAACAGCCCAGGTGTTGGTACATGCTCTCCTTTGTGTCTCTGGCAAATTTCACATTGTCTCACTAACTTAGTAAGGTCTTTTTTTAAGGTAGGTCAATAGAATAGCATCTCAACTCTTTTTATTGAAGTTGTCATGCCTGAGTGGCCTCCTTCACTACTGATGTGCACCCGATGCATTATCTTCTGCCTCAAATTTCCACCACTTCCCACATAGACTTTACCATTCTTTCTTAAGATTCCTGCCTGCAGTGAATAATCTGGCTGACTATGAGGATCTACTATCAGTTGAGTCATAATGCCCTGAGCCTCTAGGTCATCATTTAGACTGCCATAAACTTCTTTATTCTAACTAGGAACTACTGTTTGAACCACAGTGTTATTGCATTCAGTTTCCTGGCTTCTGGATAATGCATCAGCTGCAACATTATCTTTCCCCTTCTTATATTGTATATTGTAATCAAAACCAAGCATCTTAGACACCCATTTTGCTGAACTAAGGTAGTCAGCTTTTGTTCTATGAAGTATTTTAGTGCTTCATAATCTGTTTTGATGACAAAAGGTTGCCCCAACAAGTAAGTTCTCCACTTTTGAACTGCCATGATCACTGCTAGCAATTCCTTCTCATAAGTGGACATGCCTAAGTGTCTTGGAGATAAGGCCTTACTAAGAAAAGCCAAGGGTCTCCCTTCTTGCATTAAGACTGCCCCAATACCAGAATAAGAAGCATCTGTCTTTACAACAAAGACTTTTGTAAAGTCAGGTACAACTAAAACTGGGGTGCTAGACATAGTTGTCTTCAGTCTGTTGAAAGCCTGCTCAGCTTCTTCATTCCACCTAAAAGAGCCCTTTTTGAGTAGGTTAGTTAGAGGCTTGCTGATTATACCATATTGATGAACAAACCTCCTATAGTAGCCTGTGAGACTTAGGAACCCCCTAAGAGCCTTGAGTGTCTTAGGTCTGGGCTTAGTTTCATTGCCTTTATCTTCTTTTCATCCGCTACTACACCTTGATGATTAATGACATGTCCCAAGTATTCTACTTGAGTTTGAGCAAAGGTGTTTGCCAAAATCTATACTAGCAAAAATACGCAAGTATACGCAGTCCACAAGTAATAAAGTGAAAGTTGAGTATCGTCCCACAGAGAAGAATTGATTCTATAATGACAAATTCCAAATTTAAATCAAAACAATTTTAGTAAACAAATAATTGATGAATTTTGTAATTTTGAATTTAACTAATTAATTCTAAATTAAATTACTACCTCTAGCTTGAAAACAGATTTTTTTAAAGACTTAAGACTATAACTTCACTTAATGTTTTATCCTGTTCAACACACTTCCCTTCAAATTATGCTAGTTGTTTTGGATTGTTAACCAGGAACTCATCTCTATTTATAACCATCTCTCAATGTTTTATAAATAACTCAACTCAAATCCACAAGTGATAGACTCGATTTAATCACCCTAGATAACTAATTCACTATATTTCTATGTGAATTACAACTAAAAAGGATTTAAAGTCCAGGTTCCCTATTTTGATTACATGCGGTGAATAGGTATATTTCTATCCTAAACACAAATTATGAATTCCATCGACAGCAGAAGACACAATCACATGCTATTATGGTCAGATCTAATTCGATACTTCATCGCTCGAATTCATATAGCATATCCCAGTAATTTTTGGCCAGATAATTAAGCAATTCAGAACAAACCATAATAGACAATCCAGAAATAACTAATCATAATATTCAAAGAATCATGCTATTCAAGACTATGCATTAAGATCCTTTATAGCCTTAAAAGAAATTTAGCTCATAACTAAACTAGAATTCATCATCCACAAGTTTAATAGCATCAAAAGTTTAGAGTAGAAAGAAAAGAGAAGAAACATTGTAAGCAATCCTTCAATCTCTGTCCTGCTCCTCCTTGCTATCAACTTGCTTCAAGTCTTCTCAAATTGCTCAAAACTAGGGTCTGATAAAATAATAAATCCCCCAATTACCAACTAGAAAACACCTATTTATAGTATCTGATAAAACCCCTAATTAATTACAAAGTTTCAAATCCAAGTTCAAATCAAAACCAATTAAAACATCTGAAAAGTCAAATTTGCCCTCACTCGAACCGGCGCGGCCGCGCCTGGATTAAGCTTGAAAGGCGCGCGGCCGCGCTACTATGGCAGCAAATTTTTTTCTAGGTCTGAAGTCAGGCTCGGCCGCGCTGCACCCTAGTTCATTTTGGGCGCGGCCGCGCTGCCCTGCTACTCTGCAATATCAGCAACTCAGCAACTGCAATAACGCAATCCCACCAATTCTCGCCAAACTCAATCCCAACACGCACAACCTACAAAACACATAAAAATGCATGAAAAGTAACTATATACCATGGAAATAAACAATAATTAGCATTCATTGGCATCCGATTCGTAGGTATAAAACCTACTTATCAAATTTCCCCAAACTTAAACTATTACTTGTCCCCAAGCAACACAATGCAATACAACTAACACAATGCAACATAATGCCTTAAATATACTAATAACTACCATGCCTAAGAATCCAACCAATAACTAGTAGGAATGTTAACTGTGTGCCTCAGAGATATCAACAACTAGCTTGAAACAATAAATCCAGTCAAAAGGAACTAATAATCTCAACCAATCAAACAATATACACCTATCATCACCCAAATTGAGCGCGTGTGTTCATTAATCAAGTTAACTGCCCAAAGTTCAAAGTAAAGCCACATAACCAACTCTATAACAAGAATACTCTATTTTTACTTCAATTCAAGCAAATACAACAAATCCAGCCAAAATTAAGCAAATACCGAGGATGAAGGTTCTAACAAGACTTATTCCTAGCTTTATTCTTTTACGAGTGCGTTTTACGCTCCATCTCGTATTTATGCTTAACTGTGCAATGTCAAGTTCTCTTAGGCTTTTCAAAATCACCCATGTAGCGAGCGTTCAATCAGTGACTCCCAAACCAGACGGCTTTAGGGCACTAGGTGTTAAGACACCCCTAAGGATCTAATTACTCGAGTGATAGAGGCCACAGAACCCAACTAGTCAACATTTATTGTATTTTTTTTAAAGAAACCCCCAAACTCAGCTTTTACCCTATTCAACCTTCTTTATTGATTCACCTAACAATGTTTTTCTCAATTCTCATGTAAAAATCAGTTATGCAACCCTTTGAACCCCAGTAGTCAAATTAATCAAATTATTCGTGCTATCCAATAACTCAAGTTATGACAAGCATAATTACACTCATGACCAAAATTATTTTATCCCTAACGACTTTCAAACTGTCCAAGCTAACACAATAATACCCATCTCATCATTAGCCGAGCCTAAATCATACCAACTAATTAATCAATTGGATTCATGCAACAAACTAAATGCACCTAACACAACCAAACTAAACTATGCAAGATTCACAATAATCACAATGATATGCCAACATACTAACAGATATGATGCACAAAACTATCAAACATGCTAAACAAAAACCTAAAAGAACTCCCCCAAACTAAAAACAGACAATGCCCTCATTGGATAAACAATAAAAGAAAAGGAAAAGGAAAGAAAAACTCCCCTAATCCGAAGTAGCATCATCTGCCTTCTCCCCATCTGAAGGTGTGTCCGGAGGCGGATAAGTTGAGGCTGCACCAAATGTCGGGAATTGTACTTGAATGCCCAACTGAGAAAAGGCCTGCGAGAAACTATCTGAAAGCTGAGTGGAGAAAGAACGAAGCTCGGTCATACTCGAGTGTATAGCATCCATCCTCCGAGTCATACGCCTCTCCATGCGATCCAAGCGAGCCTGGGATATATGAGCTGTCTGTTCAGGGTCGGGCACCGACTGATCAGCAGCCTCCTCACTCTTACTGTAGTCTCCCAATAAAAATCCTACTCCTCGGGCATGAGAAGGAGCTCCTTCCCACACCTTATACTTAGCAATCGTCGTATGGTCAATCGTGTTCATCGGGAGTTGCACAGGCTCACTATCAGCCCACTCCACCCCCGCAGTCGAGCATAGACGTGTAATCACTGACGTATGAGGGATACCACCGGAAGTACCACCCTGAAGGTATCGACAAATCGATTGATGGATAACATAACCCACATTAATTGATTTCCCTTACACAATACCATATAGCAAAATCGTCTGATCCTTAGTCACGTCGTTTTGGTGCCTGGTTGGCATGAGATTGGCACAAATAAAGCTATACCAGGCCTTGCCATAATGACTCAAGGCAGTGTGAGGGAAATGAAGCTTCTGATCTGTCCCTTGCTTTGTTGTCCATTCGGTACCAGGCTTGCACAAAATATTCTTGATTCGCTCCAATTTGGTATCCCAATTCGTAGAGTGAAAACTTTCAGGATCAGAGTGATGAACAGAAGGCAAGTGATAGATGGCGTAGATACTCTGGCTATCATATGGCACCTGACAACCCCGCACAAAAGTAGTCTCGTCCTTGGTAATCTTCGTGTTAGCATAGAATTCTTGCACAACTGAAATCGGGGTTGTCAATGGTGTTTCAACAAACAACAACCAACCCTTCGCTCGGATCATGCTCATCATTTGACCATCCAAATCCGGATCGGGCTTTAGCCCACGTTCCAACACAAAAGTCTTTCCCAACAAAACCCTGTGATAAAAATCCTCAGCCTCAGCAGATACAAATCTACTCCTATCAAAATCCACTGACTCAACCTGTGCATGAGAACTAGAAGATTCCCCTTGTGGTCTCTTAGAAGCCATAGCAAATCAGTCCCAATACAAAGTAATGAAAAATCTCCCCCAAACTTGACAGATACTACACTAGGATTTACTCAAACAATCCCAATCCAATATACTTGCATGCACAGTATAATCACAACCAATAATCCCAATACACAATAATCCCAAGTCGAAAATCTAACAAATAGATGTAATACCTAGGTACAAAGTAAAACCCTAAATCACAATGTACTTACTTCAATCAGACCCACTGCAATTCCTTGCTTTCCCACTGTGATGCACTGAAAATCTCCTTGAAGAACACTAAGAACAATGAAGGAGTCGAGTTTTGGGGTTTGAAGGAAGAAGTCGGCTATGTGTGGTGTTGGTATGGAGAGAGAATGGAGATGAAGAGAAATATAAGTTAGGGTTTGTGATGGGAAGTGTTTGATTTGGAGAAGGATTTTTGTAATGGTAGGATTTGGTTATGATTCGGATTTGGAAGAGAAGAAAGGGAGAGGCCGGTTCTAATAGGAATAGGTTCCTAAGAATGTGATTCCAAGCGGGAAAAGAAAATAAGAAGCAAGCAATGGGTCGGGTTTAAACTGGGTTTAAAAACCTGGGATCCGATCGCGGCGCGGCCGCGCTGGAATTTGACTTGGGTTGGGCGCGGCCGCGCTGATGTACCAGAAAATTTTTTCCAACTCTATGATGCAGCGCGGCCGCGCTGCTTTCCTTCACAATTTGGGCGCGACCGCGCTGGTGTACCAACTGCACATTTTTTGATTTCTGAATCAAGGCGCGGCCGCGCTTGATTTCTTCACACTTGGGTCGCGGCCGCGCTGGCCTAAAAATCTGGAATTGCACTATTATGCCTTTCTTGATGATTTCTTCATGTGCAAACCTTTATGTATGACCTGTAAGCAATAAAAACCAAGAAACAAAGCATCTAATTACTACAAGATAAAATCCAAACTAAGTCTAATAATAAGTCCTAAAAATCACAAAATTTAACTAAAAAGCAATTAAAAATTGGGTTGCCTCCCAACTAGCGCTTGATTTAAAGTCTTTCAGCCTGACTACTCCCTGTTTCAATTTCAATCGGCAAGAGTGATTGAGGTTTTCTGGCGATCCACACCACCACCCCAATAATGCTTTAATCTTTGACCATTGACTTTAAACGACTCTTCCGGATTGTTTGCAAAAACTTCAACGGCGCCATGAGGGAATGTTTGTTTGACGATGAAAGGACCCGACCACCGAGACTTGAGCTTCCCTGGAAATAACTTCAGTCTAGAATTGAATAGCAGCACTGCTTGTCCCGGCTCAAATGTCCTGTCGATGATTTTCTGATCATGCCACTTCTTGACTTTTTCCTTGTAAAGCTTTGAATTTTCATATGCTTGTAACCGGAAGTCATCGAGTTTGTAAGCTGAAGTAGCCTCTTTTCCCCAACAACCACGAGATCAAAGTTCAAAAGTCTGATGGCCCAATATGTTTTGTGTTCAAGCTCAACCGGTAGGTGACACGCCTTTCCATAGACTAATTGGTACGGTGACATGCCAATGGGCGTCTTATACGCTGTCCGATAAGCCCAAAGTGCATCATCCAATTTTGCTGACCAATATTTTCTACTCGGATTGACAATTTTGCTGTGAAACCAACGATCGTGCCTCCTCTTTACTATGGTTTCAGTGCCTCCACCGTCGTAGGTTTTAGTTTCCCGTGGTTTCTCCACCATTGTGGGTTTGAGTCTCCCTCTCTTCTAATTTCAGGTTCATACGGTACGATTTGGTTTTAATTTTGATGCTAATGATTTCGATTAGGTTTTCAATTTGGTTTGATTAGTGGTTAATATTAAATTTGGTCATTTCTCCTCTCTCATAGCAAATGATTGCTTTGATCGACCAATTTTGGCTTATAAGGAGTTGAATAGGTAAAGGATGTGTAGTTTTCTGTGATTTTACTATGACAAATCTTAATTTAAAATTCTTTCTTAGTCATTAATTTCCATGACTATTGTGATGTATGCTATTGTGTATAGTTTTCTGTGATGTATTACTCTAGTAAAGAATGTGTAGTTTTCCATGACTAATTTTTGGTTCATCTATGCTATTATGTATTGTGAAAGTTGATGCTTATTATAACTTCATTCTATAGCATTATCTACTAGCATTTTTTTTAATTTATTTTTAGAAGCTATATTATTATGTTTACGAAGGGAATAATGTCAATACAAAGTGTTTTAAGACCTTTATATATATATATATATATATATATATATATATATATATATATTTTCTAGTTGGATGTTTTGGTAATTTGCAGTTATATTTTTACATAAAGCAAGAGTACTTGTATTTGTATTTTAGCCATAACTTGGTTAATGGAATAGCCTATGTGAACTTTTTCTATGCATGCCAAACATAATACTAGTGTATAGTAATCATGAATTTCCAGTTGTATTGTTTGCTGGGTACTTGAACTGAAAATTAAACTTCGTTCTATTTTTCAATCTTTTATATATAATTCTGTCACTTTTTCTTTTGCACAACACTTGTTTTGAGTCGGCAGATGGATTGAGCAAGTTTGTGTTTGAATTCTTTGTATTCTTTTTTGACTCTTTCAATTTATGCATATAGTAAATTGGTTTGACAAAAAGGTTTTGGTATGCAGATTCTACTCATTGTTGGGTACGAGCTGAAATAGGTGAGTCAAGATGGACGCGGACAAGACAACAATTGCCCTCGAGGCCATCATCAAAGAAACTGTCGATTTGGTACATTTCTTATAGACTTATCAAGTTTCTGGTGCACCTAGTTATAATGCATGGTATTACACTATAGATTAGGTCTTGGATGATTGGTTATTGCTCAAGTACCACAGGTCCACATGAAGGAAGATAAAATCCTTGGTAGTTGTTAAAAGTTTTATAAATACTTATAGGGAGTATGGAGAATAAAAGTCCACTTAGGTCTTAGATATGCCTTCCCAATTACTTTGATTATGATTAAGATATTGTATTGAAGACTTGTAATTATAAAAAATCTAAAAAGTTTTGTTAAGAAGTTCTTATCCCTACTTCCGTCATCTTGAAGTTGTGATTAAGTATATGTCAAATATGTTCCCTGTTTCAAATAAGAATATTGACCTTCACTGGACTGGAAAAGGAAAAGAGAACATGAAAAACCCTTATCGTTTTTCTTCCTCAATATGTCTTCAAGGCAGCTATAATTATGTTTGCACAGTTTTGCTAATCAAACATCTGCCACTTTTGCTAACCAAACATTTTCACTGACTGAAAAATATACCTATTGAAGAAGTTCTTGAAAAGTTGAAGTGTACCACAGCTGGTCTCACTTCTGATGAAGTTCAGAAGCGCCTAAAAGTGTTTGGACACAACAAACTTGAAGAAAAGAAGGTCTGTTGTTACTTCATTGATGTTTACTCTGTCGTGCAAGGAAATTTACATTTTTAATATGTCCTCAACAAGCTCACAGTCGACAAAAATTTAATTGAGGTTATCGATTTATCCCTATTCGTGTGGCTTTGATCTACTGAAACTATCTCTATAAGATATCCTTGTTGATAGGATCTAGGAGCATAACTATGCTTACACAGATTCTATTCTAAGATTACCGTCCATCTTAGTTTTTGTAATCAAAGCAGGATTTCTTTGCTAAGAATAAAGAAACACCCACTGTTCTATAACAGAACAATTTAGAGGCTAATTTAATTAATTCATATTTATTTCCATGAAATTCTGCATATGTTGGAAAGCTATTGCTCCCCTAAGAAATTCTTATTTCATCCTTGTTATACGGTACAGGTGTTCGCCAAAGGTGTTGACAAAGACAGTTGTTTTGATGGTTGCAAGAGCTTCGAGATTAGAGAACCAAGATGCCATAGATACTGCAATTGTCTCCATGTTGAGCGACCCTAAGGAGGTATTAGATTTTATTAGTAACAACAATTTTGCAACCCCAGTCTCCAATTATTTCCTCCTTTGCATAAAATTTGGCAACTGGATGGATATCTTATATCCTTATTTAAGAAAAAAATATGAGATAGCCTATCTTTCTAAAAATGTTTGTAGCTCCCAAATAATAAATTGCTTCCTTTCTGTAAGATTAACTTAAATTATTGATCACATTTGATGGTGGTACCTTTTTAAGGCACGAGCTGGAATTACAGAAGTTCACTTCCTTCCTTTCAATCCAACTGACAAGCGGGCAGCACTTACATACATAGATGGTGCAGGCAAAATGCAGAGTGAGCAAAGGTGCACTGAAGCAGGTACAGATTTAGCATGAAATTCATCGTATCTGCAAACCTTAAAACTCAAGGATATGTATCCATTTTTCTTATCAGTACTGATTTATGTCGGAGAAATTGAAGATTCTATGCCTATCTTCTTAACCAACATGGGTATTACATTTATTTAGATAACTGATTTGAATAATGACTGGATTAGGAAAAGTTTATCGGTTTCCATCTTCCTTTTTCAGGCACTCTCGTTGACTATGTGTACTCCTCAGATATTCTAACCAATTTCATGTCTATATTCGCATGTGTTGATTTGTGTTTATATTGGATTCCTAGTTGCATACTTGCATTACTTTTGACTGTTTAATGAGTATGTAATTGTGTATCTTTCTGTACTTAAAAAACTCATGTGTATCAGATAACATGTACTTGGGTATACTGATGTTCACTCACAAATCATCACTTTCTTTGATGTTAGTTTTTGTTACTTTGGTTATATGATATTGTATGCCTCTGCTCTGTTTCATGAAGAATATGTGGGTTTAATGTTTTAATAATGTTCATCTTAATCTTTCCTGATATAATGTAAGGTGACAGCCAAAAAAAAAAAAACAAAACCAAAAAGTCATGAAAGTTAGGAAAGAATAAAATATCAAACCGAGATCAGCGAATTAGTTCAATCAGAAAAGTTTCACATTCTCAATGCTGCTATTTTTTTCTAACATGATCAATTTGAACAGGATGTCTATCTCCATACAAATTGTCTTGCAACTTTGGTAAACATGGCACCTCGCGTTCATCGCTTAAGTGCATATGCATCACAGCGATTGGTTAGCCTTTTTTACATGTTGTCACGAAAGTATGCTCTCCTTGCTATCTCTTTTGCTATTTCTGACATTGTATATTTCTCACACATTGAAAACTGATAGTTTTGGTTGAGGCTTTACTTTTCTGGGATTACAATTTGGTCTTATATCTGAATTTTTAATGTGATTTACAATCCAGGTACACCAAATTAGCAAAGCTGAAAAACGATAAGATGCATTTGAGCAATGGTGAATTAAAGGATGATGACAGTCTCCCAGAAGACATGGTAGTCAATGATCTCCATTCCTTCGTAATCATCATCATCATTATTGTACTTATTATGTTGCTGCCAATATCATCTAAAAATTTGACTTGCTAAACTAGATTATATTTGTTGCAGTCATCAGAACTGCATATTTATACCGACTTCCTGAGAATCGTTCTCGAAATATTGAATGCGATTCTGACTTACGCCTTGTCGCGTAATCCTGAGGTATCATTATTTAGTATTGAACTGATAATTTAAGATCTCATTCATTTTTATCCATATGAAATTTATTTGCTCCTAAAAATCTTCATCACTATCTGTATGGGGCAGGTTGTTTATGCAATTATGCACAGGCAGGAGGTTTTTCAGCTTTTCTAGAGTCATCCACGCTTCAATGAGCTGAGAACATATTTACTGTAGGTGCTAGTGCATTTAATTTTGAGGATTCCTTTCATGTGTATTTTTTTTTATTTTACAAGTTATCAACTTGATGTTGCTAAACCACTCAATATTGTGTCTTTATATAATAATACACTATTGTGCAGCTGAGACTGATGACCCTTCTGCCTTTGTAGGTCTTAGACTTTTTCAATAGTCGCATGGATGCCCAAAAAATGGAAGGTGAATGAATGGTCAGTGGAGAAAGTATTTCAAGTCATAATCATCAATCGGTGGTCATGGCGAGGTGAAGGAATGAAGGTATAAACATATTCCAAGTTTTAAAACATTTATAACATAAATTGACATTAATTTCTCCTACTGTACTATTTTTCCCTCTTCTTTGGCAGATGTTTACTCAGTTACGCTTTACATATGAACAAGAGAGCCACCTTGGGGAGTTCTTCATTCCGTATGTGTGGCAGCTAGTTGTGTCTCGCAGGTGGTTTCTGCATACTTTTCCCATCTTTCAAGCAAATCGTATTTCTAACTTAGAATGGTCTTAGAGAGCAATCATATAATGTGGCATTTCATCCTTACCTAGAAGCCTGTCTTTTCGTACTTAAATGAAATAGATGTCCCACACTACTGAGAAATATTTCTTATTTTTTTGTCTATGATTTCATCAACATCTTTGAATTTTAGCGCGCTGCACTTCACATATTTTTAATGTCAATAGTATGGTCGAGTCTCTTAGGCCTTATTGCTTGTTCAACTATTAAAACCATTCTAGCTTTTAGTAAGTAAATGGTCATTGACTGTTATTTTCTTGTATTATCAATAAATCAATTCTGATCTCGGTCTTGTTACTAATTTCTTTGTCTTGTGATACGTCTTTCTGCAGTGGTTTCAGTTTTAACCCCAAGAACATAAATATATTTCCAGTTGACATTCCTATGGAAGTAAGTAGTTCTACTGCTGTTTCTCTACATATTTCAATTCTTGATTCAAAATGATTTCTTTTAGGCATGCTCTGCAGGTTCTTAATTTCCCTAAAGCAACATTTGAGAATTCAAAAAATGGTCTCCGAAATGGAGCCAGTAAGTTCAAATACTCTTATTCCTTATTGTCCTTTTAACTATTAATACAGAATTGCATATATTTAGAACTTTTCTGCTGTGTATCGTGGTTAATTTTTCTGACAATAATTCTTTAAAGTAGACATCTTTTGAGTCTTACATAATATTTAGCTAATGAACTAAAATTAATTATGAACTAAAATTAATTATGGCTTGAAGTAGGATGACAACAGGTAAAAATACGCTATCTTTCTTTTTTTATACGACACATAGTGTAAATTTGGGCTCTACTTGTTTAGCTTTTTTCTAACACTTCATTTTTCTGTTCTGACATTTGTTTCTAACAAAGTATCTTGATTCTTATATGTTTTTAAAATCCTCTTGATAAGCCCAAAAGTAAATAAAATTCACCTTGCTGCTTGCCGAAATACTGAAATCTCAAATAGCCCAAGTGCATTCTTTACTGCTTTTATGACTAAAAAGGGTGGTAGTGATATGTTGGCTGGTGGAGGCCAATGAAGTTACAAAATTAATTAGAATACTAACTAAATACAAAATATGGTATTATGACTAGTACTGTTAATTTTTGTGTGCTTATGCATAAGGTTCATTGAATGGTATTGTGACACCCCCGAATCCGGGTCTACCTTCAAACCCGAGTCCGGTGCGTAACAGTGCTACTCATTAAATACATTCACCCATATATTCTCAAAACATCAATATAATCTTTCTTCAATATAAAGATAATTAAAAATCCTTACAATGCATCTCAAATCTCTCTCAGGTTCTAATACCTTTACATCATCAACACATACTAATTATGATTAATGTTTGCCTAAATCTATACTAGCAAAATACGCAAGTATACGCAGTCCACAAGTAATAAAGTGAAAGTAGAGTATCGTTCCACGGAGAAAAACTAAGTTTATAATGGCAAATTTCAATCCTAAATTAATCCAATTTTATTAAACAAATGATCAAAGATTTCTGAATTTCTGAATTTAACTAATTAATTCTAATTAAACTACTACCACAAGTTTGAAAACAGATTTTTAAAGACTTAATACTACAACTTCACTTATTGTTTCACTTTTCTCAACACACTTCCCTTTGGATTATGCTAATTATTTTGGATTGCTAATCAAGAACTCATCAATATTTATGACCATCTCTCAATGTTTCATAAACAACTCAACTCAAATCCACAAATGATAGGTTCAAGATAATCACCCTAGTTAACTAATCCACTATATCTCTATGTGAATTACAATTAAAAAGGATTTAAAGTTCAGGTTCCCTATCAGATTACATGCGGTGAATAGGTATATTTCTATCCTAAACACAAATTATGAATTCCAACGACAAGCAGAATGCACAATCACGTGCTATTATGGTCAGATCTAAACCTATACTTCATCTCTCGAGTTCATATAGATTATCCTGGTAATTACTGACTAAATAATTAAGCAAGCATGTTAAATTTAGTTCATAATTAAACTAGAATCCATCATCCACAAATCTAATAACATTCAAAAGTCAAAATAAAAGAAAGAGAGAAGAACAAAAATTGATGAGTAATTCTTGAATCTCTCTCTAGCTCCTGCTTTGATTTTCTCTTGCTAGCAACTTGCTTCAAGTCTTCACAATTTGCTCCAAAACTAGGGTTTTCTAATAATAAGTTCAACACCCTTAAAATTGATTTAAAACAACTATTTATAATATCTGATAAAAATCCTAACTAATTTAGAAGTCTGAAAACCAATTACACATCAAGTTGCTTTAATTAATTGAAAAGTCAAATCTGGTCAACTCCCGAACTGGTGCGGCCGCGCTGCTCCCTAGGTCATTTTGGGCGCGACCGCGTTGCACTGATTTCCTGCAACTCTGCATCTGCAACTGCTGATTCTACTCAACTCTCGCCAAGTCAATCCCCAACATCTGCAACCTACAAAAACACATAAAATGCATGAAAAGTAACTACAATCCAAGGAAAGAAACAATAATCTGCATTCATTGGTATCCGATTCGTAGGTATAAAACCTACTTATCAAATACCCCCAAACTTGAACTATTGCTTGTCCCCAAGCAACACAATGCCCTGAATGCAACTAACAACTATCGTGCCTAAAAATCCAATCAATAGCCAGTATGAATTTTAACTTTTAGCCTTAGAGATATCAACAACGCACTTAGAACAGTAAATCCAGTCAATATGAACTAATAATCCCAATCAATCAAACAATATACACCTGTCATTATCCAAGTTGTGTGTGTGCGCTCATTAATCAATTTTACTGACCAAAGTTCAAAATTTAGCCACATAACCAACTCTACAACAAGAATGATCTAGTTTCACTTCAAATCACGCAAATATGACAAATCCAACCAAAACTAAGCAATCACTAAGCATGAGGGTTCTTACAAGGCTTATTTCTATCCTTATTCTTCTACGAGTGCGTTTTACGCTCCATCTCGTATTTATGCTGGACTGTGCAATGCTAGGCTCTCTTAGGCGTTTCAAAGTCACCCATGTAGCGAGCGTTCAATCAGTGACTCCCAAACCAGTCGGCTTTAGGGCACTAGGTGTTAAGACACCCCTAAGGATCTAATTACCCGAGTAACCAAGGCTACAGAACCCAACTAGTCAACGCATTTATTGTATTTTTGTATTTTTTTTTGTTTTTTTATTTTTTTTTTAGAATTATACCCTTTAGATACCCTCAAACTCAGCTTTTACCTCATCTCAGCCTTCATTGTCAATTCACCCAAAAAATTCTTGTTTAAAAGTTAATTATGCAACACTTTAAACTCTATTAGTCAAACCAATCAAATCTTTCGTGCTATCCGGTAACTCAAGTCTAGACAGGCATAACTACTCTCATGATCTAAATTACAACATCCATAATGACCATCACACCGTCCAAGTTAACAATTAAACTAATCTCATCATTGGCTGAGCCAAAACTCAAACTAGCCCATCAATTGAACTCATACAAACAAATATGAAAATGCACTAAATGCAAACAAGTACGAGAATGCACTAACAAGTATATGCCAATATGCTAAACATATATAATGCACTAAACTAACTGCATGCTAAACAAAAACAGATAAATAACTACAAAACCCCTAAACTTAAAACAAACAATGTCCTCATTGAATAAACAGTAAAACGAAAAGGAAAGAAAACTCCCCTAATCCGAGGTAACCTGCGGCCTCCCCATCTGAAGGTGTGTCCGGGGGAGGATAAGCTGGAGCAGCATTAAACGTCGGGAATTGGACCTGAACGCCTAATTGAGAAAAAGCTTGAGAAAAACTGTTCGAGAGTTGTGTGGAGAAGGATCGAAGCTCTGTCATACTGGTGTGAATAGCATCCATCCGTCGGTTCATACGCCTCTCCATTCGATCCAACCTAGCCTGAGACACATTCAAAGGTTGCTCAGGTTCGGCTATCGGCTGATCGGATGCCTCTTCACTCTCACTTTGATCCGCCAAGAGAAATCTTGCCCCACGGGAATGAGAAGGAGCACCAGTCCAAACCTTGTACTTTTCAATCGTAGCATGATCAATGGTGTTCATCGGAAGCTGCACGGGCTCACCATCATCCCATTCCACCCCAGCAACAATGCATAAACAAGCTATCACAAATGCATGTGGGATCCCTCCTGAAGTACCACCTTGCAGGTATCGGCGAATGGACTGATTAATGACATATCCCACATCTATTTTCTTCCCCTTCACAATTCCATATAGCAGAATAGCTCGGTCCTTGGTCACATTATTTTGATGCCTGGTTGGCATCAAGTTAGCACAAATGAAACTGTACCAAGCCTTCCCGTAGCGACTCAAGGCCGTGTGAGGAAAATGTAATTTCTGATCCGTTCCTTGCTTAGTCGTCCATACCGTACCTGGCTTACACAAGGTATTCATGATACTATCCAATTTTGTGTCCCATCGTGTAGAGTATAGCCAATCCGGATCGTTAGGTTGAACAGTAGGCAAGTGGTACAGGGAATTGACACTCTCTCTAGTATAGGACACTTGACAACCCCTCACAAAAGCAGTGCCATCCTTAGTGATTTTCGCATTTGCATAGAATTCCTGCACTACTGATATTGGGGCTGCCAAAGGTGTTTCCACGAACAGCAGCCAGCCCATGGCCCGAATCATACTCATCATTTGGCCATCCAACCTAGGATCTGGCTTTAGCCCATGTTCCAGAACAAACGTCTTCCCTAGCAAAACTCGCTGGTAAAACTCCTCAGCCTCAGCAGACACAAATTTACTACCATCGAATTCAACTAGTTCAGTACGGGCTTGAGAACTAGAAGATTCACCACGTCGTTTCGAGGCCATAGATACTCAGTCCAAATATTTAACGCAAAACAAACTCAGTGACCCCCAAACTTGACAGAAATCAAACAGAAATTTTCTAATTGCACATGCAGTAAGTATGTAGCCTTGGTTCTAAACAAACTCTCTCAAACCAATAAAAATCACATCCACAAAAAGATACAATATAGAAAGCACAGTAAACTTGAGCCTTAAAATCAGAAGTCCCCAATACAGTATATACCCAAGTCTATAATCCTTCAATTGTAATTATTACCTTGAGAAGAAGAGAATATCCAAGCCACAATGTACTTACTTCGTTCTTACACGACACGCTCCCACGGTATCCCACAACAATGCAATGAAAGCCCAATGGAAAATGCTTTGGTTGTTTAGATTTAGGGTTTGTATTGGATGAATATGATGTAGGAAGTGAAAGATTTGGAAGGAGAGAAGATATGGGAAGAGTAGTGCCGCAGAGAGAACTAGGGTTTGACAGTGGAAGGGTTGATGTAGAATGGTATCGTGAAGGAGAATTATAGAATGTAAATGTTTGATTTAGAGTGGAATTGGATTAGAAAAGATTTGGATTGGATTTTGAAAAGGAAGAGAAAGAGTGAAGTAACCGTTTCTAAGATGGATAGGAGAATAAGAATGAAGATCCAAGCGGGAAAGGAATAAATAAAAGGCTGATGGGTCGGGTTTGAACTTGTTTTAAAACCTGGAAACCGATCGCGGCGCGGCCGCGCTTGGAATTGGCTTGGATTGGGCGCGGCCGCGCTGGTATGGTAGCAGGAGATTTTTGATTTCTGGAGATGGGTGCGACCGCTCTGCTTTCCTTCATAATTAGGGCGCGACCGCGCTTGCATGGCAGCATGAAACTGAATATGTTTAGCCTTCCTGTTTGAATCTTTGGTGTGCAGCCCTGATGTGTATCCTAAAAAGAAAACATAAAGTAACTACTTACTACTATAAAAACGAAACCAAAAATACTAGTTACTCCTAAAAATCACACAAAAAAAAAATTCAACTTAAAGAAATTAACGAATGGGTTGCCTCCCAACTAGCGCTTGATTTAAAGTCTTTCAGCCTGACTACTCCCTGTTTCAAGTTCTAATCAGCAAGAGTGATTGAGGTTTTCGGGCGATCGAAATCACCACCCCAATAATGCTTTAACCTTTGTCCATTGACTTTAAACAACTCGTCTGGATTGTGACCAAAAACTTCAACGGCGCCATGAGGGAATGCTTGTTTGACAATGAAGGGGCCAGACCACCGAGATTTGAGCTTTCTTGGAAATAATCTCAATCGAGAGTTGTATAGAAGCACTGCTTGTCCCGGCTCAAATTTCCTGTTGATAATTTTCCGATCGTGCCACTTCTTGACTTTTTCCTTGTATAACTTCGAGTTCTCATATGCTTGCAGACGGAATTCATCAAGTTCATTAAGCTGGAGAAGTCTCTTTTCCCCCGCAACTGTGAAATCAAAGTTAAGCTTTCTGATGGCCCAATAAGATTTGTGCTCAAGTTCAACAGGAAGGTGGCACGCCTTGCCATAGACTAATTGATAAGGTGACATGCCAATGGGTGTCTTGTATGCTGTCCGATAAGCCCAAAGCGCGTCATCCAACTTCGTTGACCAGTCTTTTCTATTAGGATTAACAATCTTTTTCAGAATTCTCTTCACTTCCCTATTCGAAAACTTCAGCTTGACCACTGGTTTGGGGGTGATAAGCTGTAGCAATTCTGTGGTTGACCCCATATTTAGCTAAGAGAGCTGTGAAATACCTATTGCAGAAGTGGCTCCCTTCATCACTGATAATTGCCCTTGGGGTGCCAAATCTTGTGAAGATGTTTTTCTGAAGAAATTTTAAAACCACCTTGGCATCATTAGTTGGCAATGCACTGGCTTCCACCCATTTAGAGACATAGTCAACCGCCAAAAGAATGTAGAGGTTGTTGAAGGAGGATGAAAATGGTCCCATGAAGTCTATTCCCCAAACGTCGAAGACTTCAACTTCTAAAATGGAATTTAATGGCATCTCATGACGTTTGGAAATATTTTTCACCCTTTGACATCTATCACATCTCTGAACGAATTGGTGGACGTCTTTAAACAACGTGGGCCAGAAAAATCCTGCTTGTAACACCTTGACAGCTGTCTTTTCTCCTCCGTAATGTCCTCCATATAACGAATCATGACAATGATGTAAGATGCTCTCAATTTCACTTTGCGGAACGCATCGTCGTATCATTTGATCTGCGCAATGTTTGAACAGGAACGGTTCATCCCATATGTACCTTTTTACGTCATGAAGAAACATTTTCTTTTGTTGGCTGGTCAAATCTAGAGGAAGTACGTTGCTAACCAAATAATTGACAAAATCGGTGTACCATGAAACTTTTGCATTTATCACAAACAATTGCTCATCCGGGAAGAACTCATTGATCACGGTCTCGTCTCCCTTGACATGGTCATTGTTTTCTAATCTCGAGAGATGATCCGCCACTTGATTTTTCGTGCCCTTTCTATCTCGGATTTTCAAGTCAAATTCCTGGAGTAGAAATATCCATCTAATTAATCTGGGCTTCGCATCTTGTTTCGAAATCAGATATCTAATTGCTGAATGGTCAGTGAATACCACCACTTTAGTTCCAATTAAGTACGACCGGAATTTGTCATGCAACTCCTTCTCAATAGTTGTATAATTGAGCTGGGCATCCGATGGTGTTTTGCTAGCATAATAAATAACATGAAAAGTCTTCTCTTTGCGTTGATCTAAAACAACCCCAATTGCATAGTCATTAGCATCATACATTAACTCGAATGACTTTGACTAATCTGGAGCAACTATCATTGGTGTTGTAGTCATTTTCTTCTTTAAGAGCTCAAAGGCCGCCAAACAGTCGTTGTCAACTTTGAATGAGACATCTTTCTCCAATAGACTGCATAACGGGTTTATGATTTTCGAGAAGTCCTTTATGAATCTCTGGTAAAACCCAACATGTCCCAAGAAACTGCGGATCCCCTTCACTGAAGTTGGTGGTGGTAAGTTTTCAATTGTCTCAAGCTTGGCTTTATCCACCTCTAAACCTGTTGCTGAAACTTTATGCCCGAGGATGATCCCTTCTTGCACCATGAAATGACACTTTTTCCAGTTAAGCACCAAATTGGTTTCCACGCACCTTTTCAGTACCGTGATAAGATTTTCCAAGCAACTATCAAAAGAGTCCCCAAATACTGAAAAATCTTCCATGAAAACCTCCACATTGCGTTCCACCATATCTGAAAAAATTGCCATCATGCACCTTTGGAACGTCGCTAGGGCATTGCACAATCCGAAAGATATTCTCCTAAAAGCGAAAGTGCCATACGGACACGTGAACGTAGTTTTTTCTTGGTCCTCTGGAGCAATAGCAATCTGATTGTATCCAGAATATCCGTCCAATAAGCAATAGTACTCATGTCCAGCCAATCTATCCAACAACTGATCAATGAAAGGTAGAGGGAAGTGATTCTTTCGGGTTGCTTTATTGAGTTTCTTGTAATCCATGCACACTCTCCAACCTGTCACTGTCTGTGTTGGTATTAGCTCGTTGTCGTTTGCTACTACTGTCATCCCTTCTTTCTTGGGCACGCATTGAACAGGGCTCACCCATGAACTATCTGAGATAGGGTATATGATTCCTGCATCTAACCATTTCAGTATTTCTTTCTTGACCCTCTTTCATGATAGGATTTAGCCTTCTTTGTTGTTCCACGGTAGGTTTGGCATTGTCTTCCATAAGGATCTTGTGCATGCAGAAAGATGGGTTTATTCCTTTGATGTCAGCAATGGTCCATCCGATTGCAGTTTTGTACTCTCGAAGAACTCGTATCAACTTATTTTCCTGAAATTCGTTAAGAACAAATGCAATAATAACAGGTAAAGTAGATGATTCACCCAAATAAGCATACCTGAGATGGCTAGGTAACGATTTAAGTTCAAGTGTAGGAGGTATTTCAAGAGATGGCTTCAAGCGCTCTAAGGACTTGTCTGTAGGTTCCAAAGGTTCAAAAGGAATTTGGAATTTGCGTACTCTTCGCAATGCATCTAATATCTGAAGAAACTCCATCATCTTTGGGTCGTCCATGTCAGCATCACCCAATAAAGTAGTTTCCAACGGATCCTTAGTCAATGTCCTCAAAATCTTGTCATCCACCACATCCATCCGAAAACACTCATCATCCGTAGGAAACTTCATGGCTTTGAACACATTGAATGTCACTTCTTGGTCTTGAACCCTCATAGTCAATTCTCCTTTTTGTACATCTATGAGTGTTCTACCAGTTGCTAAGAACGGTCTCCCAAGTATGATAGGAATGTCTTTGTCCTCTTCATAATCCAAAATGATGAAATCAACTGGGAATATGAATTTATCAACTTTTACCAAAATGTCCTCCACAATACCTCGAGGATATGTAACTGACCTAGCTGAAGAGAGATGTTGGTTGGTTTCGGTGCAGGTAGACCCAACTGGACATATATCGATAATGGCATGAGGTTGATGCTAACACCCAAATCACACAAACATCTGTTGATTGCTAAGCTATCAATAGTGCAAGGAATAGTGAAACTACCAGGATCTTTTAATTTCGGTGGCAACTTCTTTTGCAATATAGCACTATACTCTTCAGTTAACGCTACTATTTCATAATCCTCTAGCTTTTTCTTCCTTGACAAAATTCCTTTCATAAACTTGGCATAGCTTGGCATCTGCTCTAAAGCTTCCGCAAACGGTATGTTGATTTGTAGCTTTTTAAAAACTTCAAGGAATTTGGAGAACTGTTTGTCTAATTTCTGCTTCTGAAGTCTCTGTGGATATAGAACTGGAGGGTATACTACAGATTGCTTTGCTTTCTCATTTTCTTTTAGCTCAGTTTCCGTTTTCTTTTCTTTTTCTGCCAAATTTTTTGCAGAAACTGTGACTGGAGAAGGGCGCGGCCGCGCTGCACGGCTGAAGTTGTTTCCCACTTCTGACAGCTTGACATTGCTCCTTACCATCTCTCTTTGGGTTAACTTGTGTTGCTTGGCAACGATCCTTGAGGCCGATTGTTCAAAATATTGGCCATCTGACCCACTTGATTCTCCAGATTTCTGATGGCAGCTGCTTGACTCTTTACCAACACATCATTACTCGCCATATACTTCATCAACAACTTTTCCAAATCTGGTTTCTTTTCTTAGTGCTGTTGATTATGAAATCCAGGAGGATATGATGCTCTAGGAGCTTGTTGATAATTTTGATTGTTGCTCCATGACAAGTTAGGGTGATTCCTTGCCCCCGGATTGTAAGTGTTTTGGTAAGGATTTGGAGGTCGTTGGTACTACCCACAAACTGCACTGCTTCAGGATTAATGGGACAATAATCTGTATGATGTGATCCCGCGCATAGCTCACAAACATAAGCAATTTGTTGAGTTTTTGACTCTTCTATAGCATCGATCTTCTTAGACATAACTGCCATTTGAGCTGCTAATGCTGTGACTGTGTCAACTTCTAATACCCGGCTACCTTGTGATGATTCATCCTCGCAGTTGACCATTGATAGTTATTTGCTGTCATTGTCTCCAATAATTCAAAAGCCTCATTAAACTTTTTATCCATAAGTGCTCCTCCCGCGGCTGCATCTGTGCTCGATCGATTATTACCACTTAACCCATTGTAGAACGTCTGAACCTGTAGCCACTTGGGTAGTCCATGGTGCGGACATCTTCTCAATAAGTCCTGAACCTCTCCCAAGTCTCATACAGTGACTCTCCATGTTGCTCATAAGTAGAAATCTCGTTTCTCAATTTGGCAGTTTTAGCCGGCGGAAAGAATTTCGCAAGAAATTTCTGAGCTAAGTCATCCCAGGTCGTGATGAATCCCGGCGGAAGCGAATGCAGCCAACTCTTAGTTTTATCCCTCAGAGTGAATGGGAATAGACGTAATCTGACCACATCATCCGAAACATTGTGATATTTGAATGTATCACAAATCTCAAGAAAGTTCACTAAATGTTCATTCGGATCATCAGTGGCCAATTCCCCAAACTGCACCGAATTCTGGATCATCTGAATTGTTCCCGGTTTAATCTCAAAAGTGTTTGTAGTGATAGTTGGCCTCGTGATGCTTGACTTGATCTTATCTATCTTAGGCATGACATATTCCCTCAATGATTTATGCTCTTCGTTATCCATGTTCACTTTCTCGATTGTCTCTTTGCAAAATTTCCTCAACTGGTGTAACTTGTTTTCAAGATCGTCCTCACACTGCACAAGATCCGGCTGTTTTGATCGCGTTTGCATAAACGAACCGAGATTACTTGAAACAGGAAGTAACAAGAAAAACAAAACAAAGTTTAACTAAAACGGAATTAATAAAATTGATACTTGAAATTAATAAATACCACTTTTCCCCGGCAACGACGCCAAAAACTTGTTTGCCTAAATCTATACTAGCAAATTATACAAGTATACGCAGTCCACAAGTAATAAAGTGAAAGTAGAGTATTGTCCCACGGAGAAAAACTGAGTTTATAATGGCAAATTTTAATCCTAAATTAATCCAATTTTATTAAATAAAAGATCAAAGATTTCTGAATTTCTGAATTTAACTAATTAATTCTAATTAAACTACTACCACAAGTTTGAAAACAGATTTTTAAAGACTTAAGACTACAACTTCACTTATTGTTTCACTTTGCTCAACACACTTCTCTTTGGATTATGCTAATTATTTTAGATTGCTAATCAAGAACTCATCAGTATTTATGACCATCTCTCAATGTTTCATAAACAACTCAACTCAAATCCACAAATGATAGGTTCAAGATAATCACCCTAGTTAACTAATCCACTATATCTCTATGTGAATTACAATTTAAAAGGATTTAAAGTTCAGGTTCCCTATCAGATTACATGTGGTGAATAGGTATATTTCTATCCTAAACACAAATTATGAATTCCAACGACAAGCATAATGCACAATCACATGCTATTATGGTCAGATCTAAACCTATACTTCATCTCTCGAGTTCATATAGATTACCCCGGTAATTACTGGCCAAATAATTAAGCAATTATGCATAAACCATAATAGACAATCCAATAATAACTAATCATAATTATCCAGGAAGCATGTTAAACAAAACTACACAAGAAGATCCATTATAGCCTTTGGAAAAACTAAATTAAAACTCCTTTCATTTATTTTAATAAAACATTATAACATATAGTTTTAAATGTCACACATTTAATTTAATTGAACTTATTATTATTAAATAAATTCAATTAAATATAACTAACTCAAATAATAATTTCATTTAACAAATAACAATAATACCAAATAAATTCTCTTATTCAAATAAATCATTTATTCAAATAAATCTCTTCATCATCTAATTTAATTATTAAATTAAATTAGAATAAACATAACAAATCACATTCAAATAACATTTAACATTATTAAGCTTAACATATACCCATTTCACAAAAACTTAATAAATTATTTATTAAGCTCAATAAATTAATAAAAATATTTATATAACTCAATAAATATTTTTATTCAATCATAAAAATTGCATTCGTTACATCTTTCCCTCCTTAAAAGGATTCTGTCCCCAGAATCACAACGTAATCAAATCGTCCGTTACATTCTCCCCTCCTTACAAAGATTCTGTCCCAGAATCGCAATATAAAGATTAAACAAATAATTGGGAAAAATTTTGCATCATTATCTCTTCGAGTTCCCACGTTGCTTCTTCAGCACTGTGGTTTTTCCATATTACCTTAACAGAAGGTATCACTTTATTTCTAAGTAGTTGCTCCTTCCTGTCCACTATCTGAACATGTATTTCTTCATAAGACAAATCTTGCTCAAACTGTATCGGTTCATACTCTATGACATGCTTATAATCAGACTTATACGGTCGTAGCACCGATATGTGGAATACATTGTGAATATGACCTAACTCAGGAGGTAAAGCTACCTCATAAGCTACTTCACCCATCCGTTTCAGCACTTCGAAAGGTCCAATAAACCGCGGACTGAGTTTACCCTTTTTACCAAATCTGATTTTTCCTTTCCAGGGAGATACTTTGAGAAATACAAAGCTTCCGACTTCAAATTCGCGATTTTGTCGGTGTTGATCAGCATACTTCTTCTGTCTGTCTTGAGCGGCTATCAGTCTGGTTCTTATCACTTTGACAATTTCAGCAGTTTGTTGTACCAACTCGGGTCCCAATAGTCATCGTTCACCAACCTCATCCCAGCATAATGGAGTTCTACATTTCCTTCCATACAATGCTTCGTAGGGTGGCATGCCGATGCTTGCGTGATGACTGTTGTTGTAAGCAAATTCGACCAAAGATAAATGATCATCCTAGTTGCCTTTGAAATCCATGACACATGCCCGAAGCATATCCTCCAACGTTTGAATTGTTCTTTCGCTCTGGCCATCGGTTTGAGGATGATACGCTGTACTCATTCTTAACTGCGTTCCCAAGTAAGCTTGCAGACTCCTCCAAAATTTTGAGGTGAAACGTGGATCTCTGTCTGACACTATTGACACTGGAACTCCGTGCCTTGAGATAATCTCTTTGACGTATAGTTTTGCCAGCTGATCCAAAGTGAATCTGATTTTGATCGGCAAGAAATGAGCTGATTTCGTCAATCTGTCAACTATGACCCATATCGCGTCATATCCCTTCTGAGTAGTTGGAAGCCCTACCACAAAATCCATTGTGATATGCTCCCACTTCCATTCTGGTATCTCCAAGGGCTGTAACAAACCACTTGGTCGTTGATGCTCCGCTTTGACTTGCTGACAAGTGAGACATTTCGCAACACATTCAGCAACCTCTCTTTTTATGTTTGGCCACCAAAAATGTTGTCGAAGATCCTGGTACATCTTTGTGCTTCCCGGGTGAACCGAAAATCTTGAACTGTGAGCTTCATTCAAAATCTCCTCTCTGATTGCCAATACCGACGGTACCCAGATTCTGCCTTCAAATCTCAGCAACCGTTCGGTATCGATTTTATATTTAAGCTCTTCACCTTCAAGCACTCTTTTCCGTATCTCAACACACTCCTCATCCTGGAGTTGCGCTTCTTTCACTTTTTTCACCAAAGTTGGTTGAGTTTCCATTTGGAACAATTTTTCATTAGGCTCTGCCAGATGTTTCACCTCCAATTCCAACTTAGCCATTTCCGCCACAAGTTTCTCCTGAGCAGTTAGCATAAACAGTTTCTCCCGACCTTTTCTACTCAAAGCGTCGGCAACCACATTAGCCTTCCCTAGATGGTATAGAATTTCACAGTCATAATCTTTGATCAATTCTATCCATCTCCTCTGCCGCATATTCAAATCTTTCTGCGTGAAAATATACTTCAAACTTTTATGGTCTGTATATATTTCACACTTCTCCCCGTAGAGATAGTGCCTCCAGATTTTTAAAGCAAACACCACGGCTGTTAACTCCAAATCATGGGTCGGATACCCTTTTTCATAGTCTTTTAGTTGGCGCGATGCATATGCAATAACTTTACCATTTTGCATCAACACACAACCAAGTCCTTTATGTGATGCGTCACTGTACACCACAAAATTTCCTGTAGCATCTGGCAAAGACAACACAGGTGCTGAGCTTAGTCTCTCCTTTAGTTTTTGGAAACTTTCTTTGCACTTCTCCGTCCAAACAAACTTCACTGATTTCCTTGTTAAATTCGTCAACGGAGTGGCGATCCTAGAGAAATCTTGAATAAAACGCCTGTAGTATCCTGCCAAACCAAGGAAACTCCTCACTTCCGACGGTGTCTTCGGCTGATCCCAGTTCATGACAGCCTCTACTTTCGCTGGATCCACTGAAATCCCGTCTTTATCAATAACATGGCCAAGAAATTGAACACGCTCTAACCAAAATTCGCACTTTGAAAATTTTGCATACAATTTCTCTTTTCTTAACGCCTCCAACGTCACCCTCAAATGCTCCACGTGTTCTTCTTGAGTTTTGGAGTAAACCAAAATGTCGTCTATGAATACCACCACAAACTTATCCAGAAATGGTTTGAACACCCTATTCATTAAGTCCATGAATGCTGCAGGCGCATTCGTTAAGCCAAATGACATAACCAAAAACTCATAGTGACCATATCTGGTTCGAAACGCCGTCTTTGGTATGTCCTCTTTTCTCACCTTCAATTGATGGTACCCACTTCGCAGATCTATCTTCGAAAAATATCTTGCTCCCTTCAGTTGGTCAAACAGGTCATTGATCCTTGGCAATGGATATTTGTTTTTAATCGTGACCTTGTTTAACTCTCTATAATCAATGCAAAGACGCATCGACCCATCCTTCTTCTTAACAAACAATACCGGCGCTCCCCACGGCGAAACGCTCGGTTGGATATACTTCTTATCCAGCAATTCCTGTAATTGCACCATTAATTCCTTCATTTCTACCGGAGCCATTCGATACGGGGCTTTCGATACAGGGGCCGTTCACGGTGCTAAATCAATTACAAACTCGATTTCCCTATCTGGCGGTAATTCTGGCAAATCATCAGGAAATACATCCGCAAAATCCCTAACTACTGGTATCTCCTCCAGTTTTGCACCCACCTTTCGGGTATCAACTATGTAGGCTAGATATCCTACACATCCTTGTTTCAACATCTTTCTGGCTTGCACCATCGTCAGACAATTCATTTGTCTAGGCGACTTGCTGCCATAAAACACTACCTTTGACGGAGTCATAAGGTTTACACACTTCTTTTGACAGTCAATAATTGCCTCATGGTTAAACAACCAATCCATACCCAAAATAACATCAAACTCCCCAAGACAAATTGGGATCAAGTTTACTGTCATCACATGACCCTTAATATCTCCCTGACAGTTCTTGTGGACAAACTTAACAGGAATCACCTCCCTATTCGCAATTTCTATGTTCATAGGGTAATCTAATTCTTCTTGGGGTAACCCTAATTTCTTAGCAAAATCATCGGATATAAATGAGCAAGTAGCACCCGAGTCAAACAATACATAAGCGTTAACATTATTGACTGGAATGATACCTGACACTACATCCTTTGACTGCACAGCATCCTGCACCGTCATGTTGAATGTTCGAGCGGTAGGTCGGTTGGGCTGCGTGGGTCCTGTGATAGTCAGATTGCCTCCACCACCGCTGTTTCCCTTTCCTGAACTGGCTCCACCTGTAGTTGCTTTCTTAGGGCACTCTCGGGCAAAGTGATCCTTCGACCCGCAGATGAAACATGCTCCCTTCTTTGGATTAGGGCAATTTGGTGCGATATGCCCCTCCTGCCTGCAGTTGAAGCACACTCGATTACCCTTCAAACAAGCACCCATATGGCTCTTTCCACAGTTGTTGCACACCTCCACCTTCTTCTTCTGATTACCCTGCTGACTTCCCGCAGAGTTACTATCATTCCATTTCCTCTTCTGGCTACTGCCCCCATGGCTACCACTTGCCTTGTTTTCATTCTCATTCTTCATTCTCATTCTTCTTTTTCTTCTACTCCTGATTGTACTTAGACAGAGCATCACTGCCTCCTTCAGCGATAATTGCCTTCTCCAGCACCGCCGCAAACGAGTTCAGTTGAAACATTGAAACTCGACTATACAACCAGGGCTTCAATCCCTGCTCAAACCTTCTGGCCTTCCTCTCATCCGTGTTAACCTGATAAGGTGCAAACCTCGCCAACTCGTTGAATCTGGCAGCATACTCAGATACCGACATAACACCTTGCTTCAACTCTAGAAACTGTACTTCCATTTGGTTCTGAGCACTTGCTGGGAAATAGGTTTCGAAAAATATCTCCTTGAACCGCTCCCACGGAATAATCCCTTGGCCGCCTCGAGTCTTATTTGCTTGCCACCAATAGCTAGCTTCTGATTTCAGCATAAACGTTGCAAATGCCGTCTTTTGGTCCTCATTGACCCTAGCGACATCAAACACCTTCTCCATCTCCATGATCCACGTTTGAGCTTCGATGGGATTCATAGTGCCGTGATATTCCGGAGGTCCGACTGCCTTGAAGTCTTTAAAGGTTGTAGCCTGAGCTTGTGGTTGATTTGCAAAGGCTCCCGTTAACAAATTTACTAACTGCTGCATGGGATTAGCGTTGGCTTCTTCGTTGTTAGTAGATCCCTCAGGGGTCTGTTGACGTGTTGGTTGTCTTCTTGGAGGCATCTAGTTAAAAACAATTCGCGTCATTAGACTATTGCTCAATTACCTAAACATTTAAGTCTTAACTTAAACATTTATATAAAACACTTAACACACAGTACATCTGATAAACTTTCGCATTTTATTCATTAACTGCTTCAAAACATAATAGAGATAACATCGTAGTTATTTACATCATCTATCCTGAAATCACAAAGTTTCAGAATTACATCATCATTCTATCCCATTATAGAAACTGGGATTACAATTTATTCACTTCATAGATTCCTAATAACATAACTAATCACAATCTATGATGACATCCCACGACGCACAACTTCCTGGCGTTCCTGCTCCATAATGCGTGTCATCATCCTACGATCCATCACATCTGGATGACGATTAGCTCGATCTTGAGCTCTATCCATGGTAGTATGAAAAATATACTCCATCTCATCAATCTTGGCCTTCTTTGACCGCATCTCACACTCAACACGATCTGCGCGATCAGCCTCCCTCAGCCAAGCTGTCTCAGCTCTCGCCCGCTTAGCTGACTCCTCTTTCAACTCATCTCGTACAATCTCATTCCTGGCTATCAACTGTCCGCGTCGATACTCAGACTGTGCTAGCCTCTGCTCAGCCTCTGCAAGACGTGATGAAAGGTCTTGAATCTCAGCATCCTTATGCTCTAGAGTGGTTTGACGTTCTGCAGCCTGTTCCTATAACTCTTCCTTTTCACTTTTTACATGAACCAACTTCCACTCCACATCTCCAAGACGTATGTCTAGCTCCTCGATCTCACTGTTCTTCTGCTCCAAAGCAGTCTGTCGCTCAGCCAGCTGCCTCTCTAACTCCTCCACTCTATCCTGCAACTCTACGTTGCGATCATACACCTGCTCGTACATCTGAACACCCAAAGTAGATAGTGATATCCCCTTAGGGTCTTCCTCCTCCTCCTCAACCTCTTCAGGGTCCTCCTCAGGATCAGTCTCAGGCTCATACTCGTGACCTGTAACTGTAACCAATGGAGTTGGCTCCCTCTGCACTAGCTGCTCATGAACCACGTGAATATCTCGGGGCTCCTCCTCCCTAGTCTGGCTGGGCTCTCCTCTATCAGTCATCCTGACAACAAAGTTTTAAGTTTTAATTACTATTTGATAATACTCGCGAGCACATAAGTTTGTTATCAAATAAGCACATAGCACGTAATCATTTTATTATCTTTTATGAATTTCCGTAATTCATTCCTTAGAACTCGATAAGAGTTTATCACCACTATATTCACTATCTTCTAAAAGGCTACTACCCTAAGGTTTTCCCCACCTAAAGGTTCATAACCTACAGCTCTGATACCAACCTGTGACACCCCCAAATCCAGGTACTTAATTCCCACTGATTTGGTGTTCACTATAACATACATTCAAAACTAACTACCCAATAAAATAACAATTAAATAAACTTAAAGAAACATCTTCCCAAATGGGTACATCACCAAACTATTTAACAATCAAAACCCAGGTTCTCTTAACCTTAATACATCAAATGCGGAATAAAACATAATTAAAACAAGTCTGGTACAAATGATCATCAATTAAATAATATTTCTAGAACTATTTCTGCATCTTGCCCTTACTGGTGGACGGCTCGTCCTACTTCTCGGACTTAGCTGCAATGATTAGTGCAAGAGTGAGGAACAATTGCTCACAAGTATGATAACAATAACATTTAAATGAAATGGATTTCAACTGAGAAATAATAAATTTCTGGATCTCAGTCAATAGATGTTCAAAGTTTAAAAGCTCATAAGAACACTTGATTCCAAAAAAAATAGATTTCAAGATTTAGAAATTATATCTGAGGGTCACAAGACCTCGAACTATGTCCTAGGTTAACAAGTATTTCTACTGTAACCTTTAACAGTCATATAGACTATGGACCAACATCTCGTACTCAGGGGGATCAGCCCTTTGTACAATGTATTGTGCACAAACATTTTAACGCTGTCGCGTAAGTAATCCCCTATGTTAGGGTTGTTCATCTCAGTTTATCGTCTGAATCCGTACCAAAAGGAACTTGGCTTGGAATAAGTATAGAAAATACTCTAAGTCTTTGAAACGTTCATCAACTAAGGACTAGCTGAATCAATAAGGGTTTGCTAGTCTAAATCATCAATAGAATTTGCTCAATAGAAACTGTACTCGAAGTTTGAATAACAAACAATGATTGGAATAAAACTTGAGTATATAATCATGATAGTAACCTTGCTTGAATATCAATAAGCTAAGGTCAATAAGCTTGCTCAATAAAAATAAACTTGCTTTAAATGAAATAACAAGTTTAAAATAGGAAAATTTGCTCAACATAAAATAATAAGTTGAGATAAGGAACTTGCTATAAATAACTTTCAAGTTTAAGGGAGGAAAACTTGCCTCAAGCGTAGATTACAAATTTAAGTAATTCACGATCCTTAAACAACCTAAACATTTAATTATAAAATGGCAACATAATTAGTCACAAAATTAAAAGCATTTAAGGCTTGCTCTTTATCTCATTTAGCATACCATAGTCAACAAATACTAGTTTAGCAACTATCTTGGTAATACATTAGTCACATTAATATAAGTTTAATTATGCATCATAACTTCCAAGAACGGAAAACAAAATAATAATTTTTTTTTAAACAGTAGTGTTTCTCGCCGGGGCGAGAAAAAGCTTAACAAAATCGTCGCCGGGGCGGCGTTATGCTTAACAATTTTGTCGCCGGGGCGACACTGTCGCTGGGGCGAAGAAATCAGTTCATTTTTATCGCCGAGGCGATAGACTTGACTGTCGTCTTCCCCAGCTCGCGAACTAGTGAAAACTTAGGCCAAATTTGGCCAAATTTTTCGAATTCTACCATCCAGTACACAAACTAAATATACCCAGACATCATATATGCTAGAAACAATTACTCAACATGTTTCTAACTAACCTAAACATTATAAAACACATAATCAATCAATTTAAAACCAAAAATCCTCTGTTAAAACCAAATATTCATGTTTTAGTTATTTTAATAAAATCAACCACTGTAAACTCATCTTTCACTCATTTTAATCCATTCAAATTACATTCTTTTCATTTTTCATCATATTAGCACAATCAAAAGTCAATTTACCAATTAATAATCTAATTGATCATCAATTATCAAATATATATACCATACATGAAATAAGACTCTGTAAAAACAAAGACTTCACTCTAAATCATGTTTTCATGAATTAACACCTCTAAATTGATTATTAATCAACATATAATCATCTAACACATGATTATTACCAATTACACCAAGTAATTCATGTATATAGCATATAAATTCATATATAGAGAACTAAAAGATAAAATACAGTAAAAAGTTATACCTTCTATTTGATTAAAAGAAAAGCTTGATTAACACTCTCCTTGCTTGAACTTCTACCTTCAATCTCTTATTTCTCAAATTTCATAAAACTCTCTCTTTTCTCTATAGTTCTTCTTTCTCTTTTCTCTCTGTTCTTCTCTTTTCTTTTCTGTTTCTTAACTGGCGTAGTTTAAAAATAAAAACTGATAAAATAAAAACTGATGATTTAATAAAATAATAACGTATGATATTAATCTATCAGTTAAAGATTTCAAAAGCCTCTAAGGCTTGTTTGGTAAACACTAATAAAAAATAACCTATTATTCTTATGTCTTGTTTGGTAAAACACAATTAAAATAACTCATTTATCCAACCAAAGGTCATAAGGCCTAGTTTGGAAAAACTAAATTAAAACTCCTTTCATTTATTTTAATAAAACATTATAACATATAGTTTTAAATGTCACACATTTAATTTAATTGAACTTATTATTATTAAATAAATTCAATTAAATATAACTAACTCAAATAATAATTTCATTTAACAAATAACAATAATACCAAATAAATTCTCTTATTCAAATAAATCATTTATTCAAATAAATCTCTTCATCATCTAATTTAATCATTAAATTAAATTAGAATAAACATAACAAATCACATTCAAATAACATTTAACATTATTAAGCTTAACATATACCCATTTCACAAAAACTTAATAAATTATTTATTAAGCTCAATAAATTAATAAAAATATTTATATAACTCAATAAATATTTTTATTCAATCATAAAAATTGCATTCGTTACAGATGCTGTTATATTAAATGTGATAAACCCATAGTTTTGAGCAATGCTTTTAGAATCATGATGGTGATCATGCTAATGAGATCTAAATTCTAGATAGCTCACAAACTAAAATCGTTCTTAATCGTTGGATTACTAAAAAGGGGATTAGTGAATCCGGATAGATTAGTACATACGTTGCTTGCTCTTAAGAAGATGATGATTGATCTCATAATCATTTGTGTGGAGACACTAAAGCAAGTATGTAGATGCTTATTGGAGAATAAGTTCACTGAACGTGGCTCGCTAAGGAATACCTAATGGAGTTTTACTCGCTTGTCAATAGGAATTCCTCTAGTGATAGTAGTACACGTGATCCTTAGACTTGAGATCATCATAGTATCTTGTGTATGATGAGTTATACTTTGACATGTCCCTTAAGACCTTTAGGGTATATCAAAGGGTATGATTGGGTATAATAAGTTGTCCATGGAGATAGGTGAATGATCAACAAAGAATCTACCACATCTAGTAAAAAATGTGAATGTCCTATTTGATTCGATAAATGACGACTCAGTAGTCCTTGGCCAAGGCAGAATGAAATTAGAAAGGAGTTTCTAATTTGCATTATTTAGAGTTGTGAATTTGAGAATCGAAATACATATAATTAAATAAAATAAGACTTGACAGTAATTTCATGTCTTATATTTAATTGAGACATTGTATGGTAGAAGGATTGAATTATACGGTAACTATTCACTGAAAGGTTTTTTTTGTGATTAATGTTAAAATCTATATTATCTGAAAAGTCATTGATCGCTAAGGGAGCTTACCCTTATTGTAGAATAAATATTATTTATTTAAATGAATTAAATAGTTTAATTTATTTATTTAAATAAGATTAGAATTGTTCTAATTGATTTATTCACAACCGGTTTAATATGGAGAACCTAAAGGGTCACACCGCAAAAGGAAAAGATTTATTTAAGAAGTAAATGACATAATTGTAATAATAAGTTAAGTGTATTTAATTTAATCTATGGAGATAGAATAAATTAAATAGCTTAATATTTATTATTTAATATTTTGAAAATATTAAATATAAATTAATAAGAGGAGTCTTATTATTATTATTACTATTACTATTATTTAATTCCTAATAGGAATTGGGAATTGATTAATAGAAGTACTCTCACATGAATTTCTAATTGGATTAGGAGTTTAATTTAATTAAAGGAGTTTAATTAGAATAGAAACCCTAATCCTAAATAGTTTAGCGAAGGGTTTTCCTACATCTATAAATAAGAGAAGTCTTATCATAGATTAGGGTTACACACTCTTGTATAAGAATTATGGAGAACACTTATAATTTCTATAGAGATAGAAACTAGGGTTTTGCCAAACACCCATCTTCTTGAACAAGTATTATTCCTTAGTGGATCACCTCTAGAGGCCAAACACTTGGGTGGTTAACGTTGATCAAAGGAAGGAATTTAATCGGTGGAATTCAAGGAGAACGCGAAGGAATTGGAGGTGAACTTGTACCTGAAGCAGCTAGAATTCTACAAGGGTATAATTCTATTCTCCATCTCTTTCGTTTAATTAATAATTGTGCATAAAGAAAGATTATTGTGATGGTTTGTATAAAATTTTAAAATCTGATTTTATCGCGCTTCCGCTTTATTTATGTAATTTGATTGCATATTCACGTTATACAAACCTGACAATCACGTCAAACTACAACTTTACTTGTTCAGTTGACGGGTCGCTCTCTGCATACAAGCTGTGAGACATATCTTTTCTCTTTATCAAGGATATATGACTTGACACTTTGTGATCTTTTGATCTGCAACGTTTCTCTGTCAGATCTCTTATCAGACCTGACTTCACTCTACAATCTTGTCGTCTTGGTAGAGTAGTACAAATTGTAGAGTTGAGTTCTACTATTTGCTCAACCATCTGCTCTGCGACTGAGTGTATTAAGAATCTTGGACATACTTGACAACTCTACTTTGTTAGAGACAGCATTACGATCTTGTGTCTCTTTGATTCTTTATGAAGTAGGCTGTTGTTCTACGATCTTTTAGTGACTCTGTGAATTTCTTTGTTCTTTATGACCAAGCAAAGTGCCTTTGAATTATCCTTCATTTGCTTAGATTGCTCTTCAGCTGCTCTACGATTTTGATCAGTTGTATTAACAATCTTATTTTCTCTAAACGATCGTTGAGTTTCTTCAGTGATTGTATGAACCACTCTACGTTCAGTCACTATTCAGCAGTCTTTGATTTGCTTAGCTCTTACTTCTGTCATCTTAAGATTGGATTAGTGCTTTGAGAAATGAGGTGATCTTTATGTCAGGAACATAGACTCTGCCTGTGGCTTTACGATCTTTGCTATACAATCTCAGAATTGTTTTTACACCTCGACTTTTACTTTGCGATTCCATAGAACATTCAGCGTTCAGTTCTTGCCTTACGAGCTTTGCATGACTTTACGATTTTGTTCACTTTACGATAGAAGCCTCAGCTCTGCTATGAGTCCAAAGCTTTACGATATACAAATCAGCTCTACGCTTTCTCTGAAGTTTTACGATCATAGGTTAACTCTGTGATCCATTTTGACTCGATGACCTGGCAGAGTAACTTTATGAGCATAGGATTCCTAAAAACTATACATCAGATTTATTCAGCAAGATTAACCTAATATTCTTGATCTTTCTAGTCTAAGTCCTTGTACACATAATTCTTTGAAGGACTTTACAAAACTTGCTATACAAGTATACATTGGTTATTCAATCTTTGAATGTCTAGATCACTCTGCTTACAATACTTACATTACAAACATGCAGAGTAACTCTACGATAGGATCAACCTAACATTCTTGATCTTTATATTCTAAGTCCTTGTACATGTATTTCTTTTGTAAGGACTTTATACCATTCAAAATCAAATGAGCTTTAATCTTATATGCATCATTGCATCAGTTAGTTATCATCAAGCTATGTTTATATGCAATTCACAGTATATAGCAATGTATCAATCTTTCTAACAGGTCACATTTATCACATATAATCATGTAAGCACACAATTAGATAGTTCACATAGACACATAAGCACGTGATCACATTTGCATATTTAGACAACTAAACACGCAGTCACATTAGCACATAATCACATAAACATTTAGACAGTTAAGCATATGATCACATATAAACATAGTTTCAGTTAAACAATCAAGATAGTCATCATCAAATCAAACAACTTCCAACAATCTCCCCCTATTTGATGATGATAAAACCATAAAAAATATGTCTTAAAATATAGTGAGGCACTGTACTGCTAGTGCAAAATGATAAGTTGTATTTCATAAACGAAAATGCTTACAAAGATTTTCCAAACAAGATAATCTAACGCTTACCTGGGCTTACTTACATTTGATCCTCTTTTTCTTCTTCCCTTGACTTTGCTATCTCCTGTTTGTTCTTGCTTTCCTGAGTTGTCTTTCCTGATGCTTTTCTTTGTTGCTCCCCCTAACTTGCTGCTTCACTCCTCTTTACTGCTTCTCCCCCTTACTACTTCTCCCTCTGTCGTTTCTCCTCCTTTATACTTATCTCCTTCATATATACTTCTCTCCCTTACTACAACTATTCTCCTCCTTACTATAGTTCCTTACTTCTCCCCCTTTTTGTCATCATCTCACTGCACAGACCTTCGAAAGAGGAGGTAAGTTAGGGTCAGATGTTACTTATTTGGATTGTCTTTGAAAGCAGAGCTGAGATCACGAATTTAGGCTGCTATAATGTCTGCAAAGTTCTGACTCTGTTGCTGAATAGATTGGATATACTGTTGTTGCTCTTGATTTGTTCTTAAGAATCCATCTTGCATGAGAGCATCTTCCAAGAACAAATTCACAGGTATGGCAACTATCTCCTGAGAAGGTTGGGATGAAGATGGAACATTTGAGAGGTTGAGGAGGTTGTATTCTGGATTTGGTGTAGGGAATAAAAATGGAATGGAGCCAAGACCTTGTGAATTAGACAGAGTATTGTCAAACTCAATTATAGAGTTTTGGGACTCTACGATTGGATGAATAAGTGAATTTTCATGGTCCGTAGAGTGTTGGGACTCTTCGACTGGAAGAGTAGTATCCTGATTATTGTGCACAGAGTATTGAGACTCTACGAACAGGGGGTTTGAGTAATTATAAGGCTGTTCAAGGATTGTAGAATGAGGCTATTTGAATTCCTCAATTTGATCAGACAATGAAGGAACATGTGAGTGAGAAGAGGTCAGATTCTAGATGGAGGTTTCCTGAGAGCTTTGATAGTCTGAGTAAAAGGGCTTGTTATTGAGTAACACAGTTGCAAATGACAAGACCCTTGTGTTAGGGTTTCCGACAGATAAAGGCAGCGGAATTTAAAATTTTTAAAACTATTTCGAAACATTAAAACAGGATCCATGCGAAAAACAAATTAATTCAGAGGTTTAGATTTGTTTTACCGATTATCCGAGCTTGAATGGAACGATGAAATTCTGGAACGGCTTCGAATCTCCAACGCAATCCAACGGAACTGCGTCTCTACGGTATCCACACGAACGTCCCACAAATCGTCACACGATCTGTAGCAAAGAGAACTCCGGTACTAGCCGCCAAGATCTGAATTTTCTCAAGTGTTGTTCTCAACTCTCTTTTCTAAAACGGCTAGGGTTTTGTTTTCTTTTTGGTTTCACGTAAACAAGACTGCTGATATATCAGATATATATAGCGTCCAAAAAGTTAAGCAAAACCCTAATCCTATTAGAAAAGTAAAATCCGAATTTATGTATATATTATATTTTAATTAAGTCTTAATTAATATACATATATACAAATTATCCTGTTAATTTAAATTCGTAATTTAAATACTATCAATCATATTGACATATTTAAATCCTTACAATTTAAATTAATTTTCTTTTAATTACGTTCTAAGTGTGTGACCCTATAGGTTATTATTATATTGGCAATAATTTTAAAATCATATTATAAAATTATAAACAGTGAGTGGCATCTAGTAATGAATCACTGCTACCCAAATAATAATAAGATCGATGATTCGATGCAACCTTTTCGTGACCAATGTTTCAATGTAATTTAATCCTTTTAACCTTGACATCCTAGATTAAACTCGAGCCATGGAATGTGTCATACTCTTCATAATTTAATCTGAGTTTTCTTGATCAATGAGTAGACTATATCAAACAAATCACTATTTGAGCATGGCCATGCATTTCATAGTCCTACTCAATCAAGAGGCCTATGGATATCACCCCTAATATATAGGAGGGTTAAATTCCATCTAGATCACTCATATTGCTCACACGATTCATGATGTACCCAATAATCATCTTTATTATCGACCCTATTAAAGGTGACCTTTGATGATATCAAAGTACATGAATTCCCGTGTAGTAATATAGTGATTTCAGGTCGGAGGACCATTACATCATTGTCACTATGAGAATTGCTTATGACACTTTGCACAATATTTCGCGTAGAATTCTCATGATGGGTCTGTCCAGTACATTGTTCTCTAACATGTACCTATGCATTAACTTAATATCTCATATATTAATGACTAATGAGATTTGGTCATTAGTCAATCCACATACTAGTCTCAATGTATCATTGTTGTCCCATTCTCAATGATACTCGACTAGGGACATTTAAGAGTAATGATACTAATTGTAATTATATAATCTCATGTTCAAGTCACATACTTGAAGCTATATAATTTGTATCATTATTCTAAGGACTTTTATTATGTTAATATTTATATAACACAGTAAATGAAACCATAATAAAATAATTCATTTATTCAATCAAATATCAAAAGAAATGTTAAGCAATTACATCAAAGAATTAGCCTCTGGGAATAAACTCTAACAATCTCCCACTTGCACTAGAGCCAATCACTCATGTATCTAATACCCATGGAGCTAGTGTGACCTTCATGCTTCTGGTGTGACAAAGCCTTGGTCAGTGGATCTGCAATATTATCATCTGTTGGCACTCTGCATATATGTACATCTCCTTTACCAATGATTTCACGAATGAGATGGTACCACCTAAGTATATGCTTGGATCGTTGGTGAGATCTAGGTTCCTTAGCCTGTGCAATGGCTCCATCATTATCACAGTATAGCTCAACTGGATCAACAATGGTTGGAACAACACCAAGTTCAGTGACGAACTTTTTAATCCATACAGCCTCCTTGGCCACACTAGAAGCAGCAATATACTCAGCCTCTGTTGTAGAATCGGCTACTGTCTCTTGCTTCGAACTTTTCTAGCTAACAGCACCACCGTTAAGACAAAACACAAAACCTGATTGAGACTTATAGTCATCCATATCAGTCTGGAAACTAGCATCTGTGTAACCCTTTACTGCCAGTTCGTCTTCACCTCCATATACCAAGAATGAATCCTTAGTCCTTTTCAGGTACTTGAGGATATTCTTGACTGCTGTCTAGTGACCTTCACCTGGTTTCGACTGGTATCTGCTCGTCATACTCAAAGCATACGAGACATCTGGACGAGTACATATCATTGCATACATGATAGATCCAA